>OX403622.1:27589146-28189146 GCA_948107755.1 Campoletis raptor | reverse complement strand
ATCGAACCAAAAGGATAGACGAAAAGAGATCGAGAGAGATGGAGAATGTACAGGGATGAGTCGAAATAGAGAATCGACTGATCGATAGCGGTTCAGTGCACGCTCGAGAGATCGTTTCGTTTCCCTCTTCGGTCCAATATACTTCTCTCTCTCCAGCTATTTGAGCTGACGTTATACCGCAGTTATTCGCTCGCAAATCGTAAGAGGAGTAGAGAGAATTTACAGTACCATCAGGATAGGGCACATCACACAGGGCTTTTGGATCTTCTCACTACCTGAAGGAGGCTGGCCGTTGCTGTCGTCGAAGTAAAGACGCAGAAAGCCAACACATATATATATGACTCCGAAGATCTATAAGCCACAGAACTAAATACATGTATATATAGAATAGATGTATGTGTGAAGAGAGACAAACAGCTGGGAAATAACGAAAGAGAAACAAGGGAGAGAAACGAAGAAGCTGAGAGAGAACCGTTGGTGGTTGATTTGCTTGGTTTGGTCCGGACAATGCCAAGACGATGGCTTTGTCTCGAGGTAACATCGTTCAAAGGCTCCTTCGTTCTTCTCCTTCTGCGCTTTCTCACTTCCTCCCATTCTCTCCATTTCTTCCTGTCTGTCCGTCTGTCTCTCTTGCCCTTTCTTCATAACAGCGCCATCTTTATCCCACTTGCTCTTCTTCTTCTTCACGAGAACATTTTCGAGGTTCCCTCGACGGTGCTTCTTCTCACTTAATTTTCGTTCATGCCAAAAGACTGAAAAAGGGAGACGGAGGACGAGAGGGAGAGAAGAGACAGTGTGCAGCTGTCATATGAAGCCTCAATTCATTTTTAGACAATTTTTAATCTGCCAGCATCTTTTTACAGACATTTTTTCAAATATTTCAACATTTTCAAGCTCTTTTTACAAAAATCATGAACGAGAGAAGAGTCCGAAATAATTGGACTAACTTTGAATTTTTTTCATCTTCCAACGACCTGTAAAGTTGAATATTATCGAGAGACAGATTTTGTTTTTGCAAGAAATCGACAATAGTATCAAAAAGGACTCGAAAAATATGAATTTATACACATAGACACATGATGAAATATATTCTCGGATATAAATGCTCATCCCCGTTTCCCAAGAAACACCTGCAAACCCTATTTTCTATATATACTCGAACGCTCATGTATTTACAGGTGCAGAACAAATGCTCGACAGACACAGAGACGTAAATATATTTTACCAGCTTTCCTTTTTGAGAACGATAACGTTTACTCGATCACTCTCGATACAAGAGTAGTAACTAAGTCCTGACAGAGAGAGAGAGAGGGAGACCTTTGGACAATCACTTTTGTAACGTATACCAATATCGCCCGATACCTGAACCTATTTCTACTTTTTTCCTAGATTTCTTTCTTTCCATTCACCTGCTGCTCCTGGCTGTCCTGCAGGGAGAACAAAACCCGATAGACAATGAAAAACCTATCGATTTTATTTCTCGTGACGAAGCTTAGATGCACCTTAGGCATTTTTATATATATATAAACGATTACCTCAAATATACAACAACGTACGTTCTAAACGATTTATATCAGCCCCACTCTCCTTACTCACTGTTTTATCCATAGAAATACAATGAATCGACATCGAATCATTTTTATCCTCTTCGTACAAGACACTTTGAATATATTTTCTTCCGATAAGAATTCCTTATGATAAGTGTATAGATATTTGTGTTCTGTCGTTTTTTGTCTGGTTTTGTTTTATACTTGACAGCCAGGGAATAGTCTATTCGAGTTGGTAGATTTTTCACACCTATTGATATTCCGATGGTGATAAACTCACCTCACGATCGTATACGTTCCAACACTATTTTGTTTTATCGTCCACAGTTTTTGTTTTGTCACAGATTACAATTTTCAGGGTTAAGAGAGAGAGTTACCAACTTTCTTTAATTAGTGGTTTTTGAATTTTGAAAAATCGTGAATAATAAAATCAAATGATCGAATTGTGAGGTCTTTCAAAATTCAAAGCTCGTAATATCGAATATGACGTAACTGCTCAAAGAATCCTAGATCGTTATGCCATGAAAAGAGATGCTTTTTTCGAGTCAGCTTAAATGTCAAATTTCTTAATAACCATGACATTGCCATGAGTCGGACATAAAAGATCTTTAAAATCACGAAAGTTGGGCTCGAGTAACGCCCTTTTGTTTGCCAATAAACGATGCACGTGTCTTCCTTTTGCGGCAGCAGTTACGGAGTTGAAACAGGATATAAGGATAGGCACGGGGGGTAATAGTGATGAGGGGGAATATTTTTTTTCCAGGAGCGTCTGGAGATCCGAGCGAGTGAACGCGACAGTGTGGGAGGACTGTATCGAGTTACGTTCCACGTGATCTTTAGCCTCGACTCTTCATTCGCAATATATTCTCAATTTTTCTTTGGTTTTTTTTTTTTTTTTGCAATTCTACGAAACAATGCGTCATAATAACTTTGTTTTTATGATTACTCGTGATGGATATTTCCAGGGCATATATATATTTTTTTTAATAATTGGGAAGAAAAATCAAACAAATTTACAGAATTTATTTCAATCATCCAAACTGCGTATAAATAATATTTGATGACGTCTGATATTTCTTTTATACGCGTATTCATCGAAAAACATTCAGAATACTTCTAAAAAAAAAAGTTAAAGAATAAATGACAAAATTATCGTCATTATTATGAATTTCCGAAAAAAAATTCATTGAAGTGGAACGATACGAAAAGTTTGTGCAATATTCACAGAACATCGAAACTCAATGAACTATGAATTTTGCTTCAAAAGGTTTGGTCCCATTTAAAGAAAGTGGGATTCTTCTCGAGCGATTTACGATCGTGCACAAATGTCTGGCTTTATCAATCGAGTCATCAATTTTTTTTTTTTTTCATCGTTGACGTCATCGTTTTATCCTTTTTCGAAATTTTTTTTTCTCTCACAACGATCGAGAAGTCTGTAATCGTCTTGACTTCATCGAGCATGACTGATTCGATGTGTACACTCGATATATATAGTTATTAACACGATTTTATAACACGACTTTCTTATGACAGAGAAAACGCTTCTCCTCCAACTTGAGACGATTATTTTAGTTCTTTTCATTTAGTATTTGTTCTTCATTAACATGTTTATTATATTTATTTAGACTTTATATTTATATTTATTATCATTGATATTTATTTATATTCATTTACACTATTTACTGAATGATATTAATATGAATTTTTTGTCTTAATTGTTGCAGGTTTGTACGAGTTCATTCCATTACATTAACTTGTTTCTCACTGTTTTTGTTCCTGATTAACTTTGGTAATTGCTGAAGCCTACACCGAACGCCTCACCCAACGCGGTCAGTTCTATTGATTTATATTTCAGTTCTTAATATTTTTCATACTCTTAAATTAGTTTTTTTATTGAATAGATTGTGTTGAAGAGTATCCTACAAAGTAAAAATGTCTAAACGTGTAAAATGTTGAAAAAATGAAACTATAACTGCAGAAAAAACGCGACAAACATTTTTTTGAACTTTGATTTATTGGAACACCGGAGGAATGATGATATTTTTGTTGGAAAGTCAATAATCTCGTTTTTTGTTCCGCACCTCTCCTGATACTCTCTTCCTTTCCACCCTCCCTCGCTGCTCCCTCTGTGTCTATTGTATCGTTTCACACTCGAGTGTGCACCCTGAATACATACGCACGTCATTTAATCGTTTTCTCTTGATATTTTACCCACTTCGTTATCGTCCTATGCAAGGGTCACATGCTACATGCAAAATGCTATTTCTCCATACACATGCGTACGAACTTTATATGTGCATGGTAAACATAATGAAAATATTAGCTTTTATACATATGTCATCCATGCACACAGAATATTAAGTTATATATTTATATATTTGTATATATATGACATCGAGTTTGCCAGAGGCATTGATTCGAATCACCAGTTTATCTCGCTTGCCCACTTCTCTTTCATTGTTGCTGTTTTGCCTTTCCAAAGCCTAGATATGGTCAATACGTTGATAAAAATATATTTGTGTGTCGAACGTACCAATCCGAGAATTTTATGTGATTCGTTCCTTCTCTATTTTGTACATACACGTATCCGAAAGTTGTTGGTTTCTTTCATATTTGCCAAATATAAATAAAGGTACAGTGAGGTACAGAACAATTGGAACAGGGAGATTTTTATCAAGTTCTTGAAATATTGAACCGATAAACCAGTAAATTTTCAATGCAACAAGTCCCCTTCGAGAGTTCAGAAAATATTCAATGAACGACTCTTTTTGTTCTTTTGAAATCGACCTAAAATTTTCGAGCACCAAATTTTTGAAGCAGTCGAAAAAAATATTTTTTTTTGTTATACGTCATTTGAACTTCTTGTTACTGAATTCATCGAAATTTTTCTCTCAACGTGTTCCGAGACTCCATTTCTGGAAAAATCGAAGAATTTAGATTGCAAATTGTACGGCCATCGAGGAGTGGTAAAAATTTTGTGAATCATCAATTTTACATGATTTTATCCTTGCCATATCGTTCTCCGTTGCAAATTGTTCTCGTTTGCGATCTTACAGCCTGATCGGTTTCATGATTTATCCACTAACGTTTAACGTTGTTTCACGTTATATTCTGCGGTTTTATACAACACTCGGATATATATTTATTTATACTTTCGCGAGATTAGAAAATATCCGTTATAGAGTATGTTATCGGAACAATTATCTCAAGGCTCGTACCACTTCGATACCGATGTTCGATAAATCCAATAAAGCGCTGACCAACTATCATTAACCGAGACCGTGATGTGATTTTTACTGCAGAATCGCGAGAATACAATAGCTCGAACCGCATCGATTACGATACCAAAGTGGAAGGGATGATTTTTGGCTTTTTTTAAATACTTTTTTTTTTTAATCCTTTTTTCTCTGAATCATTGCCTTCAGTATCGTTATTTCGCGAACGTTATTATTCTCATCAATAAATATGCATCCATTCACATATTTCGTCATTGAACTGCACATTTTGAGGCATCGTTCACTGGTTGTAATAAAAATATTAATTATCATTTTCAACTCGTTGCTACTGGTTTATTTTGAAAAAAATTATATATTTTTCATTTTTGAGCGTAATGAAAGGTTTGATTCTAAAAATTGGGTTTAAAAGTTGAAAATTGAAAAGAAAAGACGTTTCAAATGATATCATTCATTTTTGAGATTCGAAATAATGATTATTCAATGGATAAGATGACAAAAATAATGATTCAGATATTTAACAGTCAATTTGACTGCTCGTTGTCAATTCACTTTTTTAAGATTCTCGCAATTATTTTTTAAAGGAATTGAAAGAAGAGAAGAGAAAAGTACAATCATCACGACGAATCCGATTTTTGGATTCGACTTGATGCGCCTGTTCCTTAAATTTTAACAATATTAACGGTTTTGCGAATTTGTTGGCCGAAAGTTCAATGATCACATTTTTTCCACTAAAGCATTTCACTGAAATCATCAAAAACCGGAAATTTGATAAACTAGACCTAATGGATACCGTAAAAAATCAAAAATTGAAATTTCACCGTTTAGATCGATCCCCACGAAACGCGAAAGTTTTAATTTCCGGTAAAAACGGAAACAGAATCAAGATATTTGGCACGGCCGCGGATATAACAGCTGATGTGGTTGCCAAAACCTCATTTTTCTGACTCTCGAGTCCTTGAGGATCTTACTCTCCAGTTTTTATTCTTTCAAACGAATCCTTTATCGCGATTGTTGCAAATAAGAAACAATTACAATGAAAAATGTGAATATTTAACACGATTTTTTAAATTTAACCTCTCACTCGATCACGAGGAACATATTTTCTACATCTTTTGCTATTTTTTGTCATCTCTATTTTATTACTTGCTGTTTAACTGCTCTATTGTAACTTGTGCGAAGAGAATCCTAGTAATTCAGAGCTTGGCCTTCCACTTACTGCAGTTTCCGTAACGATAGAGATCCAAACATTTTCTCATTTGTCCCGAGAGAGAATGAGTATCGAAGCGTGATAAGGAATAGAAGAAAGTCGAGTAGGTTCGAAGGTTCGACAATGAATTGAAAAAGTTTGTCGCTTCCTCTTCCATCGATTAATTGAGCCGTTGTCTGTGTACGTATAAAAAAAAGAAAGAGACTGGAGAAGATTCTTTCTTAGCGAGTGTGCTCACTTATCAGGGACAAAGTCAACCGAAGAATCATTTCAACAAAATCCTCGCTGCCAGATTTTTATTCCCGATTTTAATAACTGTCTCTCTCCTTTTCTCTAAATTTTCTTTTTCTTTTAATTTCCATTTAATGGCTGCTCTTTGGACTCCTCTTTATTATTACTGCTCATATATATCGTATCGCGAAACAAAACCGTGCCAAACAACGAGACCATCCATCGCGAGCTTAAAAGTGTTTAATGGCACAAAGCTGTCCCGTAAATTGCTATTGCCTAGCAATACTTCGATAACCCACTGTACCAATGAACGTTCTCTGTTCTTGTTGCACCAGAAGCTGCCACGTATATATCTAATCTATATTGGCGGGGGGAATTTAATGAACGACCACCACACCTGGCTCTCGCCAAACACAATGGAACTTCGAGGAGAAAAAAAAATACGGTAAAAATTGTTTTAGAGTAGGAGAATAAAATAAAAAAAGAAAAAGAACGAAATGCTTAATGGAATATCGAGGTTGTAGACCCGAATATGCACTCTAGAGCTCGTAAGTATCGTGCGCTATTTAATCAATCGACTACTTCATACATTCGAGAAGAAAAATACGAAAATTGGGTCACCGATAATTTCTTGTACTCCATTTACTGCATATTTATATTGCACTTATCACAATCTACAGTGTGAATCCTAGGCATATTTTTCTTGGATAAACATCACATAATTTTCCATAAGATATACAGTGCAAGTCTGTTTATTAGGAAGAAAAATGGTTCCGGTTCAACATTCGTTATTTTTTGTTTTAATACCATGAGGAAGAAATATTTACTTAATTTATTATTGGATTCGAAATTAAATCGCCAAAACCTACTCCAAAATTAATTTTATTACAAATTTTATTTATTTGTCAATATTTATTTCTTATCAGTTCAAAATATCAAAATAATTAAAAAAATATTTTCATGTAACGAACAATATTTCCATAACGTTGGAAAAAAAAAATAAGAATCAATAAAATAGTGATACCGAAATAGAAAAAATCTCAAGTTTTTTCAATTAATTTGAAAATTTATTGATTATAATTATCATTTAATTAGGCGAATACATAAAACACGTTTTCGCTCAAAATGCTACGAAATTGAGTTTGCAAAAGGGCTACAAATTGTGAAATCATTATTTGAGCGAACTTGAAATCCTGCTGCTATTTTTATAAATCTCAAGGCATGAATTTTGAGATAATTATTTCATGATGACTCTTAGATATTTTGAATCTACAAATATTATACTTTCTTATGGCTCTATGTCGTCGGTGATTCTGGCATAATGGTCGAACTTCTTCGCGGCATATATAAGGTCGCCCACTGGAGCCCTCGACCCTCGTTGGCATTAATATAAATTTCAATAATTCTAACCAAGCACCGACGTTACCGGTGAACGTGGGTCGTTCCTTGCACACACATTGAGCGACATTCGACCTGTCCGTTCATTTACGTGCGTGTAATTGTGTTCGGAACATCATAGATTTTTTTTCCTTTTCTACAGTCTGCAATGACTCATTCTCTCAGCTACAACAACGGATTTTACTTATACGTTTAGCGTGTACTAGAAAATAATACAAGTTTTACCATCACCTCAAACCTGTGGACCATATATTTTTCCTTTTGTGCAATTGACTGGATATTTGGTTACTCGAAGCTTTTTGAATACAAAATTCAAAATTTCAATACAAATTTTTGTTTTTATTTTTTTAAACAAATACTACCGTTCAGTAAATTTCGAAAAAATTCTGAAAAGTTCTTTGAAGTGTTTTGAGTTAGTGAAAAAATTGCCATTTCGATGTTCATAGACGTTTAGTAGAAAATGTTTTTGTTTAATAAAAAAAAAAAAGCACGAAAATCGTCTTTTTATTTAAATGGTATTTGTGCAATTACGAAATAATGAGATTTTTTTTACATTTATGAATGTCCCACAATATATGTAGAATTAAAAAAAAAAACTGCAAGAAAAAATAGATGAGAGAACGTAAGTCTTCCTATGGCTCGAAAGTTTTTGAAGAGCTACAAGATTTTTCCGTATCAAAAGATTTGTTTTTATCGATTGTTCAGCTTTCTCGAGTGGGCAATGATTTTAATTATTTTATCCCCGCCACAAAAATAGAATTTCGGCGGACTAAGATTTACATGGGAAGTTAATAACAGAATACAAGCCCAGTTGTGATTACCAAGGAGAAAAATGTAGACGAATGACGTATAATTGTTGATGGGACCCCATAAGAAGGAACCCATACATGTAAAATCGTACGTGCATAAATGTGTATTAAATGTTAGATGTCCAGTGAAACGATTCAGGACGTACGCGTAATAAAAACGACCGGTACGATGTTCCTTCGTGCAGAAAATTAAATATTTTGCCGACTGCCCTCGGGCCTCGGTACCGCTATCTTTTACTCAAGCGTATATATATTCTGAGAATGCCCACGCCTCCGCGCAAATCTTCCTCCCTTTAGCTTATTTCTTCTACGTTTTTTTCTTCTTGTTCCTTCGCCCTATAGAGGCCTTTCATGGCGAGAATCCTGCGTTGCGCATTCCCTCAATCCCCGTACAAAAACCTTTTACCATCCGTTTTCCCTTTTTCTTCTTATTTTAAAACCAAAATCTGACCAACAAAGTGAAAAATCCACTTAACCAGAGCAACCGTAAAATTCATGAAACCTCGCCTTTGAGCTTCGTAATTAAATAAATGCGTATAATATAGTTCACCCTCCAGGTCCATACTGGGAATTTAAAAAAAACAAAGCTTTATGCATGAATATCATTGGGTCATTTTTTTTCTCACCGTGAAGCTACAATTGCGCGAATTGTCAGAGATCTGTGCCTAAAATTGTAGTAAAAATGTGAGGCTTTCGAAATTTAATGACTTCTCAATCATTTGTATCGTTAGGAGACAATTTATCTGGAATTTGATATTTATTTAATCATGCGATGAAATCGACTAAGAATATTTTTTTCAGAACGATTTTTCCGAAAATTATTGGTGTAATTATAACAAATATGGAGGCCTCATGAAAATTGCTGTCCGAATAAAGTTACGCCTGAGATAATATTTCTTATTTGTTTTAAATCTCTACGAACGAATCCTCTGAATGTGGCCTCCAGCAATTTCAGTAAGGGATGCACCTTTTTTTTTTTTTTTTTTTATACACAAGACAAACATATTTTTCACTGTTTCAACATTAGCAAGCGAAACTTGTATTCGACGTGGCTACAGAATTTTTATGTGGCCACACGTCCGTACATAAAGACACGAGTATACGGCAGGGGTGTTCTTCATCTTTGTTATTTAAATATACCTGGTGGTGTAGAATACATGTGGAAAGTATAACACCGTACCGTAGGAGGATCGGAGGTTGGGTGGTTTAAGCGGTATTCTAGTTTTCTCGCAAGTCCCGATCTTATGGATTCGAGGCTCCTGGTAAAACGGAACAAACGAGAAGTGTTTGGAGGAGGCGAGAAAAAGGTAAAGCGGTAATGCATTCATGAACGGTCTTCGTGATCCTGCAAGAAACGGCATTACCCTTATCCCTTGCCGCTTTGCCGCGTCCTTGCTTTCTTTTTCGCAGTCAACTTATACGTACACTCGTGGGAGGGGCAGACAGGGAAGCTCTATATGAGCGGGGTATAAAAGTGCATCGTTGATATTCCCGTGTGCGCTACACGAGCTCCTTTCCTCGTACTCTACTCCCTTCACGACATCCTCGTATAGCCCATTCCACAATTTTTTTTTCCCCGCCCCTGTGGTCCATATACACGTAGAGAATGGTTGCGGTGTTTTTGGCTTTTCCCTCTTAAATCCTGATGTGCGATGCATGGGTTGAGGCAAAAATGCTTCTTTCTTTATTTTTCTGCATTTATCTGGAGATGTGAGGCTTTTGGTTTGCGTTCTTCATAGAGTGTATCGGTTACGGTTAGTAAAAAAAAAAAGTGTGCAAGAGAAAAAAGGGGCTGGAAAGTTAATCGCTTTTTTTATGAGAAATTCTAGTAGGTACACCAAAGTAGGGCTGACATTAAGACGCAATATTTGAAGATTTAAGAAAAGTACTGAATCCTATTGCAACATACATCCAATTTGGGTTGATAAGCCGTTGGAATAAATGTTGCAATTGCTAGCTCCCAAATCAGTTTTTCTTCGTTAACCCAATTCTTCCGACGACGACGTCATTTACCAGAGAACTATCCCAGGATCAAAGTACCTCTTATCTTGTCATTAGTGGGTGTGAACTTACGAACAAAATGTTTTTGTAGAGCCATAAACGCTTTAGCTAAATTGACGTCGAATTAAGAAATCGTGGTGTCTTATCGCCAAGTCCGGTTTGCTATAGGCCAAGTGGTCAGTGCCATAACCAAGGCATTATAAGGGATTAATCCTGGAGAACGTGGCAGTCATAGTGGCAGAGGAGAGCAGGGGGACCCGTTATCTGAAAGGTCTTGGTCGAAATTTCCACCCTCGTGCTATCGTGTCCCGATGAGAGATTTCAAACTCGTGGCTGGTGGCTAGAGAAGGAAACGAGAAGCGTATATAGTGGATAAAGGTCCAGGAGCAATAGCAAAATCCAAGGTTATCCTCGAGAGCACATGTTATTGCTTTTAGAGTGTAGTCGTAGCGAGAACTATGCTGGTCAGTTGTTTACTCACATACTACGGATATTCCATGGGCTCTTGGTCCTTCGAACTCTCAGTGGTGCTTCGAACTGTTTCTCCTTGTTCCTCTCCTTGTTCGTCTCCAAAGTGTCCACAGGAGAGCCAAACACACATAATCACACGAACATACACATTGACGCATACTCATGATCACACATTTGACTGGATAGAGGCACATCGGCCTCCATGTCCGAATAATTGGCAGGTCTTGTTCATGTGTGCCAAAGACAAACGGAAGTTCCACATGTTTGACTGAATTAACACCGGCCCGTATACACTTTGGTACTGCTTGTTGGCAGCCTGGTCGCTTCTCTTGCTTGCCCACTAGTTCCATCTGCCGCCACGAATACTGAGACTTTGTCTCAGCGCTGAACAGAAATGGATACGACATGGGAAAGGAGGTCGATGTATGTAGAAAGAGAGATGAAGAGAAAACGGATGAGATAAAGAGAGATGTGGATGTTGGTGAACGAAGGATGAGGGTGAACAACGAGTGTGTTCATTGTATTCCAACCGATTGGTACCTTCCGGAGAGCACGTTTCGCGGCATTCCGCACTCTTGTACCAAAGCTTCTACCGCGTTAATACTGCACTAGAGGCTCGTCTCTCAATACACGAGACCTGAGTACCTATCGCTCTAGCTCTGCACCAACGACATTACTACCTGTTTCGCGTTCTCTTCTCAAAGTACCACATGCTATTACACACGCTCACAAACACGTATATATCAATCAACATGTGAATGCTGCACAACTATTGTTGACCCAGAGCTACGTGAGCGGATTATGAGATGTCTGCTGACAATTTGACAATCTAAGGAAATTGATTCAGGCTGCTGGAATTCTGCAGATACACTCTGTGGGTACCAAACCTTTTTTTTTATCTTTCCTTCCGCACATTGACAATGCAGCCTCGTTTCGTCTCACATCTTTGAACGTACGTTAACAATGTTACGCGAGAAAGCACACGGAACATGCGAAATTACGTAAACCATGCGGCTAGATAACAAAACGGCACTGTTCTTGGCCCTCAACACGTATCAAAGGGCCACGTGTAACGCCCTGTTCCTCAAGCAACAGTCAATAACGCCACTGTTCACCTTCCCTACCGAGCTGTCATTGTTCTACGCCCATTTACGTGACTCGTACGTTCAACCGAGTACACACAACAAAGTGTAACAAGACTCTAATTGTTCTGGTACAGGGAAAAAGGCACTCATGATACTTTAGATCAACGAAAAAGGTCTTGTAGCTTTATTATGACCTGAGAAAACTTCTAATGAAAGTTGGACGAGCTAAGGTTACTTTAGTTTCGTAATATACAATGATGGTAATTATCATTCTTTGATGTCTAAACGACAGTCATTATCACAATGTTCTCTGTCAAATAGCGAAACCCTGTTTGGTGGTCGAATGTTGTTACGCAACTATTTACCGGACTCTGTAATTTTCACGAGTTCTTCTTCCTTCATCTTTTGACTCTGTTTCTTATTTTCTTTTAAATCCCATCTTGTATCACTTGAGCGTATATTCACCAGCCCGGAAATTCGTCACTCTCCTCACTCTGGTCGGGGAATACTTCCGGCGTGGTTTACCAGCGGCATAGCCCGGTCTGCATCTCTACCACTTAATTAGCTGACGAATTAGAGAGACCCTCGAAGCTCGTGTCGGCATGTACGTGAACCCTGGTGTGGCGAGAGACCTTTGATCTCGAATTCTATCTCGACCTGGTATCTCGAGTATAACGTTTGTACCACGACGGAGGAGCACGGGGTTTCTCGTTTCACACCGAATAAACCATACTCCGATTTAATTATTATTTATTGTACTCGTCATAATCTTGGGATCATTTTGACCCAAGCTATAATTGTCATTTTCAAGCAAATCGACAGATACTTTCTTGCGATCCTTATAAAGACGCTGCCGCGTCTCTAGATACAGAACCATTTGTATCCAGACTTTCCTACATTTTATTTAAGTTCACATTGACCGCTCAGCTATTTCGACAGAAACGATCTTCTATACCTTCTTTAATGCTAAATCCGAAGCTTGCAACGTCGATCATTGAAATATTCTGCCCAAGCCGTGATGTGAGATTTACGAAGCAATTTATTCGAGAGCGGTTTAAGAAGAAGCGTTGACATTAATCTGCCAGATATTCTAGACAGTTATTTAAATAGTAATAACATAATTTCGAGATTTGCGGATATATTGAGATTTATTACGATACGAGAATCGTCGAGGGACTCTAACGCAGTATCGTACGCAAGGTAAATATCATTTGCTTTGCTTCTACGAAATCGGGGGGAATATATCACGTCCATTTTCCAAGACTTCTCTCTCCCTTCCTCCCTCCCTTCCTCTCTCTTCTACACTTGATAGAACTCACGATTTATATATGCCTGTGGTATATTTGTATACAGTTCAATGAGAGCATGAGAGAGAGAGAGAGAGTGAAGGAGTGCGATAGACCCGGAAATATTGAAGAAATATTCATGGCTATCGGGTGATTCTTGTAGCATTGCTGGACTGGCTTGCAAGAGAGAAAGAGAAATTCGAAGCTTTCCGCGAGTGTGCGGCTATAGCAGGGATAACTTCGCCATCCAATTTGAAACGGGAAAAGCTTCGTATCGTTACGATCGCATTCTGATCCCCGCTGGGAATTGACGAGAGTTTTCTGCATTTGATCGTTGGAGCTTGGCGCAGTTCGTGGACCGTGTGAGAGTTCAGGGTAAAACAGAAGCCTCGTTATTCATTCCCAATTTTTTTTTCTTTTTTTTTTTCATCATTCGTATACACATGCAACCGAGGAGAATCAAATTTTGTATCAACAATTCGGTTGGCGTAAAACTTCCAATATATTCGTTGTTTAGAAAATGCTTAAACAAAAATAATTAAAAAATGCGTTTGCTCGTACTTTGGTAACACGAGCTAATTCGTACGAATGAACAGTCCACAATCAATTGGCATTATTGTTGTACATAATGCAAAGCCAGAGTAGAGGCTCACGTGTCACGAACAGACGCGCGTTTTTGTGCGTTCGTATTCGATTCCGGAGGACGTTTTCTTTTTATTTATTTTTTTTTCACATTCAATTCACCCCCGGTGTACGAAATTACATGAACTGTGAACGTGCATGCTACAATGAAAGGGTTGCGTAACACATCAGAGAATTCCCATTGGATGCAAAACTAGGCAGGCATTTCGAATGCAAAGGTTTTGAATTAGGTCTATCCTCGTTTTTTACTCGACTCCAGCCACATGTGGTATAACTCCACTGTCACAACGTATTTCAACGAGTGTCCCGTGCGGTCCCATTCTTTTTTTTTTTTAATTTATTTCCTTCTGGTAGACCGAGTGAGGCACCTTCGGTACAGTAACAGCTTGAATGAATTCTGTTGGGCTGGTAATACCTGTGTAATCATAATATTCGTACAGGAAATATATCAGAGGCTGAATTACCAAATACTCATGTTTAGACATATATTAAGAGTCGTGCTAACGATTCGAGACAAGCACATTCAGCTCAAGTCTCTACAAGACACTCTTACAGGGAGTAACGTCATTCGAACAGTCTTCCAAATATTGTTTCATGAATATTTTTATAATTACAGCATTCCAAAGAATGTTGCGGGTACACGTATTTTTTATTTTTATTTTTTCCTTTCGATCGTGACTAATAAGAATCCTGTAGCTTAAAGCGTATGGATAAAATAATTACTTTTTATTTTCGTAACGTCTGAACAGTAAAACGTGAAATTTTTTCGCACACATTTCGATCGTCAATTGTTTTTTGCATCTAGTAACACTCGCAAGTTTCTGGTGATATTGAACTGGCGTTCGTGGTTCGAACTGTGGTTTATACAGGGATACGAAAGGTGGTAGAAAATTATAGCACGAAAGCAGCGATGGAATAATGGGATAACCTACTCTGGAAGAAGCTTTTGTTTGTCTAATGAAAAAATTAAGAGACTGCTATTTGGTACCATTTTTGTTTCAAAGCCACGTGGTACTTGCATTATGAAAATCTTGATACGAATAGGTTCTTGGCTGGCAATTACGAATTCTCTTGCCGGACGAGAACGTAATTTGTCTCGAGCGAATGAGTTCTCCAGGCTATTACAACGCAATCGCTGTGGCGAAGATGACGTGGTTGTGGAAAATGGACACGTGACCGATTGTAGGATGAAGATAAGCTTCTCTCTTCTCCCTTTAGCGCTCAGATGCATGGGTAACTACGAAAGTGGGATGAAATGAGTTTGCGTAACAAGGCTCAGCGTGGGTCGTGCGTGAGGGTTGATAAGAAAAAGAGCATGCGTGCTACGTCGGTATAAATCAAAGCTCTCGCGCGCACACAGAAGTTGGCTTTTTGGGTGTCGTATGCGATGCCTCAGTACCACGGCTCAGAAATAAAGAGGACACGAGGAAAGAGAGGAAGAGAAAAAGAGAGAAAGAGAGATAGAGAGAAACATTCCTTCCGTTCGAACACAGAGATCGTAGAGATGATTCGAAACGACAGGAGTCACGTCCCTACACTGAACTCGAAACCCTCGAGAGTGACCCTAAATACACGTATATATGTGCCATCTCGCCAATCATCCTCGCCCTCTATATGGCTTTTCCATTATCAACGCCCACACTCTTGTGTTTTTCATCCCTTGACTCGCCTACAACGGAATCAGCATATTCTCGCTATCTCTATTACTCCTGAAACATCTATCGGGTTTTTTTTCCAACCCTCGACAGCAGAAAAATGTTTCAAACAATATATTTCATTTTATTGTTATTATTATTTTTTCGTCGCAATAGAAATATGATTTGCTTCGAAACGATCGCTATTGAAAACGTGGTTAAAGATATTTTTTAATTTACAGTTTCATTCAATTTGGGGCTAAGAGTCTATAGATTTTCTTTCTTTTATATCACTCGTTCACAAAGAAGGGTCGCAAATGAGTCATAATGTGACCCCTCGGCGTATGATGAACGAACAACTTTGAACTTTTAAGGGACAGGCGATAGGGCTCTTATTCTTTTTATTTTCTCATCGTTCCTCTTCGAAATAACACCCTGGGTATCAGGAAGATAGTTTACACAGACGGTCTTCACGCTTCAGGAATATATACGCGTACCCTCCTCGATGAAATATTTATTGGGACGAAAGAATAAATGAAATAGAGAGGTTGAGGGGTTGATGAGAGTCTGAGAAGAGCCGGAAGGCTTGATGGGATCGGGCCTCGCGCGAGATATTTCCTTGGTCTACTTGTCGTTATACCGCCACAGAAGCATCTTCTATGTTCGTCGATCTGGTATATTAACCAGTCGATCCCCAGTGCCAGGGAGTAAAGGAAACCAAGCGTTACTAGTTCAACTTGCTCCACATCAAAGCAAAAAGCAACCTCAACGTTCGTCCCCTCCGGTAACTTTATTCGGTTCACTCGCACGCGTCGTCTTCTCATTTTTCTCCACCTTCCTTATCGCACATATAAACACCTACGACTTTATGTCGATACAAACTTGTGAGAGTCTCTTTCATATGGATTTTGTCAGTCGAGCGGGTGCAATAAAAATGCACATCTGCACTAATCCTCAAGGGCATATGTGAAAATGTGGACGCTCGAAAGAACTCTCCTCCACCTGTTAAAGGCTTCGACGCTCAAGAGAAAGTTCAAGGAAATTTTCACTTCCTTGGTCAAGGAGACTCTGGTTCCCAGGTTTGTGGGGGTGTTTGATATCGCCTTTACCTTCGACTTTTTTCAGGGCCAACCCTGTGACAGGTCGACCCTTCGACGATTATCCTTTTTCTCCGAACTCTTAGAACTTTCATCCTCTTGTCCAAAGTCTCCAAGCATCAGCATAACTTCGTGCATCATCGGCTCTGTTACGAACTCTAGATCTTTATGAGTATTTTATCATTATCGTCATTATCACTGTGTAAATGGAAGATGTTACGTGAGGTTTCTTAATAAAACACAAAAACACTTGATTAACTTGAAGTTTTAGGCAAAAGGAAGTAAAACTTGAAGCCTTTAATCTCCTGATTAGAAGTCATTGAGTGACTTATGCAAGAGTAACAAAAATGCAAACTTGACAAGTGCGTTAAGTTCCTCGTAAAGCAGTGTGTACATTGAGAAATAACATTGAGAGTATAATGTCTCGTGGTTAAGCAAGGCTCCCTCAGGGGTAACGGATTTCTCGTAAATACACAAATTGGATTTGTTTGTGATATTACTACGGGCGCTTTTCGAGACCTCGCACCCGTTTTCGCGTCGTTGTAGTTGCTCCTCTGATAGCTTGAAAATGCTTGAAGGGGAAAACCTTGTAGAGGATACGTTGAAAGGAAGGAAGTAGAACAGAAGGAAGGAAATAACGCGCTTCTGCGAGCCCCGTGTGCAAAGAAGGAAAGGGGCGGAAAGCTTGGTGAGACTATCTCGACGACCACTGCAGTAGTAGAGAACGAAAGAGATAGAGAGAGAGAGAGAGAGAGAGAGAGGTAGAGAGAATGGAAGAGGGAAGCTCTCGCTCTGCGGTGCACGAGAAACTCCAGGGATGAAGGATGAAAAGTAGACATTTGTATATCTTCATATACCGGGTGGCTGTGATGGAAGTATTAACTTTTGTTTACCATTATAATTTTTATTTTAATCCTCAGTCGTAACGATTGCTTCCACTCCAGGAATATTCGCGATTAATATTTAATACATTTATCCAAGTTTCTAAAATAACTCTTCGTTGCTTCGTTTAATTATAAATTTAACTGTAGACTTAATCGAGGTCCGCAAATACTTTGATCTTCAACAATTAATGTCCTTATAGTACAGAAAATTAACGTGGAATTTTCATTAGCGAGTTTTGGTTCTGGGTCACGTTGTCCACATGTAGAAAACATTTAAAAAAAGAGGATGAGGGCAAAAGTGAAGTGTTGGTCTGTTCTCGCAGTGTTTATCTTCAACCACACGAAATTTGCGGATATCTTCCGGTATATTCTTCACTCTCGTTCTCTCGAGAACAACTTTTCCCAGTATGAGCAGCACGCTGGCAATCTCTTGCTTCCTGCTCTCTCTTCTAGACGCCAACGGCCAAGAGCTTTGAGTGCAAGCTTCCCAGTTATTGTCTTCTTGAAAAGTTATGAAAATTACGTGCTCCGATGTTCCTCTCTAATACAAAGTCACCAGATGCATTAGAACCGCTCGCCAAAATCGGCCCCCAAACAAAAAGCTTTTGTCTGCTTTCGTTTTGCTATCCAATGATATTAAAAACGAAGAAAGTTATGCGAGCACTTAGAACACCTTTCTTTTCCTATCTATGAACTCCTTCGTGGTTTGCATGTAGGAAAGAAAGAAAGAGCTTAGAAAACGTCCAATGGAACGTCTTCGAGATGAATTTACAATCATCGATCCATTAATCATCCATATTTTCCCAGCGTATTTCAAGCCAGTTTAAAAACTTTTGAACTAACCGTTGATGTTGTAAAAACCTGAGGCTCGAGTACTTAATAAAATTGAAAATTTTTCAAATTCAAATATCCGCAGCTTACACTAGCCCCATATGGAATTACGAGATTTGTCATCAACGAAGAGGATTAGCCTCCTTTTTCAACACAAAACCGTATATGTAACGAGCAGAAGAAGAAGAAAAAAATAGCACTGAACGAGGCACGAACACTTTTTCAATCAATCATTCTAAGCCCGCGTAATTTTTTACCGAGATGTGTCTGTTATGTACGAACATACTCTTTGAAAAATCGCAGTGATATAGAGAGCAACAAAAATGTGTCGTGGAACAGAGCGACAGGGAGAGAGAAAGAGCGAAGGGTAGAAGCGTGTCTCAGAGGGTTAATGGAAAAATATAATCTCAGCGTGAGCGGTAGTTGAGGGGGGTGATATGGTGACGTGGTAGTAACGAGAGTGTTGCTGGAGTGTTCCAGAATGGTTACACAAGCCGAGAGGCTCTCTATGAGCCGGAACGGCAACCGTGATGACGTAGTAAGCAGCCAGCTGCTTTGAGTGCAAAATTGGAGTGTGCAATATTGAGCACCGACGATTACAGCATCCCCTCATCTTCTCCCCACCCCTCCGCTAGCATTTATGTCTGTGTGGTTCCAAGTTAAGCTGTTATGTGTCGCGTTCCATCATATATATGTCTATGAAATATAGTCAGTCCACAATTTACACGAAGGGGAACGAGTGACCTAGCGACACCTCACACTGACACTAACACATATATAGGAACAGTTATATATTTTATAGGACTGTGGCTTGATTCGGAAACCGAAAATGTGTACTGGCTTGACATTTCGCGAGCAACGAGTAATTGATATTCCCGCGCCTCATCATAGACCCTGTTACGATCGACACATCTACATACACACAACATCAACATTTTCTATCTGTCTCCCTTTCATTGTGGCTCGTATGCAACGAAACTATCTCCAGCTTCACGTTTTCAATGCTTTCGTAACTTGATTTCATCGAATAATTATCGATTTCAATGAATTTTCTCCGAATTTGCTCTTCAATTCATCTTCCCTTTCATACTGTCAGTTTTAAATGTTTACCAACACTGTATCAACGTTCGTTTCGACAGCTCTTTTAGCTTCATTCAATATATATATACAAATACATAAAGCTCTGCTGGAGGATCAGTCTATAAACTCAAACCCTTCATGCCAATGTAATGAATTTTGCACGGAAAAAATAAAATATTATAAGGCGTTTTGTATCGTCCGGAGCTTTGCTGTATACACTCTAATGGAGTAGTTCCATTTCAAGCAGCATAGTGTGTCGTGATGGTATGCAATATGCATATCAATTCTCTACAGAATGTACATGTGTGGATGAATTTATGGAGATGGACGTAACCCCAGAGCCAGAACGCGTAACCTCGAATACTCATGGGAAACCAAAGAGGTTCTCGTCCTTCCCTCTTTTTACTCACGATCCACTATATTTTGACGCGTTTGAAGCCTTTCTCCTCCCCTCAAACAAGACCTTTGGAAATGACAATATTTGGAAATAAATATTTTATAGGGTTCATTTCGTAGGATCAGGACTTTAAGGCTTTTTTGATCCATCAAGTTTTGGACACACTAATCCACAGACATACACTATATCGTCGTCTCTCTGTACATATTATTATTTTATAGAATATAAAAGGGCGTAAGTGACTTTAAATGGAACATTTACGGATCATGATCTCTTTACATGTATATTCTGAATCTATCTATATATAAGGGCACATTTGATATACCATTTTATTTCAAGTTATCCAAGCCAAACGATCTTACCTCAAACTTGCGACCCCTCACCCATTTTATAGTTCACTGAGAAATGGCAAACGTACATCGTAGGTCACACGTTCGGGTTCTTGTAGCATCGAATGTAAAATACGAAAAAATATATACCCAATGACATACTTTATCGACACAAATAAAAACTTGCAAGCATGCTTTTGGGTCCATTTTTTTTTTTTATCATCTTTCGATTTATAACCATAGTTTTTTGTGGCTTCCACCTTGTGCAACGAAAACCAAGAAAAACAATCATTTTATTGATTTAATGAATAAAAACGTCTCCATTTTTCCGGGGTTATTAACTTTTGAAGACTGATATTCGTTCTGTCAAATTAAAAGACCTCTTGACATAATACACTCCGATCTGGAATGGAGATGAAAATATAATCATTATTGGGGTTATGTTCGCTGGTCGCGAGATACTGGCTATCGAGATTACAAACTCACGACATTACAAAATAAAACTGATAGTAATTTAATACGTATTAAATCATCCGATAGGGAGGAGACAACCGTAAACCTGTTTAATTTTGTGGTAGGATATTCGAGACTCTCGTACAACCTTACTCAACTCAGTCAAAACGTCAATCTTCTGCTTTTTCCTTTTTTCTTTTTTTCTCCTTTCATATATATATATATATGAAGATATATGGTAATATAATTTTTGGAAATAAAAAATATCGATAATCATAATAATTATCAAAAAAAGAGAGAAATCACCTGAATAGAGTTTTCTTCAATTTAGACTTTATTTTGGACACTTTCATTTAACACTTTAACTTTAACAGTGTCTTTAACACTCACATCGTACATTATTTTTGGATTCTTACACAATAGTTCCATCGTGTCATTGAATTAAATTATCAAATTTGAAGCACAAAAATTTTCATTTCAAAATATCTCTATTCTTAAATATCTTTGTCGCTAAATAAACTGTATTGTTGTATAGCGTTATTTCAAAATGGAGATGCCACTAATTGTAGACCCCTTTGAACAGACACCTATTTTGACCATATTTATCGATAGAAATATTTAACAACCGATATCTCAACATAAGTATATTTCCAGGATAAATATTTTTTGCATTCAGATACTGAGGGACGATCAGGTTAATTAATAATACACTTCACTTAATGACAAATTCATCAAAAAATAGATAGAAAAGGCAAATAAAGTTGGTGCGAACCAAATTACTCGCGTGGACCTTACAGAGTTTATAACCTTAGCTGCTTTTGATATTTTATCATGACATTATTGATGCATATGATAGAAATGAAAATGGATTCAAATTTCAAGATATCCAGACAGTCAATTATCACTGTATTTGGCACTATTGAATAAAATAATGTTTGAGTAATATATGGAATCGTTCCTTTGGTGTATCTTCGTCCATAATCGTTCGAATCATCGATATTCCAGTAACCTCTTTCGACTATCGAAGTGAAGTTGCTTTTGAGTAACTCTGCTTGGCGACAAGAATTCCCAAGCGCTTAGAGGTATAGGTTGACGTTAAAGCTTACTCGTGAATCTGAACTCAACCCTCAATCTTGAATGACGTTACGCTCCATTTATTGGCCCTTGGTAACAACGTGGATCCGTGCCAAGATCGAGTTAACGTTTGTTTGTTTTTTTCTTCTGTTTTCTTTTTCACTTTTTTTTTTCCTTTTGCCTGCTCGTGCCCACTGACTCGGGGTTAATGCACCGTTGCATATTACGACGAGCAAATCTGGCGGGCACCAACATACCGGAAATTTGACCGATCGAGAAAATCGCTCGATGCCAAATCCTCCGGTCTCTTCTTCGTTATTTCAATTGTTTCTTTAAACTTGAGCTCACTCGTGACTGTAAAATAATGAGGTTTCATTAAATCTCATTATTTTGAAGATACGAATGAATTTTGTTGGAAAATATTCGATGAATTTTGTCCCTCGTCTTATAAAATCTGCGGGAAAATAAAAAAAAATATTTCCAGACTTCAGGATCACAAAAAAAATGTTCCCGTATGTGGAGGCAGGCACAAGGGTTGCTGGATAGAAAAAAAAACACAGTAAGATTAATCGAATGTCGTGAAAAGCCTCAACGGGATTAAACGCTCAAGTTTCGTTTTATCGGACATTGCGACGCCGTAACTGAGACGTTCGTTCGCTTTTCCTCTCAGCTTTTCGGATATTACTCTTCATTCTCCTTCTCCTCTATTTCTCTTCTGTTTCTCTCTTGAGAAATGTTTGAGTTATATTTGAAATAGAGGAAAAGTCAAAAATCGAGGGTGTGAGAGTGTAAGAATCGTTTCTTCGAGTGGTTTTGCGTTGGTTTCTCAAGTTTTTTGCCACTCACTTTATAAATACTTCGGTTTCAAGGTTTTTTCTTCTTCTTAGTCCTTTCTTGAACTTCTGCAATTTGCGAGTAGGCGAATTCAGCGATAGACACACGCGGTTTATCACAAACCGCGTTTATCACAAACAAATTTAAGCTCTTTTAATAAATCGATTTGTTTTTAAACTTCCTCGAAATATTGGTTTAGATTTTTTCCTTTTTTTTTTTCAAAATTTCTTCATCTACTCACCTCGTATCCCTTAAATGCAACTTTCGGACATTTTTTTTCTCAGTCGTCTATATTTTTCGAGAAACATATTGCTATCTCGGAATGATTAATCGAGCAATTATTCCAACCACAAAATATATATCGTAAAGTGAATATCTTTCGCGAGTTATACGATCGTGACAAAAAGTGCTTATATTTTGCCACAATGCAATAAATTTGATAAATGGTACAGCGGTCGTAATATTCCTGTTGGCCAACTGGCACAGCCACAGGTTATTTGTATATTCGAAATATATGTACATAATGGAATAATCGATATTCATTCCTCTCGAATCTCCTTGCAAAATATCTTCACAAATAGAATCTACATTCGATTGGAATATACACACTTATAAATTATTCTCAATATACGAGAAGAGATTTGAATTAAAGTTTGAGCTGAAATTCACAATAGTCTCCGAGCAATGGTTTATTTTCGACGAATTTACTTGTCCGTAGAATCTCCCCAACATTAGCCATTTCAGCCCCTCCATGCCCTGAAGGAAAATCTGTTTCGACAATATCTTCGCGAATATCCAAGACCATTTCGAGGGAGGTTCTCCATTACTGCTTCGGATAACCTCCTGCTAAGCTACACAAAAAGTCTATCGGCCGTCACCCCATTAGGCGTGTAAATAAAAAAATTAATCGAAGTGAAATTCATTGTACCAGGAGGCTGGCATTTTTATGGCTCAGGACAATAGTCTTATTTTTTTTTTTTTTTTTTTTAATATTCCTTTCAACGGTATAAAGCCTTAACAAATGTTTATTTTCAATTCTAATCAGAGTTTTATTTGTATTAATTTGTTTTTTGAATATATCTCGATTTGGTGAATATTTAGAAGTGGAGCTTTTCTGAAAAATGACGATAATTTTTTTCTTTCTTTCTATCAGTTTGGCCATGTCTAATAATGATAATCAGTCGTGGAAAGTTGAAAAAATTTCATGGAATATGGTCTTTTAAATAAAAAAAACTAATCTGTAGGCTTTTTTAGTATTTTATTTTTTATCTTCGATTTTAATACAAGATAATTATGCCATACAATCTTATTTTCCGATCGTTAACAATATGACCGGTTGAACGATGTATTATGGATATTTATTTGCTCATTATCACTCGTCGAATATTGCATTCTTCAGTGAAAATTGACGAAATACTTATACGACGAGGTATTAAAGTTATACTGAAATATTTACGATCGATCACCGCACATAATCCACTTTAACTGCTGTATCTTTGTATCGTTCTTGTTGGCTATTTGGGAGATCCCTCTATTATACGAAATGTTACGTGGCGACGAAGAATTCATAAGGGCGTTCTTTCCGAAGGGAGAAACAATGGAGAGAATTTGTATATGGAGAAAGAAGGAGAGAGAGAGAGAGAAAGAGAGAAAAGGGAGGATGGTTGTATCGGTGGACGAGGAAAATAAAGGAAAAATACCGAGACTAAGGGAGTAAAACAGAAAGAGTGTGTGTCGTTGTGAATCGTTACCAACGACCAGAATATCTTCTCCATTACTATGAATAAAGTGTCTACCATATAGTAATAAAATCCCATGAGTCAGGCTATTTGTCGACTGGAGGAAGGGATCAATTTGGGTGACAAAACTTTTTTCACCATGGCATTCGTGCCATTAACATTTTATATCAAATTGAAACATTCGTTTCAAATTGAAAGAACATGCATTTGTAAAGTTCATTAAAATACAGCAATTTTACATTTTTTATTAGAATAAAATTGAATGAAATTCGAAAAATCAACAATATGCTGTATTTGGGGATTTTGATCATCTTGATGGATTCAAAATTCAGTTTAAAATGTAAAATAAAGTTATTACAATGAATATTGACTACAAAATAAATAAATTTCAATCGAATTTCATAAAGTGCAATCGAAATTTTCTTACGATTAAAATGATACCCTTCGATAAGATTAAAATCAATATACGATGTGTGTCGAGAGTTTCACGTCTCAATATATTACAGAACGGTCGGTGGTGTTTCGAAAACCGCAGCATCAATCAAGCTCGCCAAATATCCACGTGCTATAACTCGTACGGTGGAGTTATAACGTTTGGTTAGGGGATGAGGCCAGTATTGTCCCTTGAGGCTGGACACGTCGTGGTCGATTTATATTATTGGGGGGTTCCTGGGGGGGTTCACGACTCAACTCATCTTCTCTTTTTCTCCCTTTCTCTTTCTCTCTTTCTATTTATCGTGTAGGAAAAACTTTTAGATTGCTCAACCAACCCCAGTCATGCAACCCCACTCTTCCAACCCTTCTTCAATGGCCAGATACATAGGAAAGGGGAATATGGTGGCTTTCAAGATTCTCTTGACATGTATATTGCCAAATATGTATGTATACATTTGTATAGAGCATTTGTAATATACATTGGAATACCCAAGGGAACGAGAGAGAGAGCCAACAAATTGAAGGCCCTCTACCCATTCAAGGGACATTTCTCTCCTGACCCTATCTCGTATTTCGTTGTAGTGCAATTATTCCCGGCCCAATTACCATACCAAATATGAATTGAAACTACTCCCTCCTCCCATTGCTCTCCTTGTATTGCTTTGCATTCTATAGAACGCACACGGCGATTACTGCATATATATATATTTACGATGCTATATAGTTCTATTTTTTAGGGTCGCTTATTAGCTCGGTTAGGGGATGTAGCTACGGGGGGCTCGAGAACTGGGTGACATCTGACGCCTTTTGTTGAGCTCTACGTATTCTACATCGCTTTATCTCTCTCTATTTCCCCTTTTTTTCACGTTGCACACTTTGTACAATCGTTATTTGTACATCACCTTTCAAAAGTATTTTGACACTCGTCGAAGTCAAGGCATTTGAGAATAGCTTATTAAGAATGTATAGTCGTTTCAAAAAGTTATATCTTTATCCTTTTTTTTTTGTGATTTTTCACAATTAGATTGTTCACTTTTGTTTATTAAATAATTTTCAAACAATTTCGATTTAATTTCATATTTTTTACTTCTTAACAACATTTCATGAAATATTCTTTGACGTTTAGAGTTGTAGCAGTTTTTGAAAATTCTCATTTAAAGTATCTACTGATCCCGTATCGATACGTTCAATTATTTCAAACTTTAAAAGTCCTCTCTCACAATGTGCGATGTTTTCAGTAATAATAGCGAGCGAAAAAGCCACGTTACAATATTATTTTCGTTTATTTCGAACACCTTTCCGTTTATTGTTTTTATTGATAATTAATTGTCAGAGATATCCACATAAAAAAATACTTAAAAAAGAATTTAATGAGGTTAAGGATTTCTTATTTTTTTCAAACATTGAACACTTTTTATTGTGAGTGTATACGCAGTGAAAGATGATTTGTCCGTGTTAAAAAAGAAATGTAAATAGGGGTTGCCGAGTTACGCAAGCAAAGTCTTTGAGTGGACTTTGATAAAGCTTGAAGATTTGATTGCAGATCGTAGATTGGAAATATTGTTAGGAAAGGGCGCAATAGAGCGCAAGTGGATTGAGTCGTGTTGATTGTGCAAGTCGTCTAATGCGATACGCCCCTGATTCGCGTCTCTTTCTCGTTATGTATTCCGTATATTTACATATAAATGAGCTGCCGGGTGTTGACTCGGTGTGTGTTACTTAAAGAATCCATTTTTTGTTCGTATGAATCAAGAACAAATTTGACTGTTTGTTTTATGGAGGATATATATATATTTTTTATGTGATGAATCATTTGTATTTTGGAGCAATTTATTCTTGAGTCTTCGCTTCATTTTCTCCTCTATAACTTGGTGGAAATATGATCGCATAAGATAAGTCTTTTTTCAAATTACGAGGGTGAAAAGTTGTAAAAAAGAAATCATCAAATATTCCTGAATTATTTGGTGCCCCGTTGGGGGGCGAGCAAGAAAAAAACTTTTTTTTCTCTTAAGTGGTACTTTGCAAGTCGTCTGTGGGGGGTCACTCGTATATATCCTAAAATATTAGACGAAACGATTCAAGAAGAAGAAAAAAAGGCAGCAATACGTCTTTGACCCGTAGAGTCGGAAGTCTCGATATCCGCAATTCTGGGGCTCGTACATAGCAGCCATTATTAGCATAAAAATCCACTAATCCAGCAACTATTAGATCTCCCGATTCTTTCTCCCCATATTCTCTTATTTTTATATCTACTTCACCCTCTGACATTCTTCGTGGAACTTCCCACTGAGAGCCACTAGAATTTATCGGTAGTGACGTCAGTCCCCAGGGAATGAAGAGCACCAAAAAAATATTAACATCCCCTTCAACCACCCCCCACCCTCGCGTTCTTGTCCTTTAACATGAGAACGACTTGGATAAATGCAGAGAAAGGAAAAGAGGAAGAAAAAGAATTGGTGGTGGTGAGTTGAGAAGAGTTCGTCGACGAATGGACTTTTTTGACGATAATTGCAAATCATAAATAAACTATTCAAAGTTCCAGATAACTGATAAAATGTTCGAAAAGACAGAAAATGAAGTGGATAAAGAATACTACCGTATATAGTTTGTGGATGTATGATAAATCGACAAATAGGGTGTAAGGAAGTCGAGAATTCACCCTCGACCATATAATGTAAGTACCACGTATACCCCCACCTCTTAAGGGTGTAAAAGTAAAGAGGTAGAGAGTTGCAACACTAGGGATGAATGAGGTGGAGAGACACTTTGCTCGCAATAGTGCGTGGCGAATGCGTGCAGCGTATACAAGAATTTTATTACCCTTCTCATTCGGGCTTTCACAAAGGGCGTTTTGTGCCCGCTTATTTTGTACATAAAAGACAGTAAGAATACGTTTATACAAAGGGGTTAGATTGCGATAGTGAATACTGATAAGAAAAGTATCTCTTTTTTCTTGTAATCCACAGTCGCAGGATCTTTGGGTCATATGATAAGATTTTTTGCGCTTGGTCACTTTTTTACAGTCTCATTTTGACCGATTTATTTGCGCATGTCGAAAAACATCGGAATGTTTTTCCCATGCATGTGTAATGGTACTACGTTTCTTCGGAATTCATTGAAAAATCGGAATGGATATTGTGAGTCATCGCAAAAGGGAGATTCATTGTAAAAAATTGGAATTGAATGTTTTGGCCACGGAAACAAAAGAAAAGTACGAAGGTTTGGATTTACTAAAACTTAGAGTGTTGGAATGATTTCTATTTATTACATTCGATAGAAATTCACTTTAGTGCGATTTTTAAATGGAAAACATGAATAGTGACACCATATAAAACTTCATTGTTGTCGAATCTTCAACACCCATGATTGAAGTATAAATTTAAAAAAAAAACTGAAAATGTGGCTATTGATTAAAATTCTTCTATAAAGGCTCAATTATTGAGAGTGTCACTGCATGTGTATTTTTTTTTATGTTCGTGATCCATCGTACTGATTTTCCATTCACGCTCTAATGGATGATGGGACACTTTACTGGTCTTTGATCATAAAAAACTTGCCCTCGTTACTGTGAAAATACAAGCGGACCTATATCCGTGTTTTTAAAAAAAAAAAAAAAAAAAAAAAAAAAAAAATCGTTGACTAGTATAGTGACATTTTTTAAACTTATGATTCATGTGAAGCACAAAGAGCATTGAAACGAACCGCGGATATTCCGTTGAATGTTTGTCCCCATGGAACGCCTAGTTGCTGGGCAGAATACTTTGGCTAGAAGCTATGTTTTTTTTTTTTTTTTTACAAATTTTTCAAAAGTCTCTATTCTCTTCTACGACATATTGAACAGGGAAAATAATAACTTGACAAAACTAAAAGCAGTTGATGAAAGAACCTTGATTGTAATTTCGAATTTTCATCATGTCAGAAAAAACATAGTTCAATCATTGACCAGTAAGGGCTGAAGAGCGGTTTTGACATAAAACAGAAAGTAGTCAAAGTGAGATACACAGATACACATCCATACAGCGTATGTTGGATTTTGAATGATCGAATGGGGGCTTATGGCGATCGGTTCGAGTAGCATCAACGATCACGTGACCCAAGTGGTTGGAGTCGCAGCAGCGTGACCAATTCGTCTGGAATGAATAAATAAAGTTGTCTCTCTGATACGGTGGTTACTAGTATGGAAAGAGTGAAAGAGAAAAAAACATGTAAAAAGGGATGGAAAAAAGCACACATGCACGCTTCGGCGGTTTATGCCGGTCGAATGGATCGTCCGAAAGGGAATGATGAGCAGTTCAGATTTGGAACAGAGGAAAGAGTAGTTTAGTGAAGAGAGAGAGAGAGGGAGAGTTTCGTGTACGAGCCTGGATAACTGGATTGAAATCACAGCAGATCAAAAGACTTGTTCGGTGGGATAGTAACTTGGATGTGAATGTAACGCGAGTCCATGGACACTCGTGTATAAGTTAGTGTTAGAGGTTTGGATGTGCAGAGGGAGAAATCCAAGAGCGAAGGGATGATGCTGACATAAACAGATAGAGAGTGTATGTGTGTGGGCGTAAGTATCGATGCGTGCATTGCGGATGTTGCACGGGAGCAAGAGAGGGAAAGAGAGGGAGAGAGAGATAATGGCCAATCAGGCACCGAAGCGATAACCGGATTCGCACAGAGGTACAACGGTGACTATCTCGAACCATCATCGCGGATACCAGCAACCGGCCCATAATGCACATGCAGATATCATGCACGAAAGCATGTTTCAAATAGAAGACAGATCGAGACTGAGAGAAGAGAGTAAGAACGTTGGTATGGTCCAGTAGTTCTGCAATGTATTTCACTGACATTAACGTATAAAGATGTGTATGAAGGTATTACACATCCTTTCCAACGGTACAGCTCTTGAAAGATTAATTTTTACGTTGTCCATTAATCCGTAACAGTTATAGCCAGGATTATAAATAATTAATATGATTCTGTGTCCTATTCTAAACCAGTTTACCAGTAGATCCTTATTCCTGATTTCAGGCTGTAGAATCTGTAGGAATATACCCAAAGGGTCAAAGTACACATGGACTGTATATCCATCGAAGATACATATCGCGAGTCTCATATTTTTGGACGCCAGGAAAAAAAAACGGAAAATAATGCGAAGCTGCAAAACTTGGCTCCCGATCAGTTAGAACATTTCTGGAATTCGGCTGGGACGTTTGAGGCGAAGCAGGGTGAGAAAGAGAGGGGAAGAGAAAGAGGGCGGAGAAGTCGAGAGAGGTCCTGGGAGATTTTGATTTTTCAATCAGCCATAACTCATGGTGACCTCGTTTTGATTCGATCTGTTTGTCCGATCTATTGTGCCTCATCTTTTTCTTTATTTCTCTTTCTCTCTATTTTTCCTCCTTCTCTTTCTCTCCTTAAACTTTTCCAATTGTTTTCATCTCCATGCATTCTACACTCGTCTCTGGCTCTCGTCCACGTAAAACTGAGTCATGGTCCACAGTTGTTTCATTTTTTTTGCAAACACTAGCTTACACCTGCAGGGACCAACACGAACGGTGAACGCGGAACGTTATACATAACGTTTTCGTGGCCTGCACGTGGTGCTGAGAAAGAAAGAGAGAGTCATAACAAACGAGGTGGCACTCGACGTCGATCGAGATAAGAGTGTGTGAGAGAGAAATAGAGAGAGAAAGTTAGAGAATGAGAAAGATAGATAGGAAAATAAAAGAAGAATGAAGGAGATCGGCAACGAAAGAGAAAATGAAGAGATGCGAGTAAAGGGCCAGCACAAAGATCCGTAAGGGGGATAAGAAACAACCGGCGGCGCCCTTGTCGTTGCTCGTTTTTTCTCCATCTCGCCCAACCCCTTTTATTGTGCTTTCCAGCACGAAGGCCTCAATCGATGTTCCCTTTCTTTTTCGCTTTTAACCCCTATTCCCTTCATAACGATTTCTATCTTTCTTTTGCAAACCATTTTTGACATATGCAAAGGGCGTGCGACGTTTTGCTCCGTAACTAACGAATTTTCACGCAACAACTCGATTCCTCAACGATAGAAGTCCCTGCTGCGACTAGAATAGAAAGAAAGAAGGAGAGAGAGAGAGAGAGAGAGAAGGAGACCAATTTGTCAAAAGCTCCAAATGTCCTTTTGCAAATCGTTAAACACCCGTGTAGAAAATGTCTGCCATATAAAGATATCGCACTAGGGTGTTGAGTTTTCGCAAGAAAATAAAGAACGCCTGTTTTCGTGGGCGTGTCATATTGCCTTGGGGATGAACTTGTATGAATCGATTCAACGAGCCGAGATAAAAAGAGAGCATGTTACATGCTGGTTCGTTGCTGTGTGTTATACTCTTTTTCTCTCGGTTCGTTACCTCGACACCTGGTCTCCCTTTTTTTCCATATGTACCAAGGACCAGCGAAAAAACAACGAAGAAAGCTGAGGAAAAGTATTTGTGTGTCTATGTACTTGATAGTTTCTGCATTAGTCTCTTTTTCCACTGCAGAACGTATGTTACAAATGCTCGACACACCAACTAAAATAATTCACAGAGCTCCTATATGGAAACGAAAAAAAAGAATAGACAACATGACATCGCGATTGTAGCTGAGAATGATGAGGCTGGTGAACGACCAGAAGCGACATTGGTCACTTTTTACCGACGTTAAGCTTCCGCTAGTTATAGAATCCGACGAAGCGAGAGTGACCCACAATGTGTCACGCAATACGAGAATATTGATGATGAGTGTGCATTGTAATTTGACTCATTTCCGCTGCTAGGCACACACAGACATATCAAAAGTGAAAGAATAAATAGTCAAGCTATTGAGTGGTGATACATAGTTGTATGACGCAGTACGTCTAAGAGACTAATTGCGATAATTACAGGCTCTTATATACATCTTCGAAGCAATCGAGTTACGTGTCCAACGGAAAAAGTTATGGGTAGATCTTTGAATAGAATTATGACGTGTGCGATTAGACTTGGCGAATGTTGGCAAAAAGTACGATTTACTTGCGATAAATCAGTGCTTGAAGTTACGGATAGTTGAAGTCTTTTTATTCCGTCAAAATAGATACAGAGTAACGCTTGTATTTACTCAAACGCTCGTGACCAGCTGCGTTAGTGTTGCTTTTAAGGGATCTGACGATGATGGTGTGTTCGGAGCGAGTCCGTGCGCAATTACATAACGCAATTAATTCCAAACGAGTAAGCTTTCCCGTCTCTGTTGTCAGTCTTGCGTTTTTCATTCCTGTTACCATTTTCATGTTTATGATTAATTCGAATTTTGATATTGCTTTTATCCACTTCCGTTAATAGCTGTAGGAACCGAGAAAGTGTCTTTGGAAAATCGGCCAAAAAAGTTGCCAAAGTGAAGTAGATGAAAAAATAAGAGCGAACGTAAAAGATTAAAGGAGTAAAAGAAATGCGATGTGTTTGCTGTAGAGGGCGAAGGGAAATGGGTATGAGAATAATGAGAAATCACAGTTAGAGGGTAAAAGGCGGGACGCGATCTTCTAGCACCTATCACAGCTCACCGCGGGCTCGAGAATTAAATTCTAATTCGACACCGGACGCCTTGAGGCCATTTCACCCAACTGAGAGATCCTGGGTGAGTTGCCGAGGAATGGAAGTCTGGCTGGCATCATGAAAAAGGGACGAGCTCTGTTTGCTCCTATCTTCCTTTTGCTTTCTCCATTAATCTCTCTTAGCTGAAGCGTGCGGTTGGTACGAGAGAGAACTAAACCTTCTTCTCGCCATACTCTTAACGCAAAAAACTGAGCTTTTTCTCACCCCTTTTACCTTCCTTTCTTCTGCTTCGGGGTCCATCTAGTAGAATTGAGAAAGAACACTACCTACCGCCCAGGACTTTCTCCAGCGTATTCCTCCTGCAAGAGCTTTGACGTCGTCGCCCAGACCTTTATTTTCTCTTTGGTACGCAGACGTCTCTTGTATGCGGATTCTCATGGTTCACTGTGTCCTCCGAGATGAAAGATGAGGTCTCATAGAAGTCGACTTGTTATACTCGTAGGTTCTTGTCAGGATGAACCCGCGATCTTTCTGCATTTATCCTCATTATCATACTCCATTTGCGGATCTTCCGTCCGAGCAATTCTCTGGCCTTTTAACCTTTCGATTAATCGAAACGTGCAGCTAGGAGATCATCGATAATATCATTCAGAAGAATTCAACGTTGACAGAAAGCCACAAGAATTCAGTATATTCGACTGCACGTGACTTGACGTGTGTTTTTAGAGTTTGATAAGTCCAAACCGATTGGACACGTATTTCTGGCTACTGGACTTTGTTAGAGTAAACTCTCCGCAAGTGATTATTCTTTGAACCTGGATGTTTCGATCATGACCAACTATTGAGACATAGTTCTGACTCAACATGAGTTATGGACTGATCTCGAAATAGGTGCAAGTGAACCCATATCTCTGTCGTTGTTACTCAAACTAAAGATAGACAATTGATACACATCGTCGTTTCGTGCAGTCACAATTATTGATGCCATTTGTTCGTCTATTGTTTTGCTGATACGATTAACGCTCGGACTAATTTTACCGTCAGCATATGCTTGCGAATTCTGTTGTATTGTCCATCATTGGTAGAAATGCAATTGCCTATGCAGCCTCGGAATATAATGATAATAATAACAATAATAATTATTATGTTCCACGAACGTGCTGTAATAGTTGATTCTCTCTATGTGTCACTTCAGATTCGAAATGTATTCACTAATGATTCATTCTTACATGATTAGCAACGTACTGAAATAAATGGAAGTCTTGAATCATACCATTTGCCAATCACCACAAGCAAAACTTATTATTCTAATTGGTGTTATTTTGTTTGTTTGTTACAGGTAAGAATCTATGGATTGCGGATTAAATTTAAAAAAGATTGAACGAGCCTCGAGTGACAAATTGTCCAACGGGTAGAAAAGGGACGCCGATGACGCGTAAGTGAATCGTAAGAGTGGACAACCGGGGCAATAGGGACGGTTGGGCGTTCTCTAGGGTAGGTCTACTTTTTCCTTGACTAGATTTACACCATACTGTGTGTACCAAAAGGGGCTTAGGGGACCAAATGGACAGTGGGCTCTGTATACCAATCGTAAATCGTATTACGATAAAACGACCACCATGCGAAAGACTCGTTTCGTGGCCTAGTATCGCTAGAAACCATTGTATTCCCTCGACCAAATGAGCTTCCCTTCTGATTTACGATTACACCCTCCTGCCTCATCCTCCGACCCCATCGGCCTTCATATAGTTACAATTCGCACTGGTTTTTATCTCCTTTGCGAGAGATTCTGCGATATTAACAGTTAAATTAACAAAACGACAGTAGCCGAATAAATCGTGAATTTTTATGGCAACTTCTGATGTTTTTTTTTTCTTGAGTATTTAATCGATTATCTCAAATTGTTTTCGCCTTCGATTTCGGTATATTACTCCCGTTATTTTTATGACTTGAGATTCTTCAATTGCCAGTTGAAGAATCGAATGTAACCGTAAAACGATATTCAACGATCAAATTCGACGGGCATCGGCCATTGTAAAATTCGTCGACCAAAATGTTTCCATATAACATCAAAGTCTTTATCTCCATATTTATCCTCCAATAACACATCGCGTCGCTTAACATTTCGTTTATGTGACGTTCTAGGGTTCTGATTAAACGATTCCGGTCTCGTTTACTTTCCCTCTAATTTCTTCAAATGTTTGACTGCCTTCTGCATCAGGTGGATGTCCTATAAAACATTCACGTTATTATGGACCTTAAGAAATTCAATATCCTTTCGTAACGTCAGCAGGAGGACACATTTTAAAAGTCGTAACCTCTCACTTCCGGTCATAATCTTTCGACTACTCTTCTCATCTCTCTTTACCGACATTTCTGATGGTCTCAGAAACGGAAGTGTCCACTTTTGCTACTGAATTAGGCGCAGGTCACGTGGAACTAGAAGGTTCCTTCCTCGGTCTCCCTTTCGCTTTTCTTCTCTTTATTCCCACGAAGAAACTTCTTGTAAAGAAGTGACGTCACCTGACCTTACCTTTAATAGAGCCCTCTGAATACGTCGTGAAATCCTAAAATCCACACACCTTCGTTCTAACTATTGTCTGTCCTGTTTGCCCGACCTCTTCACTTTCTAATCCTCTATTCTCTTTACTTTATGTCTCTCCCCTCGCTGCTACTAACCGGCAACTATTTTGGATCCGAATAAACTAAAGTTACCTGGTGCATTAACACTGCTGACAGGAAATTTCTGCCATTTTTGGTTCCTTAAGTTTTTTATTTAAAAACTATTTGTTTCGTTTTGTTATTTTTAGATGAAAAAATGATGATGGAAATATTTTACTGATATTGGAGAATTTATTAAAAGTCTGGAAACGTTTTTTCAATGAATATTTTGGATCTGCCAACAAAAGTAAATCAACTGTGAATTTTTCGTTTCATAACTTTCCTCCTATTTTGTAAGTTTTTTTTTAACAAATATGGGAAAAAATTCATTTTTTCCTATCAGTTGCAATGTTTTTGTTTAACGTTAAACTGAAGAATGCACAATAATTGCAACACAGTATTAAACAAATATAAATGAAGTTTGAAATTCGTGAAGAGAATACAGATAAATTGAGAATGCTGTCTGTATTTTCGCCTGAGAGTAACAAAAATTGTTTGGATTGAAAAAGCTTCAATTTGTCTGATGCAAAATCTATCAATCCATCTTGCATTTGTTTTTTTTTTTTTTTTTAATTTTTTTCATTGCAGCACATTTTATTTTTCACAGTTTTTTAAAAAGAAACTCTTTCATTTCTCGTTCACACTTTGCGCATCTCTTGGCAAACGGTTATACATGAATGGCCATGAATCGAAGAGTTATAAAAAGAGAAATTCTCGACTTTCATAATCAACCTGGTCGGGCTTCTGTCGATCTATTTCATCGAAGCCGCATTTTTATATATATTTTTTCTTTTTACCACGTGGAACATTGCATTCGATCGTTTTGACATTTAACGCCATCGTGTAGCAATGAGAATCCCGTACGGGCGTTGAGACGTCAATGATGACCTCAGCTGAGTCTTTTCTCGTCTCATTGTAATACACCAATTTTTTTTTTCTTTTGTGTAATCTTCGATGGCGTATGTCTTCATAAATTTTTATTTTTCTTCATTTTGCGTCATTTATATGTTTTCATCTAAATCAGTGAATTTCTTTGGTGAATATTTGAATTCTGATCAATGAATTTTGTCTTTTATTGATAAAAAGTTGAAATTTTTCTCTGAAGCAAAAATATCGCATCTCCGAAAGGTTTTTTTTTCCTATGATAAATAAGATAAGATGTCATTGAAGAACAAACATCACAAAAAACGCCAAGATCTATTCAGGAGGTTCATTCAGGTACGGAAAAATAATGAGCTCAAAAAAAACTGTTCCTACAACCACTTCGTCTTTATTTTTGCAAAGAATATTTACTTCTTGTCGTTTTCCAAGAAATATTGTCCCCGAGAAATGTGCATCGAAGGTACCGATAAAAAGCCCTTAAGGCAACTTTGAGTTTATAACGAGAGAGCTACGAGCAAAGATTAGATGAGAAACGAGGCTACAATTTGAAAAATGCGTGTCCGAGTCTTTGCGTCCTTACTGTTCCCTTTTTTTTCTCTTGTCTCTTCGACACTATTTTCCTTAGGCGATTTCTTTTGCCCTCCTTTTTTTTTTAATTATACCTCCGACGTACGGTATTACGCGTTTTTAACTCGGACCCGGCACGCAGCGCAATCGTCGCGTAAATTTACACTGTCTCGCGTTTTTATCATCCACTAGCGCGTGGCTCGAGCTACATTTTTTTCCTGATATTTCTTACACTCATTGTTTCTTGTGTACAGAGTGGTCTGAAAATCACGCGAGAGAGGTTAATGAATCGATAGATTTAAGAATTCCTGAAAAAACTTTTTTTTTTTCAGAATTTAGTATTTTTTTTATATCAATTTATCAAACACCAAAGTAACAGGAGTATGTCACGCATTTCTGGACCCAACCGTGCGTGCTCGCCGCCCTCAAATAATGTACTTATCTTCAAATGTAAGAGCTATTTTTTTTGAAATTACATTTGTCAACCGCGTTGACAGCAAAACTATAAATCTGAAATTCCAACCGCCAAACATCGTTCATTATCGTCCTCCGTGGATATATATATATATATTTTTTTATTGATCAAATCGATTTGTCTTTATTGGCTGTTTCCCGACTTTTAGTAGAAAAAACAATAAGTAAAATTTCGAAATGATTCTCCATTATTGACTTTTTAAAGTTTTTACATATTCTCGATCATAGAACGATAGCTTCTTATGTATTGTCATCATTTTTTTTTCGTTTTTCATGAGTTTTAGTTGTTGAAACAAATTTTTTTGAATTTAATTGTTCCATTGTTATAGTTTACACGTCAAATGAAAGAAAATAAACAAAAAATTATCTCATCATTCGTGCACTCGAGAACAAAATGTTTTAGGGCCTTTTTCTCGTAAATTTTCAATCAGTTTTCTCTATAAACGCTCGTGATTTTATGGCCACCCAGTATATTTGACGTTGCTGTATATTCTCAGCCCTCCGGTTGCTCGAAGAGCACAACAGAGCCAAGTGAGATTAAGGCCGATAAAACGAGTCTCGGAGCGCGAACAGTCACGACTTATTTTCCGCCATCTTGCTGAGAAAGTACACGAGCCTCCGCGTATTATATCCCGGTAGTTTATCTACCGCGACTATTCAATTTTTCCTGAGCTCTCTTTGACGTAATGGGTACGTTTGTTTGTTTGTTTGAAAAGGTAGAAAAAAAAGAGCAGGAAAAATAAAAAACAAAGCAACGATTCTTTAAAATCTGTGAACTTTCATCGTGACTCCAAAATTCACGTCAATTCTTATTATTTTCTGAATTAAAAGAGCAAGATAAATGTAATTGCGAAAAAAAAAAAATATACGAAAAAAATCCTGAAATGACTGAATATTTCTATTGTTCTCGAGTCGTCTTGCTTTCACGCTTCGCAGCAACATACGCGAAGACGGGAAAAAAAATTTATATATATATATATATGTTTAGTCAAGTGTGCCGACGGTTTATATTGCACAAAGCAATGTCTCCAAATTGAACGAGGTACCGTGAGCACGTGCATATGTTTTAATACACAAACATTCCTGAAAAAAGGGCTCCATCGAGGAACCTCTCAAAGCTTGTACTCGTGTCGTTCAAGTTCTGCCTTTTTGGTTGTCATCTCGTCGATATATTCGTACGTAGACTCGTGTTACAGTACGGCACGTCAACGTGTCGGTTGAGCACGATTCTTTGTCGCTTTCCGGTTCTCCCTGTGAGCACAAAACCCGCGTGTGTGTCGACGAATAAACGTTTTATACAAACCTCGAGAGGAGGTGCAACAGTTTGTCGTTGCGTTTACCCCGAAAAAGAAACTTACCGCAATTTTTTTTCTTTTCAATTGTGGAGAAAAAAAAATAACGATTAACAAAAAAGAAATGAAATTTGGTGATGAGAATAAGGTAATTAGTTTAAAAAAAAATGCTGTTTACATTTGAATTTATCATTTTTTATTATTTTGACAATATTATGAGCTTCCAATTAACGTTTGGTATTGATTTACGGCAATAAAATTGTTGATACGAGTACAAATAATGAGATTATAGTCATTTTGAGTAGTATTGAAGTCATGGACGCCATGGAGGGACTTACGTTGTCACACCTTTTTTTTCAATTTTTTTTCATCATTAAACTACGATTTTAACAATCATTACCGGTTTTTTTTTCCGTCTTACATGCACTGCCGCTGGTACATTCGTGCAAGTTCAAAAAATATGAATTTGTTCGTTGCACCTGTACCACTAATAGAAAATCATTCGAATTTTGTACTTTTAAAAAATGAAAACATGAATTTTCTATTAAACCATAATGAACATCGGAACAGCAATTTTTTTACGAACTCAATACACTCCAAAGAATTGTAAAGAATTTTTTCAAAATTTTTCGTACGTTACTTTTTTGTTTGAAAAAATGAAGAAGCAGGTAATAAGTTAATTGGACGTAAGGAAAATTCTATGGTTCAAGGGGTTCGTAAAATTACATTCACAAATACACTTTTACACCCACACGAATAATACGATTTTCTGATCTTTTGTTAAATAAACTTTATACCTAGAACTGTCAGAAAACATGAATAGAGTAACTATCCCATTTTATTTTTCTTTATTTCTCATGCTCGAACGATCAAGAGTTTCATTCAAAGTTCCTCGTGTATTAGGGATTTGCAGGCTGATCCACGAGAGCGATTTATTTTGAGCAACAGCAGACGAAAAACAAACAAATAAACAACGTCGTGACACGTAGATCATAAAGGGACGGACGGGTGAACGACGTTGAAGTGCCTGACGTAAAAATCCTCGCGTCTCTTCCATTTTCCAATGAGTCTCTATGACATTTATCCAGTGTACAGTCTCTTTCATAAATAATTCATTATTTTTTCTCCATGTATTAATCATGATAAGCTGTGATAGAAAAATTTAGAAATTGAAAATTTGAAACATCAACTCTTATCAACCCATGAACACATCGTGAAGATGAAAAAAAATGTTTGAAATGAAAAAAAAAGGAAAAAGATAAAAGTCCAATAGCAGATGAAAAATTTTGAAATAAAAAAATCAATAATTATCGAATTTTCACTTTACTATGAAAATCCGAAGAATTGTTAACGCTAAATGAATTATTTCCTGAGTGGAAGTTCGTGTCTGCGTGTGATTCGTGAGTAATATGATTCGAAGAGTGAACGCGTGAGCCAGCCAGTTTCAGGCGAGCCCCAACACCGAGTGGCTCTCCGAATAAGCGACGGCGCCGGTGCATCATTCCCTAGAAGCGTTAGTTCTCTCGCCCTTAACCCATAAAAATGTAAAACGGCGTTATTTATTCGGTGCACGGGTAGCTAGTCAGCATAGCAGCTCCGAAAAAAGAGAAGAACGAGCTCAGCTCGAATCTATGCACATACTCGCTGGTTAAACACTCCAGTTGGTTTACTATACCACAGTTTTTTATCCAAGAAATTTCAAATTTTTTATTCATGTTGTGAGTTTACCTTTTTCATTACGAAACCCTTAGAAACAAATTAATTATAAGTTTCATTGTAACCAGAATCAATGAAATTGGTGGCTAGCAAATGAATATGTTGTTTCATAGAAATTATTCAAGTTTTATCAACATTAAATCATTTATTACATATTTTTTAAACACACAAATTCATAATTTAGAAAGTTTTCTAATTAAATGGAGTATTTGAGATATTTCAGTAGAGAAAAAAGTTGATGAGTGCTTGTGAAGATTTTCAAAATGACAAAAACTGAAGATCGATGCAGGTGGATTTTTTCATCATCCAAAGACCGCAATTTTGCAAACCTAAGGCCTAGTAGTCTCAAAATCGATCTGAAAAAGTGTGCGTGTGTTTTTTTTTTCATTTTCCGATTTTCTAAAACAAGAAATCTTATGATCCAAACGCCTTAATGGAAGTCGTATTTATGAAATGAATTTTTTAAATTTATCAAACTTTTTCAATTGTATAGACCTATTGCACATGAAAATTGACTAAATTTGTTGGGTACTTTTTCTTTTATGCTCGACATCGTGTTATTTGTCAAAATTTCTAGAATTCCGATCGTACAGCGATAGCCATTTGTGTGTTGTTGTCGTATTTGTTTTTTTATGGCAATCGAAAAAACCCTCAAGCTCAGTATTGACAAAGAACGTGAAGTTGGTTTATGTCTATAGAGAAAACCCAAGTGGGATGCAGGGATTGATTTTTTTTTTTATTTACAGGATTGTAAATATACTCAAGCACTCACCTTCATCCCTGTTGATAAAAAGTTTGTAAACACAAATGAAAAGTGTCAACACTTATTTGTATGTACACAGTAGAGTGTATCTTGAGAATCTCTTATTCGGAGAGAACCCTTGGCGAGTGAATGTGAGGGAGATTGATTCGTTTCGGTCGCGTGAAATTTCGCAACGTTATTGGGTGAGCGATTCGTCACTGGCAATTTGCAGCTTTCAATAAAGCGAAACGGCGCATTGGAATTGTACAATGTATGCACGGGTGTAGGACAGAATGAAGTAAAGGGATGTTGAAGGGTCAGATCGGACGGTTACGTGCGAACCCCGTGTAGGGAGAAAGCGATTTAAACATAGAGAGAGAAAGAGAATGAAAGGCCAAACCAGAAGCGGAGCGGCTGAAAAGCGGAAGTCACTCGAGGGCTTTACGAGAGGTCCCGCTCTCGTATTTGCACATATATATGTGTACTTGTATATACGTTGATACAACGGCAAGTCTACAGAGGCGCGTTGTCACGCGTCCTCAAACTTAATGCCCTCGACAAAACATAAACTATGCCCCAGCGCGCACTACCCTCTCTTTCTCCTCTGACTCGGTATGACCGTCGACTTCGCCTTTCTCTTTCTCTCTCTCTCTCCTCACCTGTTATAGTTGCATCCCTCATTCGTGATTTGGTTAATCGAGACAAGCACACGTTTCGTCTACATCAGCTCGCGAACAACATTGCGAAAGCGACACGGATTTTGCTGCCCTAAGGTTACGAACTGAGATTCAGTGTGTAATATGTTCATATACGAATATGTTCACAAATGGCACGCAACTTCCATGTTCGCGTACAATGTATGTCCGTCATGACGGGTAAATCGTCATGCGAATCTCTCGAGTGACGAATGATGGGTAACCGGAAATCCTTGGTGCAATTATTTGACCTGGTATTCAACCCAATTCAAGACTAAACGTTATACATACCGAGCCAAATTGTAAGTGTCCCATAAGATCGAGATCGGATTTATCATCCATGAAAACCCAATTATACTTCTAGCTAATGGTCGCGAATTAATACTGTTGGAGAAATTTATTATTGAGCCATTCAGGAGGTTGATGTTCTCGTATTTTTGAGATACAGTATATATTTATTTATTTTTTTACGTTTTTTTATACATTTCACTCAATTTTTCCAAGTGTCTGCGTCAAATATTGAAAATTTTAAAATACTTAAACTATATAAGGAGTCTCTCCGTCCCACACAATTTTTTTTGCATTTTCGAAATTAATGAATAAATGACAATTTTATCAACAAATATCGAGTTTTTTAGTTCTGTATGGTCGCTCGGACATTTATAAATATACTAATAATATAAACAGCCATTATGTGTTGCGCGCAAGTGACAAATATGAAGAAATTTTCAAATTTTGTAATTTTTCATGAAAAAAATTATTTTCTTTCAAGTCGCTATAAATACAGAAATGTCAATTTTTTTACAAACTCTACACGCTCCAAATAATGTTACAGAATTTTCTCAAAATTTTTCGTACAACGCATGGTTTTCCTTAAGAAAATACAGAAACAATTATTTGGTAATTTCACAGTTTTGAGTTAAGTCCCGTAATCAGTGACCTCGAAACTCCCGAGGGGCGAAACTTTAACCCAGTTTTCATAAAAAGGACAATGAATAGTTTAAATGGTCAATCAATACCTCGTTAACGGTACATCGTACAGAAAAATGGCCACAGACAAATCGTTTCAGAATTTCTTGGTCCGTTCACCCCCAAAATCTCCATGGTATTTTTTGATATAGCCTGTAGAAGGATTTATAAATGTGTGGAGAAAATATCAGACAGTGGATTGCGACATAAAAGCTGTGCAGGAAGCTTATGAGAATTTAGATCTCTTGTTTCGGTCTCCAGTCTCTTTGTACTGAACGAGACGAGGGTTGGTCTTGGTGGAGCTAATATCTACATATTATTGAGTGGATAAGAACAAAGAGGGCGTAATCCCCTGCGTATTTACACATTGAATCGTTCTCACTTAAACCATTTGTTTCCAAGCACTAAATTAATATATACGAAAACATGTATGGCGTGAATTTATAGCGTGAAAATATGAGGGGAATGCCGATGTAAATTTTGCATGCAAATTATTATTATGTTTTCGTGCAATTAATGTGACAGCTAATAAAATCGTAACAGTTGCAAGTGTTCATTTGATTTCGACTGTAAAAGGCTGACAAAAATGTTTACTACGAATCTTGATAAGCGGAACGATGTATATGGAATCATTGGCAATCAGAAGGACGTAATTCGTACGATTTAAAAACTGCTCGAGCTTCTCGTTGCTTCGACCCCTTGGCATCATAAAAATAATCACAATAACGAGAACGACAGTAATTTCTTATACGCCTAGGTGCTCGATACAGATTATTAATCTGTATACGTGCCCGTGTACGTTATGTAAATCTTTTCTTTTCGAGCGTCACCGCGTCGGTACCGAGCTTCATAAAATATTATATGAGCACAATTGATTACCTCGTGGCAAACCGCGAGAATATCTTTCTCTCTCTTTTTTTTTGTCCCTCTCTCGTGTATCCCATAAGAAATATTATTAGATCGATGAGCCATGGAGAATTATTCGGAAATGTGTATATATAAATATACACCGTATGCCATTTACTTACCCGGTCCCCTTCCCTCTCTCTCTCTCTCAGCTCTTAAGCAACCCTCATAAATTTGACGGGCTTCATGAAATTCGAGACTCTCAGTTTTTTTTCTTTCATACAAATCTCTCACTCCCTTCCTCCTATCTATTTTTCGCTCTCCTCTCGCTTTTACGATGCGGTGTACATTTATAATATAATGTATAATACAAGGAGGAAGTTGGATCACGCGCACGAGGGGACGCGTACGGATTTCATGCAAATTTCACTTTTTCCACCTAATAAAATTTGGACGCTTTGGCTGCTGCTGCTGCTGTTGCGATGTGGATACAATTCTCGCGGGAGCTTACTAGATAAGCTTTTTTTCATACTCATCCCCACCTCCTGAATCTTCCTGCCAGGTCGAGCTTGAAAAGCTCGGCGCATCAACATCCGCTACGTTAACAGATTTTATTTAATTTTTATAAATATACGAAGTCCACATAAAAATATCGATAATCAAAATTTCAGGAATCTTCGAAATGTTCATTTAGTAAAATGAGATCGTCTTTTTATGTTTTTTTTTCTCTTTAAATTAATTCATCGATTCACCTTCAGCAATTCCCTTTATTTAACCCCAACATTTAAAAATCGTTTTTTTATTGTCGTTGAAATTCTATGCAAAGTTCGAAGCATCTACGAAAGAAATTTTCATTGGAAAGGATTGGATTACTTAGCAGAGGTTTGGACAATTGTGTTAATTTGTGAGAAAGTAATTTGAGATAGTTTCGATTTGTATTTAATTTTCATTCTCAGAAATTCATGTATTATTATCAATGAACACGTGCATCGTAAACGATTTGTTAGGTACGACGTTTCCTGGCTTGCAAAATGCGACACGAGGCATCGAAATACAAAACCTAATCGCCCGAAATAACGTGGACTCAAATAGCAATGAATATATTATTTTACTGATGACGGACGTGTCTTATTTTATAAAAATGTTAAAAGAGATAGAGACGTGGAATAAGGGGACGTTTTTTTTCGAAATGGTTCCGATTGGATATACTTGTGGAGCAGTTTTGTACCAGAGAAACTTGCCCGACGAGCGTTAGCTCGGGATAATTTCCCCGGAGAGATCAGTGTTCGTACCCGAGACCTGAAGCGAACCAATATTCTTCCTATATGCATTAAAATACCTGTATGTAAGCCCAAACGTAACTACAATTTTTTCTAAAAAAAAAAAAAAAAAAAAAGACTAGAAACGCGACCAAAATCCCTCTAAAATATTATTTTCGACACTTGGCCCAACTCGCTCCGGAAAAAGAAGAATGATAACTCGCAAAAGCATTTTTTTCAACACTTACCGGTTGACTGGTATTGTATCATATATGTACGAAAAAAAGTGGCAGTCCTGTTATTGTATTATATATTTAGACACTTGAATAACTTTCTCAAAGTAAATTAAGTTTAAAAACGGAATCGGTAACACCAAAAACCCCATATAAAACAGATTTTCGTGTATTTAGTAAAAGCTTCCACCAGTTTTGGCACGGAAACTCGAAAACACCTCGCCAGTTGACCAGTGAAAGGTAATTAACGTTTTTTAATTTAATTTCGTGATCGTTAATTTCGTTAGTAAAACACGATACTGTAGAAATTATTCCAAAATATATGAATATTAAACAAGTTCATGTAATTTCCTGTTACTCTGTACATACTTCGTGCCGATTTCCACAAACCTTATGTTTACAGTCCATATAGTGAGTTGTTGTTAATTGGGCTAACAAATTTTCTATGATGCTCTCACGAGTAATTGAAATGGTGTAAATAGAAAGGGACAGAGAAAAAGTGACGGAAATAGAAAGAGAGAGAGAGAGAGAGGAGCAATGTTTAGTCAACATACAAAGTGCTCTGTCGAATCCCTCTCCTCGCTCTTTCTCTTTTTCGTGGCTGTTACCATTACCGCTCGTATATATATATCTGACGTATAATTCGATCTCGATGATATGGAAATATTCGTATGACACTTTGATTGCCAGGGTTACGCATATACAGTTTACATACGATGCCTCTGTTAGGGACTCTTGTTACGAACATTGGAAGCTGTGGTCAGAGCATCAATAGATATATAAACGTTGACGTTAATCTATAGGTCGCTCGATATTATTACATTATATCCTGCAGCATAAATATAAATATAGACATACACATAAGTACACGCAAAACTGTTATTGTCGAGCCCATTAAAATTTGTTTCGTCGCGCTCGTGACTCGAAAATTATGAAATTTTGCATATCCGGATAGTTGCGGAATATATTTATATATATGTATATATAAGTCCTTTATAACTCCTCCGCACGAAAGCCATAAATTTGAGGCAATAATTTAATAGCAGGACTTGTGAATTAAAAACGTTCCAAAGACACGCAACGTTTTCACTCATGAATCATTGTTGGTTCCCTGGTGAGTTTAAACTCTCGCACAATATACTTGCCAGTTCTCTCACTTCTTCCACATCCTTAATGATCTCGTAAAAGCCTCGACACACGATGCTTCAACACGAGTGTATATACGTCATTGGACTCTTATCAGCAGTATATGATTCCATGAAACGACCTCTATGACGATAACTATTAATAGACATGCTAGTACGATCCTGAAACTTCATTGTCACACAATCTTCACGGAACAAAAGAGTTGAAAGAAAAAAATACTATTTCATTTTAATTGTTTTTATTGTTGTCACGTTGAATATTGACGACGATTCGCATTACAACTCAATTTAAAGTGTAATTACTGTTGATTTATGTACAAAAGCTTAAGTAAAACGGTATTAAGACATTTGACATGCATTGCAACCAAGTTCGCCAAGTTTTTTATAATCCTGATTAGGTGATTTATGTTTTATTTTTTTTCTCAATTTAGAAACAAAAAAATCTTTTCCAAAAGTTTAAACATTTAAATAACTTTTTTTTAATTCTCCTCAATCTGCCAACGCAGTTTAGTTACGGATTTTATTCTATTTTAAGCAAGCGCCATATTTTATCTTTACTCATATTCCTTGTGCTCTTCATTTTAAAGCTGGAAAACATCTCGAGGTTATATCGAACGTCGAACTGAGCTTTTGTGCAATATTTTAGCCGAGGACTTACATCTGAGCATAACAAAGAGTTATATTTTCCCGATGTATCTCGACAATGGAAATATTTCTGCCTAAACATCCGAACGATCGAAAATATTCCGCGGATTCATCTTCGATCTATTCTTGACGTTACGTCTGACTTTCTTGATGCACGCAAATCGTTTTGCTGTCCATGAATCGCGCCCTCCAAGTGCTCGATATATATGTAGAAAAATGTCTGTATATTATCATTGAATTTTTAAATATTTTCTTCGAGAGATTCCTGAATTGCCTGACATACAGAAGAGAAGCCATATTTTCTTGAATGAACGATTGGAATATTATTTAATCAAACAACTCTCCAGCCTCGGTGGCTTCAAATTAATTTCACTTATAAACTCGGCAGCTCGCGAATTATAGTACAATTGTATCTGATGTATAGACACATACACGGGTGGGTATGAGAATCGAGGCCGCGGGGGGTTACTGCTGTGACGAGTCAAGCTCGATCCATCGACGCTTTCCCGGATGTCCACACGCTCTACTACTACTACTATGGCGTTTCAATTCTCGGGAATGTGCAGCTAATGTAATTAATAACGCTCGTTTGTTATATCCGAGCGGTTTCGCACTGGTGTATGGGATGCGGACTCGATCATCCCGGTACATAGTTGATGCGTTCAGCATCGCCAGTATCGCCACCTGACCAATGGACGGCTCGGTACATCATTACGGTTCAATAATTGAGGCCTGCTTCATGATACTATAGAGTCGCATCATCCTACCCTCGTACTCCATACCTACCGATCAAACTTTCACTAATGTATCAGAATAGCCTATATTCCTGGACCGATAAGCCTCGTGTATGCACGTGAAATAATAGAATAGTGAATTCTGCTGCGTCATTTCAATCCCCTTAATATATATATATACGTCTCACAAACGAGATAAACGTCATCATTTGAATGACAAACTGAAATGAAATTCATGATTCCGTTCGTTGTTCAAAACTCTTGTTCGTTCGACATCAAAACATATTCCAACTTACTCTTCGAAGGGGAAAACTGGGCGCATGTGTGGGGAGCGAACAAACAGGAATGAGAGAAGGCATCGGATATTTCTAGACCTTATTGCTTCAACTCTTGTAGAACTTTAACGAGGAACATTAATATATCGAAGGTAAGGCAATTTCAGAAAACCTAAAGTTCCTTACTTGCTTCGAGAAGCAACGGAAAGTGACTTTTCCCCGATTACTGGAAAACGTGCTTCGCGCAATTATCGAGTTCGTTAAACTCGGCGGACTCTGTTGGCATAGCTACTTGCCTTTTCTTAACTGTAAGCGTTCAGAAGTATATGTGAACATATTCTTATGTGTCTGCTCGAAGGAGAAGAGTGCGCAACCGGAAATGTAACGAGTGAAGAGTAAAACAACTGAAACAACTATAAGAAGCGTAGTCACTCGGACGACTTCGTTATATACCACGCGTGCGCTCCCTTCTCCTGCGAAGTTATGATGTGAAAGAATCTCACACTTTTCGGATTCACGTGTAACTGTATGTCTATACATAGATTCTAATATGAGGAAAGCGAATCTTCATTGTGGCACTTTCACCAAGTTTTATACAGAGAATCGTTGAGATATTAAGGAAACGTGAGCGAAGCTCGATAGTTAGAAAAGACGAAGACAAATAAGGGTGGATCCGTAGAAATGCGAGAATGAATATTTTAGCTCCGGTGGTACGCGTATATTTGCGTTTGTTACGAGGATTGATATGCGGCTTCCCCGATTAATGGCGAGCGATAAGCGCAGCGCGAGAAGAGTTTGGCGTTACTTGCCAAGGGAATGGATGAAACACCGGAAAGTGGTAGACCCACGGACGATAACTTAACGAACGCCCAAAGGTAAACCTCGTTTCGTTGACTTCGATATCGGTGTGCTTCGCGAAGTTCCATTCTATTGCGAGTTTCCGGTAATGTTAGGTTTCGGTTGGCAGGAAGCTTTGCTGCTTCTCGATCGTCTCACTCTTCCCAACTTTCCAAGAGAGTCTCGGAGAGTTTACTTGTTCCCGACGAACAAACGATCGTCGCACAGGAATATAGACGAAGGGAACTCTCCCGAACGAGTTCCATGTGCAGATAGAAAGTGGGCTAGAAAGGAGAATGCGAAGCAGGAGTTGCACCTCCGGAAAATGGGTGACTGCGGCCCACCAGCGACTTCCGGATAAACGTCCGCCTCTTCTGCTTAGCCGGAGGCAAACGATGGAACGGGCAAATCGTTAGAACCCGCTGTAGCTTTTCTCCTTGGCAAAGCGCGCACTACGTGTGCAATACGTAGACGTCTCCCATCGCACAGTTGAGATGAATGTGTGGTTGCAAAGAGAGTAAAATACAGAATCGAAGAGAACAAGAGACAGAACAGTAAAGTTGGCTCTACTAAATTTGAAGACGTGGCCACGGAAACCTCATCTTTCCCCATTTCCCTCTTTGTGGTATCCACCCTGGTGGGAATCAGCAAGAAAATCGTAGCCTTTGCCGCAGGCTCCAATGAGTTCGGAATATAATGTCCCGGGGATGCTATTGGGATTCTAATTGTCAGGAAACGATGAGAGCGAGAGGCCATTGAAGGCACGCGAGAAAGCCTTCTATAGCTCGGGATATAGAACTCGAGACGGTTTACTTCCTCTTGATGGAAATCCCGCCATTGCTGTTGGGGTCAAAGATTCTATCCGATATACCTGTTGGGTGAAGGAGCCTCTCGCACCTCTGGGTGCTCTATGAGACAGGACCAAAATAGAGATTCGTGCGAGGCCAACTTTCAGAGATCCATGTATATGGGTTCTCTCTCCCTTTGCAATGAATGATCTCTTAAACCGCTCCGTACTTTATGCCCAATTGAGCTGCTTTGAAAGAAGATGCTTACTTTTCTTGTGAACTGCATTTCACCGTGGTGAATGTCCTTTTGTTCTGGGTTTTCATGCAATCATGACTCGGTTCGTGCCTGGACAATAGCATTTCAACACTCGTGATCTCGACAAAGCTGATGTTCCATCACGACTTTCCTTTGCCACAACAACTCGTTGTCTTACTTTGTAAATGGTGTCGAAAATCCCTTGTTTTTTATGCATTCCCATTCACTTTTGAGTTCATTGTCCGGCATAATCAATGTAGCTAGTCCGAAATGACGTATGTTCGCGCTGCAGCCGAACTGGAGGTTTTTGCAGATACCCCGGAAGTGGATGAACATTGTTAGAGTTTAGCAACATGTATGATTCCCCGGATTATCAAGTAAGGCCACGAAGCACATGAGAGGTCACTTATGGTATGGTAATGTGGTGCTAATGCCGTGGGGAATCAGCTAATAAGTCATCACATTTCACAACTATAAACGGTACCCACGGAGATATTCCTCTCCATCAGTTTACATTTCCTCCCTAAGCTGACCGAATTTCCCTTGGTTTGACCCAGCCATTATCGCTGCTTACCATCCATTTCCCTCTCTGCATTCTGTTTATTTATCCTACGAGTTTGCTGAAGCTCTTTGACGTTCTCGTGTCTACCTTTAGTCAGTGATTTGATTCGGAGAATCACGTGACCTATATGGTACTTTCATTCTACTCACTATTTTATCCAGCATTTCACATTTGCGCCTCAGTACAAGGCTGGAAAAAAAATCGTTTTCGCCTTTAGATTCGCTGGATCCCGCTAGCCGGAAATGCAGACTTTTTATGCATCTTTTTCATGGCTAGTTCGACTTTCCCGGTTAATAAAGATAGCAACTCACTTTGTAGAAATCGTTCCGTTATATTTTTTTTCTTTGCTTGACTGAGTACAGGCTCCTCTATAACTCGTGCCCAGACATAAAGGATCACTGGGTCAGAAGATCTTCAACGGGGCAGCCCTCATACAAACTTTTACTCAGTATTCATGAATCGGTGACAGCCAATACAATGACATTCTAGAAGATAAATCAACACAGGTTTACCTCGTGTTCGTTGACATCTTCTAAACGATATATCATTAAAAAACATGTTTTAAACAATTTATCTTGAAAATTTGTTGGTCTAAAAAAATCGGTAGATATTGGAGTGAACTTTTGAGGCACTCTGTATGCGTTACGACGTGGATCTATTCTATTTTCACGGGCCTGTTACGGAGTTGATGACCGTCTATTCTGCCATGTTGGATATCATCGGTTGCCGTTTCCGGGGATGAAAAATCCTTCGTACGAGAAAATCGACCAATGAAAGTTGCGGGATTGTATGTGTCAGTGTGCGTGGAAATAGAGGGTTTGAGAGAAGCGATGAAAAGTCCGCGAAACGGAAGGGCAAGTAAAGTTGGCGGATCGCCAAAAGCGGGGTTTCAAGATGCACTGCACATGTTTCAGGGCCCTGCGTAACATTTGCATACCGAGTGCCGTAAAGTGTGAAACTATTGATGCCGGAACTGCTAGAAAAGGACCCGACCATGATCGTAGATCAGGGATTACGCGCCATGGATGAGTTCCAGCGAGTGGAACCGATCTGCTCGATCGTAAATCGAAATCGTTCACGTTTACTTACTACCACTCTTCGGACGAATTCCACGAATAAGATTTTACTCACGGAGATGTATTACAAAATCGTAACTTCTGCAAAAGCGTTTCCGCCTACCATCCTTCGTTTTTTTCACCATGAAAATAAATGCGGACTATTGTAACGGTAAATCTCATGGTATTTCGATGGAGTTTATGCGAAGAACAACGATATTTATGGCTCGAGGGCCAAACGGGACTTCTGCAACGAAATTAATATTTCTTTTATTTAGCTCAATGATCTTCCTATCAAGTGCAAAACCCATAGCATCTTTTAACTGCAAAAAAGTTACAGAAGTTATAGAACTTGAAACTGGCAATCGTCTAAGTATTCCCATAATTACTTGGCTCATTAATTTTATTTTTACGATACACCTGCATATTCAAATACCTCGCAACGCTGCCATAAACGATCGCTAAGAAAGTCTGGAAATTAGAGCCAGTTGGATATTTTCTTAATTATACCTTGTTACTTAACCCTTAATTTAGTACATCTATTCGTTACCCCTGCCGTCTCAACTTATGTATAATGCGTGTGGCTCGTATAGTTGATCTTTGGATACTCAGAATGCACACTAACTGACGTATACATGTGCGTATACTCGTAAACATTGATCGTCGTGTTAGAACGGCTATTACGTTAACTTGCTGCGAGTGTGTGTGTCCGACCTAAATTTCACGGGGCTTGCTGACAGAGAGAGCGAGAAATAAACAGACAAATGGATAGACAAACGAAGAGGAAGAGAGACCGAGAAAGAGAGAGAGAGAGGGAGCAGCTGACGACTGAAGAGGGGAGAAGGAGGAGGAGTTGAATGTACAAATGCACAGGATAGAGCACGTGGCTCGAACTACCCTTTAATTAATATGGCCAGGCCTGGGATGCCACTCGGTGTTATGTGATACGAGTCGTTTGAGGTATCTGGCAGCAGGTGTGCATGGTCTTGAAAAGGTTTCGAGAAGCTTGAAGTCAGGAGAGTGAAGGTATACTCGAGGCGAGCATCAAAATTCCATTAAAATTTACATCATTGGAACGTAATGAAAATTCTTCTCATCATTTTTCTGTTTTACTACTTATTCAATAATCCTATTATATCCTATATCCATTTTATTATTTGATTGATTACAAAAATGTTTTCTTACAAACTAATGTTCATCAATGTTTTGAACAATGTTGAAAAATTCCGAGGTTCAAAGTACAGTATAGTAGAAAATGGATTTGTAAATAAAAAAAAGTACAAAATTCGACCATTTATTTATATGTAATATTTTTGCAATCAACAAATAACGACACTGTTCACATATTGAATACATTTGTGAACGTGCCAGGGACCATGTAGCACTAAAAACTCGGCCTTTATTTTTGAAATAGTAGTTGAATGATTTTTAAGTCTCTCCATGAAATAAAGGTTCATGGAAAATACTATTGAAAAGGTTTGAAGATTGAAATGAATTTTATTTTTTCCCTTTTTCGCTTGAAATACGCAATCATTTAGTTAACGCCGTATTAATTAAAATGTTAATTCATTTGTTATAAAATCAACGCAGCCAGAAGAGGGGTCCACATAGTTTCTTTCATTTACCGATGTAAAAACGATCAGTGATCGATAATTGAACAGTGTTAAACTCTGAATGAACAGTGGAACAACTGTTACCTATAAACCAACGAAAATTTCGTTCGCTAATTAATTATTTTAGTATCATGAAGAGATAATTACATCCATTAAAGTAAAAGCAATCAAGTGTAACATGGTTATTGAACATGCAGGAAACTCCATAAATCTCTGATGTAACAACTTCCATCAATAGAGTCCTTCATTCAATTAATAGAGAAAGGTAAGCATGAGGTGTTAATGGATTTAATAATAAACATATATAAAAGTATAAAACGTATAAAGGAAGACTGGAATGAGGGTTGGGATTCAGAGGGGTCGTGTAGGTTTGCAGTGAAGTGGCGGTTGAGTTGTTGTCACGGGGGAGTGCCCCGGGCAAGAACGATGAGGGTTGCACGCACAAGCACGCGTCCCTGTTGGGGAAAAGGGGAAGTTACGTCATACCGTTTTGAACGTCCATATAGGGTGTCCAAACGGTTTATTTATTAACCAAAATTTCCTCTAATAATTGTTCATGGAAAAAAAAAAAAAAAAACAATATGCTGAGTATTAACCCTGGAACCCCACATTCCATTTTTTCGGATATAAACTCCACGGTGGGGTAAATAATTACCCTAATCTTTTCATCAGCGTAAAATGTTTCTTTCATGCGATAGTAACTTTTTATTATACACTGTCTTTATTTTTGAATAACGAAGAGAATGATGCATCATCAAGTTGCACTCGGTGAACATATGGTCATGGAAACTCACCGGAACGAAAATAATGATTATGAAAAACTTAAATGCATGAGGAATTTGGGATTCTCGTTGGATAACAAATTATCCTGTTGTGGGGTTCTAGGGTAGATAATAAACAGTGAATTTATGATTCTTCTTATCGTCCAGCGATTTTAATATATAAATAAATTGAAGAAATATCTTTATTGAAATAGGAATGTTTAGAAACTTGAAACATAGTATGGAAACTGAACAAACCCTTTGCCAAATTTGATGACGTTAATTCCTCGTACATGAATAGACTCACCGATTTGTGCTGAAGTTTTTTCTATAATTTTTATCGTACTTGCAGTTCAGACACCCTGTATATATACTTATAGATATAAACTTTATTTTGTGTCTCTTTGGAGTATTGCGTTAGTGGAATGGCACACGCGATTCTAATTATAAAATGTGTTGCAATTATTTAACATGGGCCATTTGGAATAACGTTGTGCACTTCTCCTTTCCCTCTTTCCCCAGCATATAAACACGAATATTCTCGTGTTACACATTTGTGTGCATGAAGTTTTTTCCTTGTACATGAAAACACGACATGTGGCCTCGTGTATTCGAGCTGAAAATCGTTATATAATATACTCATACGACCACAATATTGTGAAGTTTCCTCCTGCTCCTTCCCCAAAGCTACGCCAATTTCCTAATGGTCAGTATGTGGTATAGAAATTAGGGTAGAACGGACCCAACCCTCTTCTGCAACTTGCGAGTATAATCATCGACCACGTGATACACATTTCGGCTAACCGCTTGTCCATTTTTTAACTCTATATCTACGCTGATACGATGCACTCAATATTTTATCAGAAATTGTCAATTATGGTGAACTTGTGGGAACAATGTTTAAAAGAGAAAGAAAGCAGGGTTATTCTCGGTGATCAAACAAATGTGAAAAAATATCGTGATTGCAGCTACGAACTAATGACCTTGCTACAGAAAGAAATTTTTTGTTTTTGGATTTTGATTTTTGTTTAATATATTTTTCGGAGTATGTTAACAAAAATGATTTATGGAGTGATGTCAGCTGTTGATTTCATCTTCAGATATCAAGAAACCATTTGCAAGATTATTCGTCGTTTTTATTTCTCATAATGTTTGTTTCGTTATTTAGAAACATTTTTGCTAGTAATTTTTCTCGTTGAAGGCTTTCAATGTGCTATTGAGAACAAATAATTCAATAGGTAAGTGTACCGAAGCTTTTGTTTATTAAAAATTGCATTTGAATGCGAGGAAAATGCTATTTGACTGTCAATCCGTTGCTACTGCGGGTGCCGGTCACCCGACGAAAGAAGAGGCCATTTATTTAAATTGTACGTCTGTGTATATGCAGCGTTTTTCTACTGTCTCTCTATGAAGTAGAAATAGACGTGGGCGTAGTAGCTCGTTTAAACTTATAGTACAAATAGCACAAAGGGACCCTGACGACTGTTTATAACGACGTGCAGACGTTCGAGCAGACGCCACTCGACAATTTGCTTGATTAATTGAACCTCCGGAACTAGAATATAGCGAACGGCACATTATCGCTAATGTTCTTTGTGGGAATTCGATCGTCGCATGTCATACGTCCTCGTCTTTGAATTTTTAATACGCACATAGTAAGTGTCTCTAGAATGGCATCTGATATTTGCTGAGTAGATAAATCGTAAAAATCAGAAGAGAAAAGTTCTTAGGCATTTTTCTCTACGTTGCACCGTTGTCGAGATATCAATGCATTAGTAACGATCAATGAGGCGCTCCTGGACCGGTGGAGGAGAGAGAGGGCGTAGTGCGCTTTCTCCCCGCCCAACCCTTCCACCGAGTCATGACATTGGTTCTCTCACTGATTGATAAATATCTTATGAACAGCACAACGTAGAAAAAAATACTTAAGGATTTTTCTCTCCGGAATTTAAAGATCTATTTGATGCGCGAAAATTAATTTTGATTCAAGTTGATTTTCTAAATGACTTTGAAGACACTACATATGTAGATGGGCAGAGAGGAAACAACTCGTTTAATTTAATATTCATATTGCCATAAAGACGTTGCTACACTACGTGTTCGTGATCTCACAATTCTTAGCCTCAATTATGATTATTATTTTATTACCGCGAAGGTTATTGACCTCTAGACTTCTCGTCTTATAATTCCTTGCATATTTCTAGCCCTGTCGTGCCAAAATAACATCAAAATCGCTTTTTGATTCTTCCATTTGATATTCATCAAAATAAACCACAGTTGCGAGATTCCAGGCCAACGATTCAATGCTAAATGAGCCACAAAAAATCGGTATTATTAAAGCTAATCGGTATAACGAGCAAAGTGCGTGATATCCGACCGGTGACACGCGGTTAGAGCTGTCAACCCCGTACAACAAACTTCTTGGACAGTAATCCGTCCCTTCCAGAAAAGCCGACTCGGAAATTCCATTTTAAAATAGGATTTTGGTCGTTAATGTGTGTCGCTCGAAGCCCTACATTACAGATAACCACTCTCGAGCACGCGTTTAAGCATAATCGCATAAACACACGCCGGTCACAGTGCAAAGACCGAGCAGCACAGTAACCCCGATGTTATTACCTATGCCAACCACTTATACATCTTCCAAAATTCACTATAACATTTCAAAAATTATTGCACCATCTCCAAAGAGAAATTTTATCATTCAACTTACGATTTTTTCAATAAAATCATTCTTGTCATTGCACGAATGAAATTTCGGCACAATTATTGAAAAACCTTGTTTATACGTAAAGCAAATAGTTTTCCGAAATTGCTAAAAAATCGAATTTATAATTTCGAAGATAAAATGATGAAAAGATTTGTCAACGAATCAATATTCTTCGTGTTACGTTTCTTGAAAAAACGATTTTTTGAAACGTCTTTCATCTGAAATTGTAAATTTACTCTTGAAATAGTTTTATTAACGATTTTTGTTGTTGTTGAGAATGACAAAAGGAATGATCCGAAGTCAAAAGTGGATCATGCAATTGAAATTTCACTGTGATCAAAGATGGATGGAAACTTGTGTGCGTCTTAGCGTTCTCGTCGTCAACCACAGAAATGTTACATATAGAGATACAAACACATGAGAATCTTAAATTGGTAGCTCTCTGACTCACTTCCGGTTTTCCTCTTGTTTCAAGTTTCGCCGACTCAGTTTCCAATTTCTGCCTTGACGGCAAAGAGAAGCCTTGGAAGGATAAATGTACGAGTTGCTTGATACGCTGTAACACGACGATATTGGTCTCGTGCACTTCTCGCAGTCTTGTTAGCGGTCGTAAGATTGCGAAACCGTTGGATAGCATCTCAGTAACCTCGCATACCGTTATACATCCAAGCTTTCTTGTCTCGTCATCGTGGATCGACTCTCTTTCTCTTTCTCGCTTACACTTTCCTAAATTCATTGTGTACAACACGCATGACATTACGGACTAACTGGAATGTGTATCATTGTCCCCGCTGTCGTTTCTAATTGAAAAACCACTTACAGAATTCTCATGACTTCCTCAACTTCCTCACTGTTGCCTTTTCTTGTTTCAATCAAGACATTTATCGTATTCGTGTCTAGAACTAACTCAGGTTGAAATTGAAATGTTTACTACATATTCTTTTCGTTTTCATCAGTGAAAGCTAACGACGATCTACAAGCAAAAGATATTTTTTTTTACAATTTCATTATTATAATAATATTATCATTAAATTACTATATTTAATTTAAGAAAATTGTTTTTCTCATTAAATTTTTTTTGTGCAATTAACAAATAATGACTGTCCATGTATTTTCGTATTTATGAATGTCCCAAGGACAACATCGAAGCAAAAAACTTAGTATTTAAAGTTGATATTGTCGTTTAATAATAAAAACGTGGAAAAAAATGGAGGCAACGTAAAAGTTCCATAATCGGTCAAACGACTGAATAATTGAAAAAAAAAAAAAAAAAAAAAAAATACAAAAAAAATGTATAGAACTATTTAGATACATCGTTGTTAATAGAAATGTCATATTAATAAAAAATTAGGAAATTTTCCAAATTTTAAACAAATTCTCTGAATTCGCTACAACTTTTTTTCTACTCCGAATTCGAACCCCACTCACCGCTCGTTCTTTTTGTTTATGGGATATCTTAAAATTGGAAACTTTTGAAAACTTTCTTCTTAATTATTTTCATTTTATAATTGCTCGTGAAATTTTAAGTTGGAAACAGAATGGAAAATGTAATTCTTTTGTTTGACATTTTCAAAATAAATAATTAACCGGAATATCAGTCAGCTTACTTCCAATTTTGATTCATAAGCTTCATTCTTGTGGAAGATTCATTGAAATTAATTCAGTTTATTCAGCATACAAAATGGTTATACACATTTTTGCAGTAATGATTTACATAATTAACGATGCGATAAACTCTATCAAATAAAAAATACAATACTTCGTGCGACAATTTATGAAATGCTAAGTTCAATACCAACTTGGTCATATGTAGGTTAGGCTTTTTTTTATTATTGTAATAGCGTGTGCGTATCGTGAGGATTGAACAACGAGTAGTTGCATGTCAGATGGATACGGTCTATTGTTTGAGGCACACAGTGATTGGGATCAGTGCGACCTACACTGTAATCAGAGAAACGCAAGGGTCACGTGATCCATCCGTCGATATTCACATTCATTAGGGATACACACGTGAATAAGCCCGAAGCGTAGAATCCCAGGAACACTGAGAATTCTACATTACCTTCTATGAAACTATTCCTATAGGAACGTGCTGTGTTCCAATCGGAGAATTTGTCGATCGTGTCCTATGGAACGCGACGGAACATCATCCTGTCGTTCATAGCGTTCGATTACGCGTGTACGATACTGTTATAGTTACTTTACGAGAAGGCGTTGATCGACAAACCCGTAAAACACAAATTAACTCCGTCGTAAAGTTACGTGAGGAAAACCGCTTAAAGGGGCCTTTAACGCGAATTTAAGGGGTTCGACGAGGTTGTAAATAAATAGGAGGATGTGTTAGTATGTAGTGGTGAAAATAAACATTTGTAAGGTTTATAAAAATTGTGCTGCTTGTAAGACAAATTACTATAGCTTATTTAGTCATTTTTTTCCATTATAAATATTCTTTTTTGAGTTCTAAATTTTAACTAAGTCAGGATGAATAACTGGTTTTTGATATATCGTGGTCGCAGTTTTAGAAAAAAAAGAAAACTCGATCAGCTGAAAATTCATTTGATTCTGAAATCTTTTTCTGTAAACAGGCTTTTAAGCAACAATATGCCCTCGAGGTACCAAAGATTAAAAACATAAAAATAGTAAATACTTGAAATTATAAAAAATATATCGTTCCCGAAACGAATTAAGAATCCATGATTCCAGATTCGTAGGTTTTTAAGCAAAACTTAATGAACCTTATGAAAATTGTTGTTTTACGAAACCGCTCAATGCTGTGTATTGTGTCGAAAGAAACATGGAGGAACGACCGGAAATTGGTGGATTACTGCGTGAAAGAGATTATGGTTTGCAGGCCCTCCACGTTTTATTCCCCCTGCAGTACGTGTCTTGCATAAAAGGCACATTACCTTCATCGAGGTAGTTCTCCTGTACTTGGATGAGTTTGTCGAGGGGGTCCTGTTTGGGAAATTGCCATAAATCACTTGAGAGAACGCGTATTGCTTTCGGTATGGAGAAAGTATGTTTTAGCGTAGACTTGAAGAAAAAAATGAATATAATTTGAAGGTACTTTTTTCTTTTTATTATCACCGTCTCCTCTTTCTCTTTTCATTCTATTTTTCTCGTTATCTCATTTTTTATAGGCTTCTGTCTTCGGGTGTCTCCACACACCAATAGCTTTACGTATTTTGCCTGGAAGGCACCAAGAAAAGATGCTTGTTGCACGCAGACTGTTCCATCTCATCGCATTTTCCACCCTTAAGAATCTCTACCCTCGGGGCTATTGACTTTTAAGAAGTTTACATAATCTTTATTCGATAATGCGAACGCGAAGGATGCGCGTAGTTCAAAGACAAGATCGAGGAAGAGAGAGAGAGAGAGAGTACGAAAAAGTGAGAAAAAAAGAGACAAAGTCTTATTTGGCTAGTTGAACCTTGAAGCGAAACTACGAGGAGACGATAAAAGAGGCGAATAGACAACGTCTGATGCTTTCATGCAACTTTAAAATAACATGTAACCTTGTTACTTGAAAAATGGTTTGAAGCTCCGGAAAAAAGTACGAAAAAAAAAATAATAATAAACGAGATCGAGTAAAGAAAAATTGCGGGATAATAACAAGTGTCGAATTTACATTCAAATGTAAAAACTTTTGAAACTCACTGACGTTTATTTTTTTCATGAAAAATAACAATATTTATGAATATAATTGTCGATATACGAACTGAATGAAAACTTGAACTTAAGTTTGAATTTGAGTGATTAATTATCACACCCTATATATGTGTATAAATAAAGAGAAAAGATATCAACAGTCGACTACACTTATTGTGTACTCGATATCGGAAATAAAATTGTTTCTTGAAAAGCACGAAAGGGTGAGGATAAGAAAAAGAAGGAAAAGGAAGAGTGAGAAGAATGAGAAGATACTTCACCACTCGACGGGCCTTTTGTTCAAGTTTCTTTTCACAAGGAAGCGACTGACCGGTCTGGTGTCTTGTGGAGAACATGGAAGAGATCTTTCTCTCTCTCTTATACTCACGATTTTACACTCAGGCCCTTTTTCTCAATCCACACATCCCCCAGGCCCACCCTTTCTCTGCCTGTCTTCTTTTTTTCTCTTCTTTCTTCTCCTTGTTCCTTGCTTCCAACACTGAAGGCTTACAGTAGTGAAGGCGTGAGAGGACGAGACAGAAAAGCGAGAAGGAGAGTTTGGACCGAAGCAAACACCCTTCAAGCTCATGGAACACACTTGAGAGGCGAGAAACTCATTTCCTCGGTGTGAAATCGAGCGAGAGGCTTGACCCAAAAACTCAATAGGTTTTTTCTGGGAGGAGAGCCACTTTTCTTGCCTCGTAACTCCTCTGATAGGTCAAACGAAAAACCCTTGTTCTTTCTAAACGCGCGTAAAACTTGTTTCATTTCTTTATCTTGCGCGCGTAGAGTCCTCTCTAAATGAGGGTATTTTGTCAGTGCAATTTTTTACTTTTTTTTTTAATGCTTTGGCGTAGAATAAACGAGTGCATAAAATATGATGTTGAGAAGTTGTTTCTTGCAGGTTGTGGATAAACGTTAATTTGTTTTTTGATGAACTCAGGCTAGTAAAAACTTTTCCATGACCTGTGGTTGGTTTTTTTTTTTTTTTTTTTTTTTCAACATTAAAAACTTTCTGCATCGCTCCCGAGACCCTTCACATTCTGAAAGCACTATGACAAAGACGATGACGTCATATCTGCGTGAAAAATTCTCTAGACTCACTTTTTTTTTATTACTATATTATATTGCACATGGAGAAAATCGGTAAAGGGAAAAGCTCGAAGGAGAGTCTCGAAGCTTTCGTTCTTTTCTTACATCTTTCCAGTGGTATGTCTGGAACGACGATATCCTGACTCGCTCCCGTTGGTATAACATCCAGAAGCCATCGACACCTTCGTCGTCTTCGACGTTTTCTGGCATATGTCTATTTGAAATTCACGTCTCGACGATTCGAGCTTTGTTCAACCTTGAAAGGTTCCCCTCGTTCGACGAAGCGAACGAGAATTTTGATCGAGACTCGTACCAGACGCTTTACTACCCTCTCTCCTTCTCTTACTCTTTTGATACTTTTTCAACGATCTTTAGTTTATCAATGATTTTTTTTCACTCTTTATGACATTCGTATCAATTTTATTCTCGTTATGGAGACTCCGGTCGAACAAATAAAAACACTCGAGTTTTCATTTTACTGCTAAGAACATTCTGTTTTCATTTTATTTTCACATGGATGCCATTTTTTTCAATTATCAGCTTTAAGAAATATATTTTGCAAGCGAAAAGATGAAAAAATTTGACAAACATGATTTTGGTCCATCCTCGGAAGAAATTCGTCCGTTTTCAGTTTTTTTTTTTCCATTCTTTAAAATATTTACAATAATGCCAAGTTAACGGAGATGTTAACTTGAGATTTGCGTTCGTTGATCTGGTTTTCCTTTTCGTCTCTCCGATCCCGTGCGGTGCGTAATCCTCAAGAGGGTTACGAATCCTGGATGGGATCCTCTTGAATCCTCGTTGCAGTAGAAAACTCGATTTTCATCTGTGCTAGTTTTCCTTGAAATCCTGCTTTTACGAAGGAACGTATCTCGAAAAACCTTGAGACATCCTTGGTCGTTTTCTGCTGCAAGTCTCTCCCCTTCTGACTGCATGCATCTTTTTCACTATTTCCCTTCCGCTTTGCCTGTGTTTCCTTGGCTCATCGCATTAGGGACGTAGGCAAATAAGCCTGGAAGTTAAGAAAGAGAAGAACATGTCTGTCAAAGTCCAAATCCTCCAGAGAAATTCCTCCTAAGTCGTATAATGTTTGAAAATCGCAAAAAAATCTATTTAGAACACGTTCTCCATTCATAAAGTTCAAAAGTTTAACATTTGAGTCCTTTTTTTATACAGAGTTTCCAAAATTTATTTAAACATTCCAAGCTGGACGAAATAGTCAGTTTTCTTACACGACGAAAATGTGGACAATTTTTAACAATTAAAATTGCAAAAAATAAAAAACAAGAAGAAATAACTTTTTTCCAGGTTTTGGTATTAATTGGTTTTGAAAGTTGCCAGTGAAATCTTTTGCGGATTTTATTTTTAATTAAAAAATCTCTACTTAGGAATTAATCATTTTTTTCACGTGAAGAAATTCAAAATAATAATAAGAATAATAATAATAATAACGAAACCGACTAGGTGTCCAGATTTCTTATTTCTCGTATTTTGTGGTAAAGGGGATCACGAAATATCAGGAAATTTGTGCAAATCCCCAAGCGTTTGGGCAAGATGGAAAACTTTTTGCGAACCATCACGTGGCCTCCGGTTCATCTCCTAGGAATCTGAAAATACGCCTTTCTTGTTCTCTCTCTGTTTTCTTAACCATTCCGATCACGAGTTATCTTCTTGCTTGCTTTTTCCTTTCTATTGCCGATTTCTGAGCTCTTTCCTCTTTCCAAACTGAGAGAAAAAGACGAGGAATTTAAGATTCCGAATCGGAACAATCCTCAGCTAGTTGTGTGGTAGGAAATCGCAAGAAAGTGCACATCTTCGATTCTCAAATGGCGAATAAAGAGGCTCGATTTTATTTCATGCGTGAATATCGATAATAAAGAAATACCTTTTCGTAGAATTTTTGTTCATGATTAGTTCTGAAACATTTTTTGTTAGTCCGAAATGGTGACCACAAAAAATAGCCTTCGACGGTGAACGGTCCTGATAGTCCAAAAATTTTCCGAAATAAAAAATCGGAACAAATCATTTGTCACTTTCACAGACTCGAGGGGATTAAAAATTTATAAAAATTTTGACTTATATTTTGTTAAACTCCGATTGGCATTCATATTCTGTTTTAATCGTTAGGCATTTGAGTTTTTTTTTTTTTTTTTTTTTTTTTTTTTTTTTTTTTTTTTGAAGCGAAAAGTGAGGAAATAATGATACCTAAGGATTTAATTGATGCTCAAAGTACCAAGATCATTAACAAAATAACAAAGTAACCAGAATCTTGATAAAATTCACTAATTGGTTCTGACATTATCTGCCCCGTCGCCTTGTAGCTCTAGTCGAACATTTGAATTATCCCATGTCGAAGTACTCATCGATGATGAGTGTTGTCACCGACGAACATATTGACTTATCGACCCGGAGGAGAGATTTGTAACTACCAATGTAGCATCAGAGATAGATGGAGAGAGATCGAGAGAGAAAGAGTAGAAATTCTCGCAGAGGATTGCAGAATAGTGTCTGTTGTTACGGATAACGACCGTTCGTTTCTCTGTTTCGCAATGGAAGTCGCGGATTCTATGACTACTGTTCAAGAGACTCAAAGGGTGTGCTATCGAGCATTGGTTTCTATAGCATTGTGCTATTGGATGGTTAAGACCCTCAGATTTTCATCGGTTGTGACGAGAGCTTCGATCTTGTCCTCTCGATTCAAACAGACACACAATCATTGACGTAATTCTAATGAGGATATGATATTTGGAGCCAATAGTTACAATGTTATCTTCGAAAACGTCACGATGTGATTACCGCGCAGTTCTTGACCTTAACTTTGAATACCTCCTAAAAAAAACTTGAACATCGTGGAATTTTTCGAAAGAATATCACGATTTCAACATTTTTCTCTCTGATATAAAGTTCGTGGGATATTGATGATTTAACGACAGTCATCTGGAGCATCAGGAAGTAGTGCAGGAGAGAAACATATGTGTCGGAGACTTTACCCAGGGGGCAGACTGAAAAATAAATTTTTAGCTAGTTTTCGACTAAAAAAATTAGGGAACAACTATTCTCAGTACCTGTTTTCGAGTCACTGAGTTCGAGTTTTAGGACACACTGTATGGATTTATTCATGCAAACAGAAATCTACGACTGCTGCGGAGAATGTATCAACTCCACGCGATCCACAACATCTCTGATGATCCAGAGGACATCGAGCATTATGAGGCCCCAACAAGCGATAAAGCCAGCTTGTCTATGGAGATATATTCTCAAGGGATTAAATCCATCGTAGCTCAGTCACTGACTGAATGCAGTTATGAGGAAATAATTACAGTGATTCTCTCTGGCTTGACTCGAAGATGGATTATCGTAATACTTATTTTTCCCATTGGACAACTTTGACTGACTTTCCAAATTTATCGATTATTTCAACTCCACAAACATTCGTCTTGGAAACATGCGTTGCCTTTAAACCATGTTAACATATTTGAAATATCTTATTATTTTATTTATTTTACATTATTCCTGCGCATACGCTTGCGAATTTTCCTCAAGGTATTTTTCTCATTTTCTGATGATGCCATCCAACTATATTTCATTAAAAATATAGCTGCCTGTATTCGCTAGGTTTTTCACAGTTTCCTGTTGCCTTTTTGCAGATATATTGGTAGTGCATTTCAAAAGCGTGATTGTAGCCAATATTCCAAGTGGTTTCTTAGATCAATGAAAAAATGACATAAATTAAAATAGAAAAATCTTATTCCTTCACCATCATTACAAAATTCAATTTTTCATACAGTGGGTTCATTGGAAATAATATTAAGGACGTAAATTGAAGAATTGTAATTAGATCGATCACCGAGGGTCCGATTAACCACCTGACAAGTTTTCTACTTCCTGAAGTGAATATATAGAGTAACAAAAGTTGGAGTGTCAGCCTTCCAAATATACATAGGCATATAAATACAATATACACAGAGTATGTCCTCCACTTGGTCTCTTGTTGAGATGACGAGACTTGTGGCCTGACTTCGATGTTCGACTACTACGTCGTCTATTTGTATACGAGTATCCAAGAAAGAAACTGTGTAATAGGAGGCAAGAGCTGTAGAAGCTCGGATACAGTAGAAAATATAGGGACAGAGTTGACGTAAAATAAAGTATATGTATGTATTTATATAAGGGAGCAAAGTGCTCGGATACAGAGATTCAAGAAAACAAGAGTCCGTTAGATAGATCGAGAGGTATATACGAGCCAACAACAATCGAAACCTAGAGTTATATTCGTTCTGGTATCGTATCGGTTTCTGGGCCAAAGAATAACTGGCAATTGTTGACCGAAAGGAGAGCAAGTGAGGGGTGAAAGGAAGAGAAAGAGAGATGGATGAGATACAGAAAAGTCGCAGTCGAGTTTGAGTGGTCGTTTGTATCTGGTATTAGTGCAGACAACATTCTTGTTGAGTACCTGATCTTTTCTCCTCTCTCTCTCTCTCTCTCTCTCTCTTTCTATCTCCCTATCTTTCATTTTCTCTTCCTCTTTCGTTATCGTTTCTCTTTCTCTTTTCACAAGCCTGAGATATCCAAGGCAGTTGGAGCTTCATCGTTATTCGAATTCCAATCGAATGTGCACATGGAGAAAGCCTAGACCTCTCTTCGGGGTTTCTCAAAATACAATTTACCTCCACTATCGATACCACCGGTGGAATCTCCAGTGAAAATACAACTCGGATCCCTCTTCCTCTTTTTCTATCTCTCTTTCACCTCTCAGTTTCTTTATCCTTCGATATTTTTATTTCTCTCTCGTTTTGCTATTCTTTAAAGTCTCTTCGCAAAAGTCTTCTATCATCGAAGCGTGCCTCTGGATTTTTTTTTCTTTGCATTTGTAGTCCTTATAAAAATGCTTCTGGAATATCGATGTATATAAAATCTTAAAGATCGTTAATCAAATTATCTAAGGTTTAATTTTCTTCGTGTTACAGCTTAAATTTTGCTAATGCCCAGCAAAACTTCTGAGAGATTCATTTGTTTTGAGAGACGAGATTCATTTGTTTTGGATTTATCTTGAATATAATATTTCAAATCCTTAATTTTTATGAGACTCATGGCGAATTTTGCTCTCTAGTGTGAATCTTTTTATAACTTTTTATACATTTTGTGAATATAAACTGCACAAGGAGGAATTACTCTTTCACAAAATGGCGGTATGCTGAATGTTAATTTCTGACGTTTGTCATCTTCTATTCGAGCAATAAAACGAAATATAACATTTATTTTGACTCAATTCAGTTTCCATTGCTGAACAAACATTTACCATTTTTTCTTTTGCTCGAAAAAATGAGTTAATTTTTTTGAAGAATCAATGAATATTCGTATACAAAATTTGAGAAAAAAAAACTCGACGAGTTTCAAAATTATTTTATCTTGAAAATGTTCTCCGAAAACAGAATTCGAAAAAATAGTACGATGTCAAAGAAACAAACTTTTTAATACACGGTTATCTTCTGTGAAAAAAATGCCTCTGTCTCAAAGTCATAAATAACTTGAATGATTTGCTTCTGTCGGCACGAGTCACAAAATACCTCACACTTTAAACATGTCATTACGAACTTGTCTGCTATAAATATAATACAAATTAAAGACGTTCACAGGATGTCCAGAATGGTTACGAGCAAATGGACCACAATTGGTCTCAACAGATACACACACACACACACACACATTTTTGCACATTACATATTAATGTGTGTAATAAAAAGAATGAGAATCAAGAGACCACAAGTTTGCCCTGTCTTTGATGCCTTCTCTTTCTCTCTCTCTCTCTCTTTCTCCTTGTTACGCAATAAGGACCATCAAATAACGTGTGTGTGTCTGTGTGTGTGTTTCAAAGAGTGTCGTCATCCATGAAACGTAATACACTGGAGTTATAAAGTGGTTAAGTGTGTAATGGTTCATTCTTACAATCCACTGGAGGGTCATGGTCAACTTTGTCGAGATATATAATTCGTCCACGATGATTTATGATTTGTAGCAATGTTAAGAATTCTCATCAATTAAAATTCAGAATGAAATAGTATTCTTTGTCATTATATATTGAAATACCGCGATATTTATACTCATTGATATCGAAAAAGTATATCTTGCAACTATGATTGTCATTTATTGTTTGTGAAAAACATTATGAAAAACATTCAATCAATTATTGGTTTATTTATTAAAATCATATTCGTCAAAGTATTTTCACCATTCAATTCTAACGAAATGTTTGATTTAATGCACTGAAGGTAATACTATTAATTACTCATACTATAAGAATGTGGACCAGTATTTTATTAATCCAATTTTTATATTTTTGGAAATATGACAGTTTCGAAAAATATAAAGAATCTATGTAACACTTTATTCTCGATATTTTATCAGATAAAAATTATATACTCTTGACCAACGAATGTTGGAAGGGATGGAAATATTGGCGTAAGTTGTTCGTTTATAAATTTAAAGTATGCGTTGACCCAGTTAGAGTCGTGGTCTACTGCATTCTCTTTACTTGTATATTCCGTCAGTCTTCATGTCGAACTGCCTCGTTAAACCTCTTCGTATGCGCAATGTTGAAGTAGGAGTCTCGCCAAATCGTTTTACAAAAGAATTTTTTCGAATTTTGAGAATATATTGAAATTACTACTATAAAAAAATACGTGAAAAATTAACCATCTGGTATTCCAGGTATTGTCTATCAAAAATTTTTAATCATCAAAATCGTCCAACTTGACGTCAATTGCAATTTAACTTTTCGTCGTGAAAAAATATCTAATTAATCGCAATCTTTTAATTTTACGATCAAAGTGACCGAACTCGTGGTCATGATTCATCAAGACATTTCCTTTCGAATCGTAATTTAAACGATGTTTTAAAGGAGTACCAAAAAAATTGTACTCAAAAATAAAACGAACGAGAACATTTTTAGTTTGCGAAATTTAACCAACGACCAATTTTTCAAATAAATCTCCTGAATTTGCAAATTTGTAAATTTGGTCCAAAGTCATAGTAATTTGACATCATATTTAGTTGGCTTCCATAACAAATAAAGACGACCTGCTTCCGGTGGAAATTGATCAGTTGTAAATGAACAAAAAGGACATTATATGAAGAAAAATTGAAATATAAAAAAGAAATCTGCACTGTCAGATGAGGACAAAGAGAATTGGAATTTCGTTTGGCGTGATTTGCACATTCTTGCTTTTCTTTTTTTGTGTTCGCATAGCGTGCAAATGCAGGCAAAAGTGGGATGCTTAAATATTTAGAGATCTCTTGCTTCGAGTGAATCGCTGTGCAACTGTGCAGAGAGAGAGAGAGAGAGAGGGAAAAAAAGAGAGACAGAGAAATGGATGCGAGAGCTTTTCTTCGCTTCGCAGCTGCTCTCGGAGCACTCTCGACTTTTCCACCAGCCATTTTATACCCACTCTCAGTTATACGTGGCACTGGAACTACGAAAAAAAAGATACGTCTTTCATATTTATCTCCCTCGTTGAATTACAATGACTGTGAGCGATCGCGTGCAAGTTGGCGTACAAAAATTGTGGTTTCTTGGCAACAATATTATTTTCGTACCTGTTTTTTTTCTCTTCTTAGAAGCTTTCTGTTAACAAGCATTTTTTCATTCATATATATTTTTTAATTTTTTATCCCTCTACTATTTATCAGCACACACAACAAACGTTTCGTGGTTTTCTCATTTAGAGTGATAAACGAGGGAAAAAAACCAACAAATAAAACGTACAGAGCTAAAGAGTTGAGATTTTTTCTCTCCAAATTAACATCAGCAGAATTTTTATAAAAATTTTTGCCATTGCCACCGATTTCACAAGAGGGAAGATTCCTCATCGACGATATCAAATTTTTGAAGAGATATATTTCATTGGTATTGGGATTTTGTAAATTTAATTCGTCATCAATTAAATTTAATAAATTTATCAGTGACTCGCGAAAATCCTTGTAATTACGATACATAGCCCTCTCAATTGTTCTGTTAATTCGTATAATGGGAATTTTCGATTAATAGAATTCTTTTCGATAAAATGTAATGATATCAATTCGTTTAAATGCAATTATTTCGATTTAATACATTTTCACCTGCTGCCAAACCTTTTTCGGTATTTGTTAAGTGATTTTATTCGATACAATTAATTTTTATAATTGAATTCCCTGTTTCAGAGGTCAAACGTATCATGCTTCTGTATTCATTTTTGGAAATTGTACAAAAATATTAATTCCTCTTAATTTTTGAGCCCTACGTAATATGTAATAGGAGTTATATCCAATGATTAACAATTATATATTTTTTTTTTTCAAATATAGACACTTTTCCAATCGAAAATAACCATCGTGTGATTTATTAAATTTTCTCGAAATTTTTTCTTTCGCTGTTTTGAGCATTCTAAAGAATTTTGGAATATCAAGAAAGAATCAAGAAAAGAAAATATCAACGAATTCACGGAGTTGAATTAATAAAAAATGTAAAATCGAAAAAAATTATCAAAAATGGAAAATTCATGAATTAATCATAATTCATTTGTCAAATTCACATTTGACTTAATAATTCATCAGTAAACGATCTTTTTTAAACGTCCGTCAAGTGAATGATAATGTACACGTGCAATAAAAATCAAAGAAAAAAATGAAGATCGACGCTGAAGAGAAAACATGCATAACCCAATGGCTAATAAGCTTGTCGTTCGAACGTTGCCTGTAAAACGCTAAATCGTTTGTCCTCAATGTGCTCAAAGTTCTTGGCAGCAATGTCCGAAGTTCGTGAATTCGTGACACAAGCTTTGTAGCCATTGTCACATGTTGTTAAAAAGTAAACGACTGACGTTGTTCACTACTGTCCTAAATTCTCGTTTGTTTTGTTCGATCCTTCGTAAATCTCCGAGAAACCTAAATGCAGTGAAATATAGTTTTATAATTTTGTGCGATTTTTATAAATTTCATTGATTTTACTATAAAATAGAGAAAAAAATTTATATTTATCTACCAAAAGATGATGATAATGTTCATAAGTGATGATTATTGATCTTAGACACACGATTCATTGGGAAATTCATTTTCTAAAGTAGAAACGATGAAATGGAATTGAAAATGATGCTGGAAGGCTCGGGAGCAATTTAATGGCCCGTATATCCCAGGCGGTATACTTCTGCAGCTACCACTGCTCCCAGCCACCCTTTTCGTTGCGGTCGGTTACGCTGAATTTCGTGCAAATGTGGCAAATGTTTGAGCGCGTTTACCGCTCATTCTACCGACGTTTCTCTCTGCAACGTTTCCCGATTTTCCTCCTCTAGTATTCAACATTTACACACTTATTTGCTTCCGTCTCTCTTCCTTCTCTCTTTCACTCTTTCCTTTTCTCTCGAAGCCCCTTACTTTTGCGAATAAGTCTCGCGTGTAGGACAGATTCTCATTCTACAGCCATGCGTGTGTACTGAAAACTCGACATTCTCTGCTTAACTAACACGTACAATGAACTCTTTGGGGAAACCTTTACGCAAACTCTTTCGTTTGCCTCGTTGTCTAATTTTTTTTTTTTTACTTTTGCTTTTGTTTCCTTCGATTCTCTTTTTCTGTAATTCCTTGTATTCGTCTCCCCGTCATTTTTACGTCTTTTTCGTTGTTTTTTCTCGCCTCGCTGCATTTTTTTGCTCTCTCCCTCTCTCTCTCTCTCTCTCTCTCTGTCTCTTTTGTTCTCCGAGTACTGATTAGCCATGTGTCGACATAATAAACACAAGTTCTTTCAACACTCATCCCTCTCTTTTTCATTTCACTCCCGTCGTGCGCATAAATTCGTACCGCAGTCGCGGAAATACCGCGGGAGCACCGAGATATGCGAAGCACGCAACCGATTATAATCCCAGCTTAAAAGCTTTTTCGGTGTCCTTCACTTTCAGCTATTTCCTCCCCCCCCTTTTTCTACTATCATTTACAACGACACGAGCAACGAGCAGGAATTTCACAATCGTGCGATATTTTTGTTCTCAAAGTTCCTCATTGAAATATTAACACACGGCTCGCATATCGATGTAATTAAAACGAAACGAAAAATTCAACGAATTTTGAAGTCGATCGATGGACGGACAAGTAATGATTTATTTGTTACCCAAAAAAAAATTCTATTTTCTACCAATGAAAAGATTTATCACGATGAATCCAGCTTTGAGACTTCGATTATTAACAAAAATTCGAATTCAAAAGTCAATTTAAAAAAAATTTATTGTTTCAACAATAATTTTTTTTTACAATCTGTAGATTTACTCCCACCATTGAATTCGAAAATCATTCGAAGAGAAATGGTTCGATGTATTGATTTTTTAAACTTTGTTTTAAAAGAAATTGGTGAAGATCCTAAAATGTTTTTGTCTGCAAACACAAAAATTTCATAGCACTCGATGACTCCAACTTCGCAGAGGAATCGCTGTTGTTTTTTTTAACTGCGTATAAATTAGTCCAATCGATCTTGTGGACATCGATGAACTCTGCATGTTCGAGAGTTCAATGCGGTCATGACACGCCTTTCAGGTGAGTATACTGGCTTCCAATCGAACGAAGTGTCCGATGCAAAGCCTGCATTTGGTCGATCTTGTCTGACCATTGTAGGTCGTTACTACTGGGTTCCGTTAACACTGCTTCTGACATCGTTACCCGTATGTATTTTCCTCTTGAGGATTTCATCCTGTGAAGATGCCAGCTCCCACGTATGATCGACTGACTCAATGATGCATTAATTGAAAATGTAGATTCGGTTTAAATGAAAAATAACAATATTCGTATTATTTTTGTTATAAATATTTCAAATAATTTCAGTGTCGTCAATTTACTTCGATTTCGAGGCTATTAAAAAACATACTTCGATAATCAATGAATATTGTTTTGTTTTTATTATGAAATATATAATTTTGCAACAATATTTTCATATTCGAAATTAAATCATGATTATTTATTAATATTGTGGTTTGTGAAGTGGAAGAGCAATTAATGATTTCTTGCTTAATTCCAAAGAATCGTATGAAATTAATAAATTATCATAATCTAATTTCGAATTTTGAAAATATTGTTGAGTAATTTTATTTTTATTTGGAAAAAAAAAAAAAAAAACAAATTTCATTTCATCAACCGTTAAAAGCCACTGCCCATTGTACTCGTGGCACAAACGTCTATTTTTCTTTTTAAGATCAAAAACTTTGTGTCATTGACATCAACAACGATTGCATTTTAATTAAATGTTTTAATTAATAACCATCAGGAAAATACTCGGTAACGAGGTTCCTGGTTGTAATGAACAAAGCTTATGAATTTTATCTCCTTGACAAAATGTACTTATAAAATTTATTAATTAAATTTGAAAACTTGTCGAAAATGACTGAACCATTTACCGACCGATAGGACGAGAGGAAGATTAAATGAGCGAATAACCAAAAGTGAGCAACGAAGACAGACAAAAAGAGAGAAAGAGAACGCGTGTCGAAGGTTAAAAGGTCCTGATGTTCGAGTGCGATAGTCATATGAAAACAGGAGTTTGTAGGACAGTAAAAGGATGGAAGTCCTTACTCTACTCTACACGTAGGTGGTTGACCATTCCACTCGCTGTCCTCGACCACAAAGTATATTCACCTTTCCTTGGGGAGTTCGTTAACTACCCTTACTCTTGACTCCCTTTTTCCTCTTTCCCTCCTTCGTCGTTTATACAAAAAGAGCCTCAGTAATAGTGACCATTCATTTTTATTGCAAATTTAATAACAAAACAGACATTTTTTTTCGATTTTATTCGACCATCAAGTTCTTTTTTAGTATCTTTTTTTTCACTTTAGTTTTGTTTTCCGATTTCTTTTGACATTGAGTTTTTATTAGAATATTTATTCGTCGTAATATATATTTCAATGCTTGAATATTCATAAAGTTGTTAAGGTTCGTGTCAGGATTAAACGATTATTATGGGTTTTTCGAAAGGATAAAAAAAAACATAAAAAATCTATGAACAATAATTATGAATTTGTCAAATTATTTACAGCTTCTTGGAAAACTCAGGTAAAAATAATTATCGAAAGGAATTGTCTCGTTTTTTCATTTAACGATTGTTTACAACGAGATTGTTTGGCAACACCGTTGAGATCTTTAGAACAATTTTGAGATAACTGTTCCTTTGTGTCTTTGTAATAGTTTCTTTTTCTGTTGTTGTGAATTCGTCAAGTGGGTTTGTAACAAGGACGAGAAACGTTATCGCGAAAGAAATAAAACGATTCACTTGGTTTAACGTCTGAACGGATTGCTTGTATTTAAGATGACGTTTATTTAACTCTGGAGGAGAAAAGTTGGCGTTGTTTTGGATTTCTCCTATCTCTCGACAACTTCAGCTCAACTCGTTTATCACCAACGCAGTTATTTGACGAGGTGAATGTTCGGATAAAATATATCGCTCGCGAAGGAGATGAACACAGTTTGGCAAACTGCCCCTGGCTATGAATTCATCTTCTTTATTGCATTTTATTTCATTTAACTTCATTGTGTTTTATTTTATTCAATGTACCACTTTTTTTGCATTTTTTTCTCCGTTCTATACCTTCTCGACAACTTGTCTTCGGAATAATAAAGAACATTGTTTCTTTTGTTTCAGGTAACTATCTCCAGGCTCCACACTGTCATTTTCAATGCTCCGTTGACCACGAGAACTTTCATAACGATGATAATATAGTGAAAATACAATTGGCAAGTTATTACCCTAGATCGATACCTTTAATACTTTTTTTTTTTGTATCAGGACAGATCGTAGAAAATATATAGTGAATAATTTTATGAATCATTGACACTACAATGAGAAAAAAAATTTTGTACGATAATGAAAAAAATTCAATTATCCTTATGCATTATTCATGAATATGTCGCGAATATTTAAACTGAAAATTTTTTACAACAGCTCCTTTGTGGAACGTAGAAAAAAATCTACGAGCAATATTTTCATGGACGTGATACATTTTCTTCTTACCCCCAATTTCATTCTAAATTTGACTTTTATTTCATTTTTTAATTTTCAAATGAATTTTTTCTCTTTAATTGGTCGAACGAAACCCACCGGACGAATAATTTGGAAAAAATTCTCTTAAATTCTTTAGCGTGCTTTGGGGACGTGAAATAATGACAATTTCCCCATGTTCATAGTATAGTTAAGTAGAAAATAGTTCTTTTCTCGAAAAAGTAAGAAATTCAATTATACATTTTTATGTGGTATTTGTTAATGAATGTCGTAGGGACCATGTGGAACCAAAAGCCTGGTACTTATTGTTAAAATAATAGTTTAACAATGAAAAAAAAAACAAACATATTTTCCGAACTATTTTATCGATTTGAAAAATTTTGTATCTGTAGTTTTCTCACTTTCTAGAAATAACAACAATCCATATTTTTTCTAGTTTTCAAAACAGATAATAAATTGAAAGTATTTTTTATCAATTCGGTGATGTAAACTTTTTGAAATTGATAAAAAAAAGTGCCACAAAAAATGTCCCATTACATCCTATCACGATGTTTTTGTTATTCGTCTTATTTCGTTTCGACGATTCGTACGAAGTGTTTCATTTAGAATCACGACTTATACAAAACCGATTTTCGGTATCCAGTCAATATAAATTTATTCATATGTGTTTGTGTTCGTGTGTGTGCATTATAACGATGCGAGGAGTTGGGTAATGTGTCTGTGCTCGTGGTATCATGCCAAGATCCTACGAGAGTACTCCGTAGCTCCGTTACGCCACCGGGCCAGTTAATGCAGCTGCTCATCGTACACCCGAGCTATACTCTATCGAAGCGCTTTCAATGGCGGTTACCTACTAGTGCAAAGCGCTTAGAGCCGATTATTCCTATTAGGTGTACGAACGTGGCTCCGATACCCCTATCGCTCCTTCATAAGCTCCGAGAATTGAAAGATCTCACGAGCCCGCCGAAGGCGGGCGAAGTTTGATCTCAATTATTCGAGTGTCTCGCACGAGAGATTACGAAGGTAGTATCGCTACTCTCATGTCTTTGACCACAAGTTCAGAGCTAAAAAGTGAACGACTGGGGCGCCCTTCGTCATCGTGGCGCTCCCCCATTACTATTCGATCATTAGTTTAAAGCTATCGAATTTTTAATTTTATCTGAAAAAAGGGATGGGTTAAATTCAGTATTATTTGGGTGGGAATCTCTCGTGCGAGACACTCGAATAATTGAGATCAAACTTCGCCCGCCTTCGGCGGGCTCGTGAGATCTTTCAATTATCCTTCGTGTCTCGCACTTCGAGATTACGAAGGTAGCTGTTTAGAGCAATATTTTCTCCATAACAACTTTATTAATTGAACTAACGTTCTTACAGCATAAAATGAAAAATGAGATTATCATAGTTTAATTAATATAATCCATTTAATTATACTGATGCACCGGGTGTTAACACCGCTTTTGCAAACATATTATCACGAATAAGTATTGGCTGGTGGTAAAAATCGGCAAACACTTTAGAGTTCTGGGACCAGCCTGCCACCTTTTTAATTTCCTCAATACTGACCCCTTTGTCATATGCCCTAGACGTCGATGCATGTCTCGTAGAGTGCGCCGTGAATCTCTTATCAACTCCCAATGAGACCAACGTCGTCCTTATCCACCGACTGATTGTTTCTCTCTTGACCGCACTGTGTGGCTTATTAAACGAGATGAACAAAGAATCAACATTTCTCCGAAGCTCTTTTGTCACCAATAAATATTGGGTCAAGGTCTTGGCAATACACAATTGTGGTTTGTCCAGAAAAAACGGAAGACTTAAAACCGGCTGCGGAGCTCCAGGTCTAGATGTTTTGATTCTGCCGGGAATTCGAATTTCAATTTTAGACTCCGAAACAATAATGTTCGAGATGTTGATCAACGCCAACGTTTGACAACGATGTGCTGTTCCCAAGGCCAATAACACAACCAACTTTTCTGTCAATTTCTTCAAAGAAAGTTCACTTAATGGATCCCATGTTGCCAGCTTCAATAACACAGGGTCCACGTCCCAAGTATCCTCGTATTTAGGACATCCTGGTCTCATCCTTGACGAACCTTTGATGAATCGACTTATCAATGGATTATTTGCAACATCCTCGCTTGCAATCAATGATAACGCCGCTCTAGCCGAATTTAGGGCGCTGTATCCGATCCCATCATTGAATCTTTCCGCCAAAAAAATCAAAATTTTTTCTCCAGACACCGTATACGGATCACCATTGATCTGATTATTCCATTGCCACCAGAGCTTCAGAGTTCCATTATAATTTTTTAAAGTTGACTCCGCTAGCGAAGCTAGCGAGATCTCTACTGCCTCTTTAGGCATGCCTCTGATCAAAAGTGCTTGGCTGACAACTTGGCGGCAACCAGGGTAAGCTTTGCAGCCAAGGGATGATGCCGTGACCTGCATGGAGAAACCAACAGACTAAGATCTGCCTCAAACCAAATCCATTCTCCAACGGATAGTTCTTTAAAGGCTGGAAACCAAACTTGAGTGGGCCAATGAGGTACAACTAAAATACCTGCCGCTTTATCATCTTTGATTTTCTTTATTACTTTAGTTATTATGGAAAAGGGAGGAAAAGCATAAAAACTCCAATCGGACCAACTAACTGTGAAAGCGTCAAATGCGAAGGCTTCCGGATCTCTCTTCCATGAACAATAAACTGCGCATTTAGTATTGATCCGAGAAGCAAAGAGGTCGATTTCCAACTTCCCGAATCTCTGGATGATTCTTTCAAACGCATAACTTGCTAATTCCCACTCCGCATCTGAATTATCGATCCGCGATGATCGATCTGCTTCCACATTCTCTTTGGACGGGATATACGAAGCATACACCCATAATTTGCGATCTTCGCACCAATTCCATAAGTCGCGCGCTAAATTATGAAGCGCAGCATAGCGCACACCGCCCATTCTATTGATGTAAGCCATCGTCGTAGTATTGTCTACCATAATCAAGACGTCAGTGTCCTTCAAATCCGCTGCAAAACACTTTAAAGCCAATAAGGCCGCTTTGAGCTCCAGATGGTTTATGTGGAGCCTTTTCTCCTCCTGACTCCATAGCCCATTAGCACTTTCGCCGTCATAAAAAGCACCCCATCCGGACAGTGATGCATCCGAGTAGATTGTTCTCTTGTACTGGTTATTCCTCACCTTCTTACTGGCCGTTGGTAAAGTCTTTAACCACCAATTCCAATCCTTTAAAGTAAATCTTGGTACCCTCATAAGTGAGTCAAAACAACCCCCACTCTTCACTAAGGCTTGGACCTTTGCCCTTTCGAACGATCTGCAGTATAACAAACTGTACTCAACTGCCGGACAACACGCGACTACCGACCCAACAACCTTAGCAAAATCACGGATCTTCACCATGCCTTTTTTCTTAAGATTTTCGATCTGTTTTTGTACTGCAACTTTTTTCTCTCCCGGAAGCTCCACTTTCATTGTGGACGAATCTAGTATAAAACCCAAGTACTTGCATCTCCTCTCGGGCTTCAACTTGGACTTTTCAACATTCACAATAAATCCTAACCTCTCCAGTAAGTTAATCGTTTGACTCAGGTTCTCACTGCACTCCGTCACCGAATGTCCTAAGCATAGAAAATCGTCCAAGTATACCACTGACAGAAACCCTTTCAATCGAAGATAATTTATTACTGGTTTCAACAATTTGGTGAAGGTAAATGGGCACGTGCATAAGCCGAAAGGCAGACAAACAAACTCATAAATTTTTCCTTGAAAGGTGAATCTCAAAAACTTTCGATGTGGTTTCCAAACTGCGATCAGAAAGTAAGCATCTTTAAGATCCACCGTTCCCATGAAAATACCTCGTTCTAGGAGATTACAAGCAGACCTCAGATCCTCGAGTTTAAAATGTTCTGCATCGATGAACTCATTCAAACCTTTTAAATTCAAGATGAACCTCTGCCGACCGTCCGCCTTAGGAACCAAAAAAAAAAACGGTGACAGAAACTGCCCTGACACCTCTTTCACTTCCTCAATCGCACCTATCATTTGCAGTCTATTGACTTCCGATTGAATGCTTATCAGTTCCTGGTCCGACCAGACTCTATCAGGTCGCGCACGGGTTTGTACAGGGAACGATTTAAAAGGTATTTTATACCCTCTTATACACTGAATGATAACTTTATCCTCAGTGATTGATTTCCAGGCCTCTAAGAAATACGTCAGACGCCCAGCATACATACTCACATTGTTTTTTGAGGCTAACGGTTTTGAAACCGCTGGTTCTGTTGACGATATTGGTTCGATTTGGGATATGTTTGCTTGGCTGGGTACTTGGGAGGCAGTGATTTTCTCGCCGATGGAAATTTCCCGCCCGTCTGAGACACTGGCCTCTTCTGACTCGACGAGCTCTTGGAGTTTAAAGAACCGAGGGGCCTATATGGTTTCTTTGGCGGAGCGGTCTTCATTTCTTCTCCCACTTTTTCAATGGCCTTGATCTCTTTGACCTTGTCAACAAGATTTTCGCCAAACAAGAAACTATCCGGTTCTCTCTTTTCCAGTGCCGTGGCCCATTGTTTTGACAATGTAGGCAGAATGCAAGCTCTGCGCGCTACCGTTTGAGACTTGTGAATTTCAATCAATATCTTCGCTGCATCCCAAACTTGCTCCAGTCTCTTAACATTTTCTGGATCTTTAAGTGGTACTAAAGATTCAATTACCGGAGCCAGAGCAGCCAAGGCAGATCCTGCAAACTTCTGAGTAGTCCCAAAATATTTATCCCGCTTCAGAGCCGATTCTTTCAAGTTGCCTGCCACCTCGTCATTCAAAATCGGCGGTTCCAAAGAAAGTTTCCCTTTCCTGGGGTACTTCTCTAAAAGTGCCTCCTTAGTCTCTTTCTTTAACCCTTCAGACAGATATTTCTTCCATCGATTAGATACACTAGAATGCAGGACAAGTTCAGGTTCCGCCTGCCCTGGTTCCTCTCCGAAAATACGAAGAGCATCATCATCCAATTCCCATGGATTCTCAATTTCCTTGTTTTTAACGGTTTCTCCTTCCTCTGCCTTTGCCGTCTCATTCAGAATGACCTCCGGATTCTTGGGTGTCGCATCAACGATCGACACCACTGGTATAACTTCATCCGCATTAACCTCTGGGTCTTCCTCACCAGAATGACCCGCTTGAACATCAGAACCTGCGGCCATTCAAGCTTATTTACTTATTTTCGATTGAAATTTTTAGGTTAATAATTACTCTGTTTTGATCTCTCGGATAAAACAGAGCAACACTAATCTCTACTTTATCTTTCAGATAAAGTCAGATTCCCATGTGAACTTTATTTTACCTCTCGGATAAAACAAAACCCTTCTATGGTCAGACATAATCATTATGATTATTCCTATTTGAGAATCGTGTTTAGCCTCTCGGGCATGACGATTAAAGGTAAATCCCATGAATACATTGTGATTGCATCTCGTGTTCACAATTAATTCCTCTTTTTTTTTTTTTTTTTTTTTTTTTTTTTTTTTTTTTTTTTTTTTAATTTACCTTCTTCTTCTGAAATATCTGTCTCTTTGTGCGAATTTTGGCGTCCTAAGATGGCCTCTTTAATCATCGCGAAGCCCGTTGTCAACTCCTCCATTCCGTCCTCTAACTTGCGAAGTCTTTTGGACGTCCTTTCAGCCGAACGATCCCGACTTCTTGCTCTCTTACTCTTACCCATTCTTCAATATTATTTTATTAATAATTAATCTAGAAAGAAAAAAAAAAAATTTGTTCACTTTCGCCCCAAACGTGTGATCTGTTTGACACAAAAACAACGAATGATCGAATAGTAATGGGGGAGCGCCACGATGACGAAGGGCGCCCCAGTCGTTCACTTTTTAGCTCTGAACTTGTGGTCAAAGACATGAGAGTAGCGATACTACCTTCGTAATCTCGAAGTGCGAGACACGAAGGATAATTATAGTTAAAAGCCTGCCTCCATAGACCTGAACACACAGAAACATACATCAGAGAACCACGCACACATAAGAACAAATATCCAAATCGACCTTAAATCGAAAATACGAAAACCTTTTTTTTTAGTTGAAATTTATTTGCATGCTTTCATTACGATGGACTTGATGACAAAATATATAAAAAAATAATAATAATAAACAAATACATATTTAACACTGAGGTACAAAACGAAAAAAAATATTTTTCTGAACTGGTCACGAAATTTGACTTATCAGCCATATCGCAACTTCAAAAAAATCTTCATATTAGAATTCACTAATGAATTGAGGAAGAAATGATGAAAGTAATAATAAAAATATAGACAGATAGTGAAAAAAAAAGAAATCGAATTAGTTCCAAGAGGTAAAAAGAAAAATATGGAAAAATGTTGAGAGGTGAAAATGCACTTAAGGTAATATGAGAAAAAATGTTGTGATTGTTTTTTTTTTTTTTTTTTTTTTTTTTTTTTTTTTTTTTTTTTTTTTTTCCAAACAGGACATCAAAATGACTGTAAAATTCTGAGAAATAATATTCTTTTTAAAATTCCTCGATTTAATATTTCGTTATGCAATGAGATTGCCCTACAACATTTATCTCGAAAATGATAGGTGCAGTGGGGCATAAATGTACTATATGATTACTGCTGGAGCAACAAAGAATTGAATTTTGTATGTATGAGTTGGTGCATGTACGTCAGTTTCTTGTTTGAGAATCTCACGTTATATCGAGAACGCGTTTGCGATCAATCTTCGTCGCGAGTGAAAGCTTTCTGTTTATATGTACGAGCAGCTACCTCGTCTCTTCATATATATATATATTTATATATCTTTTTGTGCATGGTCTCCGGACGAGGTTGTGCTGTTCATGGCGAGCGCAAGCTGCGGCCAACAAGCCTCTCTCGATTAATTCAGCGATCGCATCGATTTTGCGTACACGAGAGGCAAAATACGAGAAAGAAAGAGTAAGGGAAAGGGGGAGAGAAAATTTGATACGAGAGTGCAGGGGAAGAGAAAAGTGTCAGAGGTCGTTCGGTCTCGTTCCATCAGCGTTTCACTTTTATAAACCTTGATTTATTCAATTTTTTGTTATGCTCTAGCTCATATCCCCGTCAAGTTTACCACCTGTTAAAAAAAAATGAAAAAAATGCATTTCATCCCCGATACGAGTTGATGGAATGACAATCGTTCTCTCATGTCACTCGTTTTAATTGAGTGAATTATTTATTTAAAGAATTTTAAATAAAAAGGCGAAAACTACAGTTTTTCATGATGATTTCGGGGCTTTCTAATAATTAAAGCTTTTATTATTCAGCAGGAATAATTGCTTCGAACTCAAGATGTCGAAGTTGACATTTCAATCTCCTAATTTATACGATATTGATTGACTTCAATTATTCAGTCAGCAAATTTAGTAAAGATATTATTTCCACTCCAGCAGAGACTAAGAATACTTAAAGATATTCGTTTCTCGAGTATTAACCCTTTCAGCCATAGAGGCGATTTTTTTTTATCATTCAACTACTATTTCTCCAACAAAAATCAGGATTTTTTTTTGCTCTGCACGTGGTCCCTGGCACATTCATGAATGTATTTTAAATATAAACAGTCATTACTTGTCAATGGCACAAACACCACGAAACACGTCACAAACTACTACGAACGTCGCAATAGCAATTTTTCACCGATTCAATGCACTCCAAAGAGTTCTACAGAATTTTTTCAAAATTTTCTACACGGTAGTTTTTGTATTAAAAAAAAAAAAGAAAAAAGGTTATTCTGAATTTTCAAATTCGAAATTTAGACTCGTTATCAGCAATCCCAAGGACCCGCTGGTACCAAATTTCAAGTTGATTCCACGTAAGGAAAAATGTATGGCCGCTGAAAAGGTCAAATTTGTAGGTTGGAAGTATAATTAATGGGTATTACATGTTATTTTTCTTTCTTTTCAAAAATAGTTCGTCTATGGACTGTCAAAAATGAAAGGTATTCTCATTAAAGAGAACGTGATTTTGTAGTAACTTCATTTTCGTCACTCAGGTGGGAAAGTGTTGAAATATTGCAGATAGAAAGTTTAGGAACAGGATGATATAAATTCTTAGAGATTAATGGCAAGAAGAGGAATTTGCCTCGCTCAACCCACTAATTCTCTTTTTCGCAGTGTCTCTCTTCTTCTCTCTCTTCCTCTCTTCTCTAAACGTGGGAGAATCGATAAATTCTCAACGTACTCTTTGGCTCGCTTACTTGTAGAGACTTCCGGTGTAGAACGTGCAGGCAAAACGTAAAGGCAAAGCAAGTGCACACATATAGAAACTGGGCAAGGTTGAGGGGAGAAGGAACAGGAAGATTGGTCGTAGCTAAGCAGAGCTACGAGTGCAGTCACGTGAAATTTGTAATCGTAGCCACTTTGAAAGTCAGTTTCTGCTTTTGGTGTCCTCTCTTGTGCAATTTGGCCGTCACGCTCCTGAATATTATCCATTGCCTTTGCACTTTAACTTGCACGACTCACCAGAATTCCATACACTCTCTCGATGCATCGAGCAAAATAAAATATAGAAAATGATAGAGAATTTACTATTTTACTTTGAGAAACTGGGAAAAACGGCGAAAAGTGGAATAATAAATCTATTGACTTTGTTAATCCATAAAAAAACATTAACTTTTAAATAACCCTCACGAGATGCTGAAGGGAGCTTTCAAATATAATCAAACGACCAGTAATCGATAAACTTGCAAAAATACACTAATTGTAACACTCATTATGATTTCAAAAATAAAATAATTGTTTTTCCCTATTGAATAAATGATTAAATTACGGGGGATTAGATAAAAAATTAATTATGCAGTAATAAGTTCTTGAAAAAAAAGTAAATTATTATTATTATTATTATTATTATTGTGGATATTGTCCTTGTTCCATGTCCACCTCCGAAACTTTAACGCTACTCCAATTTGTTAAGTAAATACAAAACAAAAAATGTCAGCTCCTGTACATTTTGTATAAAATTTAATAGAGTTTTTGTCAGTAGTTCAAAGACGAAAGGATAAAAAATGGCAAGAAAGTGGGAAGAAGAAAAAAAATAAGGGACTGGATGGTACATAAGTAAATACGAGAAGGGAAGTGAAATTGCAGAACGAAAAAGATTCCTTTCCGTCCAAGGAAGAGAGAGAGAGAGAGAGAGAGAGAGAGAGAGAGAGAGAGAGAGAGAGAGAGAGAAAAGGAGCAAGCAAGGAGAAAAGAGAAAAACATATTGCGAAATATAGCAAAAAAGGGACGGAGAGAGCATGCACGCAAATGTTTTCTCGACGAGAAAAACTGTTTCCATCTTGTGTTTCATTTCGCTATAAACAAGTACGTTGCAAAATAAAATTCTCTTACTGGTAGAAAACCTCGAAAGCTTTTGAGAGACTGGAGAACCGACATTTTGTCTTTAGCGTATTTAAGAATATGCTGATGGCTGTTCCATTGGGGGAGGGGGGGGGCAGCCCTTAGTGAAGGTTTTACGGTTCTTTGACTGTCATTTAGAAAAATATTAACGTCTATAACCTCTGTCTTTCTCTCTCTCTTTCACACACACATGAATATATAAATATTCATCAATGAAAAGGACAAGAAAAACGGATAGACAGATGCGAAACATAAGCCAAAGAGGAAAAGGAATTATCAGACCGAAATTCAGTAGAAAACACCACTGGTAAATGGTAAAGAAAGGTAAGAGGAACGTCAAGAGGGAAATGGAATAAGTTTCCTTATTAAATATTTGTTACTCTAGTCTGTCCTGTCCTGCATCTCTTCTCATACTATCATCCTGCGGCTCCTCTGAGTTCAACCAGTGAACACTCTGTTATTCGAGGACTTTGAATCTGGAGCATTGTATCAAAAAAATGGACATTGAGCATGAACCCTGAGAAGGAAATGGAGTACGAAACAGTAATGTGCATGTAAATATTAAACCACTGCAAACCGGACATTTCGTGTCTAAAGAAACAAAGTTCTGAAACAGACTGAACTTGATAGACAAATTATCAAGGATTGGATTCGTTTTTTCATGATCAAAAGTTTTCTGGCAAGATTTGTTCCTTTTTTTTTATATAATTTGTCTTGATCAGTCGATGATTAATATTAAAAAATGAAATGACTCAGTTTTTTGCAACTTATATTCTTATTGTTATTATTTTTTTTAAATAAAAATACATAGAATAGCCTTTATACTTTTCAATATCGCAGAAAAATGGGAAAGAGTAGTAAAGAATTCTATAAGAACGAAACTTCATGAAGGTACTTGCTTCCTTATCAATTGTATCGAAGAAAAAAGCAATATTGAAATGTCGTCTTGTTCATTCGTCCCTGGAGTGCAATTTTACTTTTTCTCGAACGATTCTTAATGTCATTCCCGGAGACCGAGAAACAGGAAAAAAATCACATTCAAAATCTGCGATTCTTTCTCTTATAAAACACCAAACGACGTCACAACGTCTCGGTCAATATAACACAAAATTTATACGAGAATAATGTTTCCTTCGATGTTTTTTTTTCCTCTCTCACTCCCTCACTCTCTATTCCTCTTTAAAGACTCGTTGCCGTTGACTGTACTGTGGGCTCACTTGTTTACCGAGCTACTTCGTAACTTCATTCCTCTCACTCATTCTCCCTTATCCTTCCTCTTTTCGCTGTCCATCATGAAACCGTAGCACCAATCTGATCCAACGAGAACCCGAGATACTTTTTATTACTTTTCTCAAGGATGCATTTAAGTGGCAATGTTGCACAGAGTCTGAATAGATCCGCGTTCTCAGTCCTGCCTTCCGCACACTTCCGAGAGAATAACATGAACTTTATATATCAAAGCTCTTCATGTTGAAGAAAAGATTTTTCTTGTATCCTGTAAATAAAATAAAATAAAATAAATAAACGAGTTGACTCAATAAAGTATATTCGAACGTCTCAGGATGAGAAGTTCATACGTGAATCTGTATCGGAGATTGAATTCTAAGTCAAAAAGTATGTAGATTTTTTGACATGAAGTGAAGTCATCACGAGCTATTAGTTGTCGAACTTTCAGCCAATCAAATGTTAACGCCACCGAGTGGTGGAGATTGCGCGTCTGTTTGCGCGTATCTGATTCGTTGAAACTTCAATCATTAATAACTCATGACTACTTAGTCAGTTTGTTATGAACTCAGATACTTTTTGGTTCAGAATTGTGTCCTGGACGTTAATCGGTAGTTACTGGAGCTGGCCGATTAATCGGTTAATTTTTTTTTCGGTAATTCAACTTTCGATTAATCGATTAATCGAATTGATCAAATAATTACCCAAACCTGGTATTTACTTCAATCTAAAAAGGCAAATAATCGTGACTATAGTGTTTGATTCACATTGAGAAATCTTTGGAACTCTCATTCGATGAAAATGGCTCATATTTTTCGGGGGAAAATTGTTTTGAAGGAAATGGAGTCTAGTTCGATAAAACTCTCCTTCGTGGAGAATTAAAAACTTAAAAATCGTTTGGATTAAATGATTAATACGATTCCATAAACAAAAAAATGTAATTTTCGTTTCTCGATGGACGGCTCGTTCAATTGTCCACAATTATCGCATCCAATTATTATTTTCGAGATAACTACTGAACATTATTTCATGCTGAAATAAATACTTGTTACTGGATTATTGAGGAATTTAAAAAAATTCTACGAAACGTCGTTTTCTAGACGATAAAAAGTACTTTATGCAATAGAAATTATTGATATGACCGGAAATTAAATAAAAAAAAAACATCGCTCTGCCTGTAGCTAAATTCAGAGCGTCACATATTTCCTTTGCTTCCGAGAACTTAGTTGAAGGTGAAAAAAACTTTATCGTTCGTTTGACTCGACAGCAAGAGAAAGCTTTTTAAAAAAGTAGAAAAGTAACGTGACCCAAATGTCTATCTTTCTCAGGGTGAACATATGTGTCTTGGGCGATGTGGTTTTTGAATATTTAGGAGCATAAACGTAAAATGTTGAGAGATGTATATTTGAAGGATGAAACGAAAGCAGCCTCGTCTTTATATTCCGTTGTCCATAAAACGAGAGCGAGTTGTTGGAACGTATCACGTAACATCCACAGTCTTCCTCGAGGCAGGATGACCAAAGTTTCGAAGGTTGTTAGTTTAGTACTGAAAAAAGTGTATGAAGAAGTTTACAGAATGTCCATCAGGTGTCAGGAGTCCGGAAGAGTCCAACAAAAATCGTTTGTTGTTCCGGAAGCATGTAAACTGAAAGTTTCATAAATTTCGATGTAGTAACAGGAAAAAAGTGTGTTTTTTTTTTTTTTTTTTGACAAGGTCAGAATAGTCAAAGCGTATCTTGGGTGATCCCGACAGAATAGCTCTTCGTTGAACTGAGTTTTATATCTGGAAAAGCAAGAAGATGAAGAAAATGAGAAGAACGACGAATACATTTACTTCTCTGTGACTCTCTTCTCTCTCTCTCGCTCTCTCTCTTTCTCTTTCTCTCTCATTCAACACAGGAGCTCGCTGTTAGATCGCAAAAATGCCAAGCAGTGGAGAGCAGGGCGAAATGCATGCTGTTCAACCGACCCTCTCCCTCTCTCTTTCTCTCTTTCATACTTTTTCTTCGTTTCTCTTGTTCTTTATCTCTTTTTCTATGTGCGCGCCGTTGATTCCGCTTTCCACCAGCTTGTGGACAACAACGAAAGTGCAAAAGAGTAAGAGAGTGAGCGATAAAGAGAGGACGATAAAAGAGGTACATACTCGGCTCGGTTGCAAGCTCGGTTTCGCTGTGTTGTCTGGCTATGCCGGTGCGGTGATAAACGGTGCCCCGATAAAACGTGGCAGACGTTGCTCGTTGTAGAGACCAGGAACACGCGGGTCCACACGTGAAGTTTTCTCTTTCTCTCCTACCCATCTCTTTTCTTTCTCTCTATGTTCCGCTGGTATAACGTTGAAACTCGGGATTTTGAGAGATGGCCTTTGTGTCCTGGCTGCTGTTGGCTCTCTGCTCTGCTACCGCGTACTCTACGCTTTCTGCTTCTGTGCCTCCTCCTCCTCCTCCTACTCCCTCTCATTTTACTCTTCTTTTTATATCCCCCAACATTTCGGCTGGTCCAGATTCACGAGAATGTACAGACCAAATACTGTCCAATAAAAAGACGTAACTTACTCCATTTGCATATGAAATTGATCCACTTACGATATTATGCTTCTAAACCTCAGCTGAGAAAAACATTTCAATACCTAAACTTTGTACTACACCGTTGTTATTCATAACCGCATGTTGGATCATGTTCGCTTTTATGAATTGAGCTCCCGACCATATTTCCAATGAGTATCGTGTTATTGGAAACCATAAATTTTCAAATTATACTAGAATTTATTCTAGTTGTTGTAATTGTGGTTGTTCGACCATTGGAGATTCAATTCTGCCAGAAATTTCAGGTTTCTTTTTTCTTTTTTAACTTCGGCCTCTTCCTTTTTATTCATAGTTTTTTCATTCCATACGGTATCAGTAATTGTTCCAGTCATTTTCTTCATCCAATTAATATCATATTGTAATATCCACTGTATGCACGATTTTTCTGATTTATTTATTTGTATAATTGCATTTTAAAACTATTGGCAATCACTTCGTAATCCATGATTATAATATCAAATGAATTAGGAAAACAACTTCCAGTCTCTCGTTCAAACACCAATGAAAAATCTGCAAATGTTTTTAAGGTTTTTACTACTGCAATCTTCTATTGGTTCAGACTCCTCTTTTCGTAAATCCATGCTCAAAACACACTGTTCTGCGGTGCCCGAGTGGTTTGTGTGTGGTCTTGGATGCCTCTAGCCAATGGTTTTCCATCGTGTAGGTAGGCATGCTTTTTTAGCTCGACCATGGCGAGCTCAATCCACCACAGCTGAGATGCCCATGCACAGGCACCTTTAGTCGCTATGCTCGAGTAGCTTGCATCGCCACCTGACGATTTATTATTTATTTGTATTTATTTTTTACTTATTTGACGATTTATTTATGGGTATCTGCTTCATCGTCATGGTTTTCCATGGTTTTTTATTTTCGCCTGTGGCAAATACTATACAGTTAGGAAAAAATAAGCTGCAACTACTTAGGGAGGTAGAAAAAAAAACGAGGTGAAAAATAGGCAGAGAAAAGAGTTATTGGGTTTGTAGTAAAAGGGGGAACGCTGTCCTTTGTGTTGCGTTTGCTTTCATTTTTATTCTACAGGTCCATGAATTTTTATTTTCTGTTTTGTTCAAGCACTTGAGGTGTTTTTTTTGCATCGAATTACTTTTTTTTTCTTTCATGTATGAGAAATTTATTTGAAAATCAATTAAACTGTTTCTTTGACTTGGAATACTGTGTACATTTTCAAAGTCCACATCTGCGCGATATTTTTCACTCTTGTGAATCTGTCAATTCACACCACCGCTGCATGGTCTATATCGAATGAAATATCCAAATCCGAGCTTCATCCGTGACTATGTGTTTGGATTCCCTCCTTCGTGGAGTATAAAAATACCTGATGAAATAGCTGTTGGTTTTTTAACTCGAGGCAGCTCCGTAGTGTGTGCATTTACCAGCTTCGACTTTCATTTCAATTTTGCATTTTTTTTTCTACTTTTATTGGCTTCTTTTTGTAGAATTAATTTTATTTAGTTTGAAATTTTTTTTTTCAATGGTTCTGTATAATTTGGCTCTGTTTTCTGATTTTTATGATGTTCCTAAGATATTGAATTACTCTGACTCGAGAGGATGTTTCAATTATCTTCGCAGTACGGTTTTCGCCATTTAATTTTCTCGCAGAATATGACAATAACCAGAAATAAAAAGAGAGTAAAATGATGAAGATTGTAGAAGAAGATAAACAAAGGAAAATGCAGATTTGTTTTATATTTTTTGATATTTTAGCTCCCAGTATTTTTTTCTCTCTTTCGTGAAATAAAAACTTATTCACTATTGAAACTTGCAAAATGCTTTTTAATATTATTTACCGTTTGAGATTGAATCACGATCGTCGGTAAAATATACTCGTTAAATAGTCCCGTTAGATTTTCAATATTCACTCGGACAACCAAATATGTTATTTTTCTTATCGACACGGATAAGAAAACGTCTTGAAAACGATAAACATTTTATTTGCACGAAAAGATACTCCTTGAACCGAGACGACGAACGAGAGATCGATTAGAAAGTGTGCAAGTATTACACGTTCATCCGCTTAGTACACTGTGTACTGAGATTCCAGGTCACGATCAACGAACCTTAATAGAGCTCGGAAGGCCGAGATACACGATCTTGCAAGATTCGAGTTCTTACGGTTTCATCAAAATAACGCGATTAATAATATTTTCGACTGATTCCGATGAAATTAAAATTAATTAATAAATAGACCGTCTGTATTAAATTGTAGAAGTTGTTTCTTTTCGAAATCTTTCCTTTGAATACGAGTTTTCTTTTAATACCTTCAAGTTTTTTGGTACAAAATAAATTTTTTGCAATTTAATTAAATGAGAATAAATAAGATCTTCTCAGACGAAATTGGCTCAGCTTGATTATAAATTTGAATTATCTATTCAGAAGCAACGTCTTGACATTTTTTCCACTTTATTTGAATATACTAATATTTGATTATCAGTCAAAAAATTCATTTCCCAAAAGATTTATCGTTATAATACGAATAAAAATAATCTTTATTGCTATCCGAGAATTTACATCGAAACTTTTTAACTCGAGGCTTAAAATACCGCTTACGAAACGTGATGTAATTTGAGTGATCAGGTAAAGGGTTAAATGGATTCAGGAAAATAATGAAGGGAATTGAGGATGAGGCAGACGTACACTAAGAGCATAAGGGATGAAGGGAGTGCACGGAGAAGAGGGAGGAGATGATGGTTGAAACTCGTGGAAGTTGCCACATGGCGGAAATTAGACCGCAAACTTCGTAGGAGTTCATGATGTTGGCGTGACCATTTTGTTTACAATGTGGCACGAATACTACGTCTATAAAGGAATTAAACATGTTTCAACTTACTATAGGTTATCGAATCATGTAGCGTGCACCAATTAATTACGAATCAATTAACTGTTATTTTACGTCTTCAAACTCGACTTTAGAACCGATTAAGATAAATTATTATGCGTTCCGTGCATTATTAAGCATCGTTAGAAACAATTATTCAACAAACTGAGTCAACTTTTCATATAATTCAGAAGTTTAAATCAACAGCACGAAAATCCAAAATGTTAATTACATTCAGTTTCGTCAATATTTGCATTCGCAAGGTTGGAAATTTAATAGCTGCGAGATTCCTAAATTGAGGATTTTTGTACATTTCGAAGATTTTTAGTGAAGGATATTCCTTTTTCTTTTTTTTTCAAACTAATTTCCAAATAATGAACCAAACATTTTTATAACGATAACGATAAAAATTTTAATAAGTTCAAATTAGTTTTTGCCTCAAAGAGAAAATTTGAATCATCTCTTTTGTTTGTACGTTTTAATGAACAGTGATAACATCCAATTATGTGCAGTTGAAAATTACAAGGTTCGTTATGCGATAGAATGCGTTGCAGAGCATTGAATAATGTTTCAGGAAGCTGTGTGATTCGAAGGTAGTTTATGAAAAAGCCATGCACAATATTCCCTTCGAGCTCTTTTGTTGAAATATATAATTGCCTCGTATATATACGAGAATTTTGCTCTTTTCAATTTTTTGCCTGTTTCCCATTAACGCTACGTACAAATGCAATAAAAAATCGTGAAGCAGCACACGGATCCCAGACTGCGTGGTCTCGAGCTCTCACTTTTGTGGAATCCAATTTCGCAGTGTTGTAGCGCACAATTCCTGGCTTAGCAGAAAGATCTGTGCGAAGTGAGAGAAAAGGGAGGAAAATGAGGAACGTATAAAAGGCTGTAACAGTCGGCGGAAGGGAAAAAAGGGCTCGACGTTTTACCAAAAAGTACGCCCAGCATCCGGGTTTGTGAACGTCCTGAGCATGGCAAACCAGAGAATGAGATCGCCCTTCTGTCTCGTCTTTTATTTTACAAGCTTTGTACTATTTTCGTATAAAAATTCTTGTACAGTAGCCTTTTCGTTCCTTCATGAAACTCCAGCATTGAAGAAAATCACGAGAAAACGAGAAAGGATGATAAAAACAAAAAAAAATGAGAAAAAGAAAACGATACACGAATGTTATGGTGAATTGAGCTTTTTATTTACAATTTTCAATCGACCATATGAGTGTAGAAATTTTTCAAAATGATTGAGAATCGAAGAAGAAAAATTCTTTTTCGATCTTTTCGATTCTTTCAATTTGTCGTGATTGAAAAAAAAAATTAACACTCTTAACACTATATCTTTTGAGAGATCAATTAAGGTTTTTCAAATTCTGGGGACGATTCCTATATATTGCAGAGAACAAGAGAAAGCGAAAAAGGGGAGGAAGGAGATGAACTAGATTTCTTAGATGTTATGTCACTTTTCTCAAAGAAAGCCTTTCGACTTTTATTTTCTCTCTCTCTCTCTCTCTTTTATTTTATTTTTTCGCTCCTTTATTCCCTTTGTAAAACGTACGAGGATATGGACCGCAAGAAATCCTCCGGAAAATCCTTTTACCTCAATTACACTTCGCATTTCGTCCTTATATCGTATATCCTTGAATTCGTCCCTTGAAGAAACGTCGCCGACCTCGAGGCATTTTAATTTTTTGCTTTGAGAATTTGTCCTTTTTCGCAAGTTTCTTAGAAAAAGAAAAATGTAATATGATGAAGTAGAGACCTCAGGATTTTCAAGTTTTTTTTTTTTTTTCTTCTGTCGTCGACGAGGCATCGTGACAATTGTTTAAAATATTTTGTTCATTTTTTTCACGCGAATAGCGTATCATTGCAAAATTTCAAAATAACGAAGTAATTAGTACGAAATGAAATAAATCCGATCTAAATTGGAAGCGCCAACGGTTAATAATTGAAATGTAAATCAGTGGAAAAAAAAATTGACGCGGAAGGAATTTTCGAGCATACAATTTTTGAATTCTCCCATGACTTTTCTGATTCCGCATGAACCTCATCATCAGCCAATTAGTATGAAATCAATGAAATTCGCATGCAAATTGGTGGTCGAGTTTCGCACCGAAAACACAAATTTTAAAATACGTGCGCAAATTGAAGGTAAAAAAAAGAAGAATTTCAATGTAATTCAGACAATCGGGTACTAACGTATACGAAAAAAAATGTTATGCGAAGCGAATCGCGTTTCCTGGCACAGGAGCTTGGAAATTGCAAAAACTACCCCTGCATCGATCATTACCCACTGAAAACGAAGGCAAATTTCATTTCTGCTGTGTAACGTCGACGATTTGAAATAGGTCAGAGCAGAAAGCGTAACCGCGCACGTTCTCGTCGAAATTACGCGAGTGTGTAACATTACTATCGAAACCAACCCTCCAAATCTGCCTCTGCAGAGAAAGAGAGAGAAAGAGAGAGAAGCTTTCATCGTAGTGTAGCGAGTACATAAATTATTTCCGGTAATTTCCAATTGTCGCGGTATCGTAATTCATTTTTGATGAACAGCCGGTACCCGAAACCTCCTTCTGTACGCCTCGTGCATAAATAATTTTGGGTCGCCACACGTGTCATCCGTGAGATTCTAACTCACATTTCTATATCGTTCACTCAGCCCGTGTGAACCTCAATAAAACTCAGTTGAATCCAACAATTTAAATTACCTCCAGTGTCCTTCCGTGTTTCCGTCATATTTGCAAATGGCTCGCGGCTGAATCATTGAAATTTCCCACAAGTTCACAGTTACATGTTCGTCTTCAACGACGCTTCATTTTTGGAGCTTTGCCTCTTTTCGAATCAATTTTATTTTAATTACAAATTAATTATTGTTTTGGTAGCCTGTGTCATGAGAATCACGAGAAAAACGTGAAGACTCCATTTTTTAAACATATTTCTTACTTAAATTTTCTTCCAAATCTAAAAAAAAAAATTGATAATTATAAATAAATAGTTGATTTTCAATGAAATATATATTCGTAATTATGAAAATGTTAGAAATGTCTGGATATTTAGTTGTTTCAAATGTACAAATCTTGAAAATATAAATCTTTGTTTTATTTTTTATTAATACGTGTACACGAATTTATCGTGTAGTCAAAAGAGCAACGATTAGAAATCAGAGTAACGAACGAGATCTATGCAAAATGAAACGTTTTCATTATTCGAGTGCAATACGAACTATTACAACGTGAAATTTCACCGCGATTTTATGGAGCATGCAAATATGTCGCAGTTAATTTGTAACGGTCAAAGAGTGAGAGGGAGAGAGAGAGAGAGAGACGGAGAGCAAGGTGAGTTCTTGTTGCATTCGATGTTTTAACCACGCACTACGTACCCGTCGGTCCAACATCAATTGTGGTTGCCATTTTCGATGCTCACCCCTCCCCATTCAATGTCAATGCATTTAATTACTCTTCGATAACTTTTAACTCCGACCACACATGCTTTTGGACTAAAACGTCAATGAAGCAACGGTACGAATAAGGGGTATGTAAAAAAGGACTAATGAATTGTTCAGTAACTCAAAAGTTCGTAAAAGCATTAAAAAATTTGCTTTATCATTAAACGAACACACGTGACAACAAAATAAGATGAATAACTCGATGATCGGATAATGGATGACACACTCGTTTCATTGAAAATTCTTGAGAATAAAAAAAGTGATTATTCATTTTTATTCTTCATCATTGATCATACAACAATTTTTTAAGACCATTTAAGACTTTTCTTTTTTATTCTTAAAAATGCACTCATCAATTTATGGAATGGACGTGAGTTACACAATTTTCATTAACTGAATGTTCACATCATAACATAATTCGTGTTAATGAACTCTCTTGGACCAATGGAACGAATGGATGAATGGAGTCTGGATGAAAAGTGTATTCATATTGTGAGTTGTGAGTCGTGACACGGTTGAAGCATACACTTTATATTTAGATATATGAATAAAGCGATATATAGCACTGGATTTTTGTTTAAAACGGATTTATCCGACAGTCACATCTTTATTGTGCATAGAACCATGGAAAATATGAGAGGGAAGAATAGAAAGAGAGGACATCGTAGGTATGCGACATCGTATTGCGAAATTCACATGGTATTAAATCGCCATAGGACGTAAAAAAATATGAGATTCCATTTTTGAAAATAATAATCATAATATTTATGACTCGGTGATAATTTTTTATTGTTTTTTAATACTTTCAACAGTAGAATTATTAATTAAAAACTTATCATTAATTTTCCATCATTTACAGGGTCAGTGTGATCCGAATTTATTTTTCGGCAATCCCTGTGCCGGATTTTTTTATTTTTTTTACCAATAAACTTAATCAACTTGTTCAAGTAAATATCTTTGTGGAAATGTCATCTTTCCAGTACTTTTTTCAAAATTGATACGTTTCATGAGTACCGTGGCGCTATTATAATCGAAAAAATATTGACAATCATGATTTATTTAATAAAGTTCTCGCTCTTTCGAAAGTAAAATTTTTTGTTTTCTTTTTCCAATGCAATCTAATTAAATATTCTTCGAATTTCTATGAATCAATTATTTTAACGAATGTTAAATTTTTACGTTCGTATGATATTGTACAAACCCAATAACTATGGCAATGTAAGCTGTGATTTTGATTAAGTTGCAGATCTTTTTTTGAAAATATGTAACGCCGGCCCCCATGCTTGTCCTGAACTGGATCTCGTTCAGCTTCTCTTCTCTCTCTCTCTCCGCACACTTCCGTTACAAGTAATAATGCAAATTAACCCAGTTTCGTTCCCTCCACGATCTAGTTCTCTTTCGCCTCACTTGCGATGATATATTCAGCGACGCGTAATCATTATCCACGATAATTGATAATAACCTCGTTGAACCGTCATCACTTTGATTTTTTCACGACAAAATGCAATGGAAATTTAAGATTTTTTATTATCTTGAAATGTAATTTATTTTTGAGTTAAACTTTTTTTATCAACTGTATACGATTTTTTTGTAAATAACATGAAACTAATGTAAAATTTCGTTGATTATTTACTCTTTTGTATTCTGTAATTAAAAACCGTTGCGAGGATAATTAATTGAGCGGAAAATAATGAATGGTCAGTACAAAACATCATTTTCCAATGAAAACACGTTTATTTATTTATTTATTTATTTTGAATTCAGAACTGTTTCATTGAATTTGAATTTTACTTTATTTTTTATTTTTTTTTATTTTTATTTTTTGATATTTTTTTTATTGAATTTTACTCAAATAAATTTGAGTAAAATATAGGAAAAGATGTTTTATTACGAAATTATTTTTTTCAATTCGAGCTGAATTTTTTTTTTCATCGTTTGCTGATGGAACTTTTTTCAAGAATAAACGAAAAATAAAATGACAAAATATTTTTATTTCATATTCATCATAATATTTATAAATATTGTCACGAAAACCTGACGTTAATCGATCGATCCATCAAATTATAAATTCGTTAAATTTGCATAATAGGGCTCTTGATAACGAAAGGATTATGGTATGGAAATTATACAGAAATAACGAGATGACTAAGTGCAGGATAATGAAACCTCTACTGGTGTGTCACACGTCACTTAACGCCTGCAAGCATGTTAATTTTCGTATAATACGTTATCGTTTCTAATTTACACGTTTTATAGAAGCGTATCAAATATTCGTTATGTTGAATATTTATTTTTAGTTCCACATAAAGAATGAAAAAACCTAGTGAACCCTGAGAAATTAAAAAAAAAAAAAAAAAAAAAAAATCACAACGTCAGTTGAGCGATGATGGATCACTCAACGACTTGGATTTATTAATAATTTCGTAGAATTTCTTGTACTTGAAAAAAAAATTGAGTTAGTTTGACATAAAAATATATTTAAAAAATCGTGCGAAATAATCGAAATATATTTTCCCAGTGCGGAAGACAAATTGAATCAAAATTTCAATCCGGTTGATAATTTTGTAGTAATTTTGTTCACTAAAATTTCGATTTAAACGAGCAACTTTGACGTTTGATGTATTTTCTCACTGAATTTTCATAAAAAAGTAAAAATAAATAAAAATAACATTCACTGAAGCGTGCAATATCGTTGGCAAATTTGCAAAGATCTTGCAATGAAAGGAGAAATTGGAGAATAAAAAAGGGATGAAGAGCACATAAAAAAGGGGGGTGTTAAATATTCAAAGGATGGTAAGAGGGTGGAAGGATGAGAGAAAAGACCCAGAAAAGGGTAATTGATGGTACTCCATCGGTCCTTACGAGCTATGAGAGAAAGAGAGATAGCGAGGAAGAGAGGAACACAGAGGACGAGAGATAAAAAAAGAGAAATCGAGGTCTTAGTTCATTTCAGTGTTAAATGCTGCAAAAGGGCTTGAGAGGCTTTTGGTGAGTGACTGAAGTCTCTGTATATATGTACATACCAAGTAAATCCACTTCGAACGCTCCATCCCATCGTGAGAAGTAGTAACCACTTGAAAAACGCGCGTAAACACAAACTTGAGAATAGCCAACGACAATGCACATCAAAAGCTTTTCTTTCGCCAAAGATCGCCATATATTTATAATTTCTCAACCATAAAACGTTGAAATATGTACGTAAAAACCAGCAAACAGAAAGTAACCTGAAGACGAAAAATATATTTTATCCAAATGATAAAATTTCGTGCAAAAAATTTTCTCGTAAAGTTGACTCGAAATGTTTCAAAATAAAACAAAAATGAATCGAATTGATAAAATTAATATCGAATAATCTTCGATGCAAAAAATTGATGTTAATCAATAATTTTTTTGTTTTTTCTTTTTTTTCATTTATTTATTTATTTTTCAATTAAAGTGTTCCCGAAATATGTTTCCATTGATTTTTTTGTCATTTTTTCGACTTCTCGTTGAAATACTTACCTGTAAATAAAATTAGGATCCGCACGTGCGGCGATCAAAAATAATCGAAACTTAATGATTAACAAACGTCAGACGTAGCTCCAGAATAAAGGAGGCTTAGCCTTTTTGTACCGAATATTCATCCCCTGTGTACTGGTTCAAACAAAAAAATAAACAATGCTCAGCAACGAAGCTTGTAATAGAGAAATAAAAATATGAGAAGGTTGGAGACGAGTTTGCTTTTATGTCGGGCCGCACTTGAGGTAAGAATCGTGAATGAAAAAATGTTTGAGGGGAGAAAAGACGATGTAACGTTGAAGGGTGCAGAGAAGGGTTCGCCCTTTTTTGAGCCAGGGCTTCTTATTGCTTTTTCGAATTCGAATCGTTGTAATTCAGTTCGACACGTGACCGTGCAGCATCGTAAAAGAGAAAAGTACCAAACCGGCTCGACTCAATGGACCATTTAAATCTATAAGTATATCTATGGCGTATAACACGTGTTTGGGCACTTATCGTTCTATCGCTCAATCGAGAATGTTCAAAAGGTCAAAAAGGAGGTGCACAAACCCTCGAACCTTTCGCGCAGGTGAGCGTGAGAATTAATTTGACAAAATCGTAATAATAATAATAATAATAATAATAATAATCGTAAGGATAATAATAATAAGTACGTCTTGCTTTGAATTTTAAGATCGTCGTGCTTTATTCTCGTCTCTTTTAATTACTGCATGAAATGACAAAATCTCATCAGATTCTAGGCCAAAGACTCGACGAGTTGAAATGGCTTATTTGACAAATAGTTGGAGGATTAAGTAAAAAATGGTTTAAAGTAATAAAATTATGGCCATTTAAAGACAACTCAGTCATTCGAATAATTGTATTGTATGTTTATTTTTGAAATTTTAAATTCAGATATTTTTTAATTTCGTAATAGAATTATTATTGTGTGATTTTTGACGTTCTTTTTCTGTTCAATCTATCTAACCCTTTCGTTGATATATTGGGTCATTTTGACCCGGGCTCATTCTTTGGTGTTAATTATCTCTATTCTTATAGAAATTTTTTTAAGAACAACGGTCTTTTTCGCCAGAATCAAGGAATTTTTCTTTACGAGAGAATGAGCGCAGTTCACATGGCAAATAAATATAGCTTTTTTGGGAACCTCTTCATAGAATTTTTTTTTCTTTTTCCAAAAATAATTTTTTTTCCTGGGTACACCAGTGGTTGTTTATCAGAAAAATACGAACGCATATTGAATAAGATTTAATGTAAAACCATTAAAAAAGCCGCTGATAACATATGCCGATGAAGCATGCTCCGGGTTTAATTGACCTAGTGTGCCAATGCAGTGGTCGAATTGAATTATGTTAACACAGGAAAAAATCAAAAAAGGTAAAATTTCAAAAATGTTTTTACTTAATTTTATTGATAATATTATGTGTAATGATTATTTTGAGTTATTACATCAGTGAAACGAACCACAAAAATGAATGAAATATAAAAAATATATTGAATCAACGAAATATTAGTGATGGATAAATTTTTGCATAAATATCGACGGCAATATTGTGTTGAAGGGTGGGAAAATAATGGTGCAGTCTGGAAAAACAGTACGAGGACTTAATTAATACTCATTAGTTCGGTGAGATCGAGCGCGGAGGATGACGCTCTCGAGCTTCCAATTTAATCGGAAATTGAAGTTTCTGTCGTGCCCCGATCTTCGTCCCCTTTGCACTTTTCCCCTCAGCCTAGAAACACACCCGTCGGCTTACGGGAATGAGTTCCAATATTAATTAAGGTTCGTTTAGAAAGTGCAAATGATGAAAGAAATAAAAATGAATACATTGTTCTTCATCATTTGTTAAAGTTCATTATAATTGGATGAACTAAAAAAGTCAAAAAAAGTCAATACCATCGTTAGATATTGTTAAATTATAAAGTGTTATTTATAATTAGCTAAATTTTATAAACTTGAAATAAAAAATATCATAAGTGCAAGTTTTCCATTTTTATCCTTCATGATAAAAAATTAATATCAATTAATTAATTAATTAATTAAAAATGAGCGATGTCGATTTTTTAAAACATGGAAAGTTATTATTTTGAAAGTATCGAATAATTACATTGTGACAAATAATGGAAAAAATACATTTTTCAATGTCGGATTATTCAAAAAATATAATGATAATAAAACTACCACACAATTAATAATCATAACTCCAAAAGAATGAGAACGAAAGGTAAAAAAAAACGAAGGAAATTAAATGAAATGGTGTTGGATCGTGTTGAGTTGGAGAATTAACGCGAATGATACAAAAGTCAAAAATTCTCACCTAGCAATTTTCTAAGTTGAAATAAAAGTTATATTTTTAATTAACACGCTTCGACTAACACACGATCCGCTAAAATGGTGAACTTTTCCAGAAGCGTGCTACTTTCGTCGCATTTTTTATATATATACAGATATCTTTTTTTTTTCAATTCCAAGACTACATTGCGAGGGAATTTTCAAGTTCGAGCTTTTTTCACATCGTTTCTCACCACCACCTTTTTTTCACTTGGAATTTTGCTGTTTCTCAATTTTTCTCGCTCTCTCGAAAACCCTTTGGTATTCCTCTTCTATTTTCTCTTGCACCCACTACCCTCATTCGTAAAGGTACATTAATTGCAAGGGCCAGCCTGAACGAACCACAGACTTGGGTCCTCGTTGAGAGCACTCGAGTTGGCTACGTCGAGCACGACGAAATGAGTTTTTCGAGAAAGTAGAAGAAAAGAAAATAAGAAAAAAACATATTACGAGCAATGCACCAAGCTTTTCTACATTCGCTAATCATGAAAATGTAATTCCTCGTCCGAATTATTCAGTTCTTCTAACTTTCGAAGAAGACTTTAATACTAATTTTTTAAATACTTTTTTTCCTTTTCAACGAACCAAAAGAAATCATAACAACTACATATTTCTATACAATTCTGGTCCCATTGCTGAAAAATAGATCAGCCGAATCGATATTAAGATTTAAAAAAAAAAAAATTTTTTTTTGTCGAAAGTAAATTACAAGCAAACGAAGAAGAGAATCAATATATTTTTCGCTATTTTCGAAAAATTTTTTTTTGCAATTCGAAAGTGTAAACTTTGTCATTATATTATGAAAATGATTTAATAGGACAGTTTCCAAATGTCGTTCCACAAGTTTTTAAATTTATGATTCAGTCTTTCCCGAATACATAAAAAAGTCTAGAGAGGGGTTCGGTTCGATTTATTGATCCTTCGAAAATAAAAGAGAAGGTGATTAGTCATGGGTAAAAAATATTGTGAGAATATCGAAACTTATGAGAAAAAAGGGGGAGACAGAGAAAGTGTAAATTCAAGAAGCGGCAGAATAATAAATGAAAGGAAGACGAAAACGAGGGAGGAAGGGGGTTAGTTTGAGGGAAAGACTCGAATAGAGAACGGTCAGAGGGTGGAATGACGAAAGCTCTTGAAAAATTTGTTAAGGTCTGGTGGGTGGAAATGAAAAAACGTTTTCACGATGAGTAGAGATGACGAACAACAGTGTCGTATCTTTCTAAGAAAAAATGGATGAACGAGCATAAAACGATTGATGGAACGTGAAAAAGTTTCATACCCAACCTTTTCCTATCCTCCTTTTGCGTCTTCTCTCAATCACTTACACATTTTCTTTCAACGGGTTTCTCGAACGGATAAAACGAGCCGATCCGTCAATTCACGTATCGTCGAGTAGTAATCATCGATTGAAATATCGACAACTTTGTCGATGATACAAAACGACCAGATATTTTATTGCCTCTACAATTGTACGATTCTCATTGTCACATACATTACTACGATAAGCTATTGAAAATGAAAATAGTACTAAATCTCGATTTTTGTTTTTTATTGTTACAGGTATGTCCGGAATATTGAAGTTTTCAAGTATAAACAATATATTGCATTTTTTATATTGGCGAACAATCGTAAGTATGATAAAAATATCAGTAAACATTTTTCACATACTTCAATACCATTGAATTTCAAAATTCAATTGACTTTAGTAGCAAAAAAAAAACATTTTCATTTTATACGATACTTAAATGGGATTAAAACAAATCTTGAACCAAACAAAACTCAGTTGTCTCAGAATAATGATCAATTCGTAAATTTCATATTTTTTAAAATTGCATTCATTAAAATGAATTTCAAAATTCAATTGACTTCAATAGCAAAAAAAAAAAACAATTTCCATTTTCTACGATACGAAATTAGGATTAAAACAAAACTTGAAACAAAATAAAACTCAATTGCATCAGAATAATAATAATGTCAATATTAATCATAGAATGAAAACAACCTGATTTTGACTAAGCTCATTATATACGTCGAAAGGAAAATCGTTGAGTAGACAAGCTAGTGAAAAAAAGACTATTAAGTTTATCGTTTGGAAAACAAGTGTACAACGAGTAAATTTAAAAGAAGATTCTTAAAAGAGTGTAGGAGCTAAAATGGTGGTGGGGAGAGTACAAGCGGTGGTGGGGTATAGACGTTTACAGTGCAGAAGATATATGGTTTTCGAGTACGGAACCATGAAATGTTCATTGCAGCGAGGAAGATATTGCTCGGAGTGTTGGAAGAGAGTCACGCATTGCCAAAGAATATGTATCCATTGGCGGTGAAGTGCAGTTTAATACACACACACACACGCATATATATATATATATATATGTATAAATGTGTGTGTTCGTATAAAACTCTGCGTGCACTTTAAACCAGAGCTAGATACGAGATAGTGGTGATTTTTCTTCTCATATATGTAAGAGCAAAAGAATTGCACGTGGATGAGAAGATCCTCCTTGGTTGGACCTAACGACCGGAACTTTTCCCGTGGAAAAAGCGTCAGCGAAAAATCTCGTATGCTTCCTACGTACCCATTTCCTATGAGTCTCTTCATTTTTCGAGCTTCCATTTCTTTCCCTCGATTCTCAACTCTTTCTTTTATATTTTCTCCTCCAATTCCGTTTTCGCTCTTTCTGAGCGAGTCATGGATACGAATTTACACGAAGAGTCCAAAACGTTTTGATTGACGTTGACACACTCGCAAAATCTCAATATTCTGAAAAGAAAAGTCCTTGGACATTTTTCTCTACGATGCTCCGTTGATGAAGTATTCATCGATTCGTGACAGCCAATCAGATGCGTCGTGAAGGAAGAGCGTGGAGTGGGAAAAACCTACTGTCGCTACTCTCGTAATCACTGAAATTGTTTACGTACATTTTTCTATTTTCACCAAAGTGTTGCTTAAAGAACAAATCAAGAAAAACATCAAATAGACCAAACAACTACAATCGAATTGTATGTGGTAACAGTATTTTCAATTGTTAGGAGTTAATGGTCGTTTGAAGTTCATTTAAAGGACAATGCACACGAAGTTCGAGAAGCAAGTAAACGTTTGACCCGATTGATTAAACGTTGATTACATTTCAATTGAGCCCTTTCGATGCAGGGATTTCGCACTTCCCTGTTGTCTACGAAGAGAAGAATCACTACGGACAGGAAAATAATTAATAATTTTTAAAAACCACAATATGACATGAAATAATTTGATTGAAGAAAAATGGCATGTCATTAAATTAATTGTTGCAAAATAGTGACACTCTTTTTCGATTGTTGATTTCAAATTTATGTGGAACTTTTAAAAAAAGCGAAGAGTATGGTTGTTTGTTAAAAATGGAAAAAAAAGTGCAAATTTTAAAAAATTGCTGACTTTCATGATTTTTTTTGCAATCAATGAAATCCGATAACTAGTCTGATTTTTGAAAATTTATTTATTTAAACGAATCACGTAGTGTACGTTAAGATTTTTTCAAATCTTTAGCTTTTATTTCTTCTTACAAATTTTTTGGCCACTCTAAAATGTTACCTAGAAATATATAGCGTCTGATAAAATTTAAAAGAACGTTTACGAGATTCAAGATTTTATAAATTATACATTGAGAAGATCTTTCGGATGAAAAATAATGATGAATTTTGAAAAATCAATCGAATGCTACGAATCAGATGCCATTTGATATTTAATGGACCCTTATATTTGTCTAGTTTCTATTTTTTATTTATTTTTTCCATTTACCTGTCATTGTGTGCCTTGAGTTTTATAAAATTGACGTAAACAATAGCATACCGTTTAATGGTCATTTTATTTGCTGTCTGTTCTTCATTTTTTCGAAATACTTGTTCTTTATTCTTTGCTTTCCTCTGACATTCTTACCGGAACATATATTTTCCCCGATTCGTGAGCCCTCAAGAAACGACGCAACCTTACATCCGGATGCGTCTTTTCTCGTTGATATACACCAATTTCCTTCTTCTCTCAGTTCCATTTTTGTTTTCTTTTCTCCAACCTCTCTGTATCTTTTACACTCTCTGTCGATGTGACTTTTCCTCAGAGTCTTGCTACATTCTCGAGTCATTGCTTCACACGCTGTCCTTTTTGGCAAACATAAATCTTACTTTAGTCTCGCACTGTTCACCAAACATCTGGCAAAAAATACGAAAGGAAAAATCCCTCTGGCAGTTATGTAAGTCATTGTAAGTCATGACTCGAATCCAACAAAATTAAATTTTGAATTAAATTTTGATGATTTTTGAGAAAATTTTAATGTTAAATGTTCCGACCTCGATTTTTTGTAATTAAAAAAAAATCACGAGAAGATAAATTTCTGACATTTCCTTCATTTATCCGTCAGTAGTCCTTATCTCCGTTGAGCTACAACTGTCTCTTTCGAATTCCTTTGGGAATGCAATCACTCTGTATCAGAGAGTGTCTGATCCTCACGTCCTTCAGTTGCAGTCTCGCAATTCTACTTCTGCTTTCCCTCGGTGCTCTCTCGATACAAACGTTGCAACTAGCTGCGAGATTAAATTGAATCTACAGAGAGAACTCTGTTGGTCGGTGCGATCATCTGGCGCATCTGTCAGAATGATTTGCGAGTGTGCGAAAGATGTAAGAGCAAAGAATGAGAGAAGAATGAGAGTAAAAGCTGGAAGAAAAGTGAGAAACCAGCTATCAGAGAGGAGTGAAATGCTGATAATATTCCAAAAAATAAAAGTTTCTATTACAACGAAGCAAAAAAAATGACATATGTATGTGAAGAAAAAACGAATTTGTCAGGCACAAGCCAAAATAATTGCAAATGCAGTTTTTTTTTGCACTGATATCTTAAAAGCCTGCAAAAAACTGACGTAAAATGACATTCTCATTATTTTTTCACTTCTTGGTTCTTCAAAAAGTTTATAAAACGTTGTTAACATCATTTCAAAAATCCCAGTTCAATTATTATTGCTATTACTGTTAACAAGTGAAAAATTCTTTTGATTTATTATTTACAAATCAGTGTAAATGGTCCATTAATCCATTTCGAAGGCACTATTTTACATGGGCATTTGTTCCTAATTGGATAGTGTATACACGTTGTCGATTACAAATTCAGTGTTAATACAAGCTTGCTCACGGGTTTGCAATACGAAAACATACGTTCAACGTTTGATCAGCACGCGAGTGAAACTTTGGTAGTATTTTGACATGAGCGTTAAAGAGAACTGTATAGAGAAGGAGAATGAGACAGTAGATATGCATATATATATATATACATATATACACATACTCTGTATGTTAGTAAAGATTCCATTAGTGACGTCGGGTAATGTACATAAGCATGAAATTTGTAATTCAATTGGGACATTCACACACGTACGCATACAGACTAACACGCACACACACACACACACGCGCGAATATGAGTGTATAAGTAAAATGTTTGAAGGGTTGAACGGTTGATGTGCATCGTAATGCTGTTTAACCAAAGGAGGCCTATGAACGAAGAGCGTTGGTGGAAACATGATAACGGGCTGTTTCTTTTGTCTCCTAATGATTAATGTGTGTGTGTGTGTGTGTGTGTTCGTGTACGTGTGTGTGTTCGTGTGTGTGTGCGTATATACATAGATACGTGACAGCATCGTAATGAGAGAATCGAACGCTGCATTCTCGTTTTCGTTAATTAATCATTGCACGTGACTAGGATTTGTACGTCAATCAGGTTGAAATGAAATATTTGATGTAAATCGTAATAGTCATATAATACTTGATAATTAATTATCAGTGAAGCTGCTAGTCAAACGATATACAAGAACGTTAATATTCGTAGATGCATTGGTTGTCAGAAAATTAAAGCCTTTAAGTCATTGTGGGTTTTTTTTTTTGCCATTTTTTTTCTTTTTTCAACCACTTGTGCTACCCCAAATACTGGATTTTCTGTTTGTATAAGGTCGGTAGAACATCCATAAATACGTAAAAAAAAAATGCATTATTTATTAATCGTTGAAATGCCACGAATAACTAAATTCTCGAATTTTATACTTTTTCATGATATTATTTGTTTTTTTTTCTTTTCTACTAAACTATTATGAACATCGAGCTGGCAATTTTTTTATAAAAAACTAGATACAATCAAAAAAATGTGATGGAATTTTTTTGAAATTTTTCTCACGGTCGTTTTCATTTAAAAAAAAAGATACATCAGTTTTTGAATTCGATTCAAATCAGAAATTTTGAAATTTCTATTTTTGCTTTGTTTTTGAATTTTTTTCAAATGCAGTGTTTTGCAGTGTTTTGAAATTTTTGCTGATTTTCGAAATTTTAGTTTAAATTCGTAGTTAGCAACTCGAAAAACTCATGAGAACAGATTTTGAAGTCAACGCAAGGAGTATGAATTCTTCGTGGAAAAGTAAATACTGGAATGATATTTTTAGAATATTGAAAAGTGGACATAGTTACTAATGATATATAAAAGAACAAAGATGTAGAAAATGAAAGAATGAAAAATGAGGGAGAATGAGTATCGAGATGAGTTCATTGAATCGAGCTGACTGATCTAAAGGGAAAATGAACCTGATTGATGATTAATGTACTCACGTGGAATCACAGACATAGACGTCAGCCTTCGATTATCTCCCTTTGTACGCAGACCTTGCGTATACATGTGCAGAGAGCAGAACTCGAGATTCTCTTGGACTGCAGTATATGACGTAGAGATACATAAAGGAGGCTAATACACAGGCAACCAAGAGTCAAACTCAAAGTTAAGAGTGAAATTCATCAAAATCGTTAAAATTGTGAAAGAAAAAGCTGTTGAGTATTGTTTTTATCGATATGTCATTCGTGAGAAAATCGATCAATTAGTCAATTGATGTGAAGCAGTCAATCTGATCTCTCATGAAAAAATATTGAGATTAACTCTTTTTTCGTATCTCTCGACTGATTCGTTGTTACTAATCAATTAATATCTTGCTAACCCTGGATCGAGAATAAAAATAAATGTCAAACATTTTCTCGTCATAATTTTGTGTCGTTATTCCACAATTATCGATTTTTTAAAAATTGTTTCAATACCCTTAGATCCAGTTTCAAAGACAAAAAAATTTCTGTCTAACATCCCACCATGAAATCTAGACATTAATTTTTTACTCGTGTTTAAAAAAAATTCAAATTTCGTCCCATTTGTCTGTTTTTCGATAAATTTTTCATCATCGAATCAATGTTTCATCAGGGGTCAAAAGTATATTTTTGTTGACAAGGTATTTCAACTTTACGTTGTGTTTTTTTATTTCGGTTTTCTTCATGAACGAACAAATAGTGTTTATTTTTTTCTTTTTCTCTCTCACTCTCTCTCTCGTTAAAACGTTCGAGCATAACATTAATGACATTGGTAAATTTGGGGTCAATATTCAGGACACTCGATATATGGAAAAGGAGATATTGTGGTTACAAGTCTCTAGTCTCTTGGTGTGGCAGCCTCTCTTGTGTTGTAGGGATTCTACGCTTTAGGATTTCGGTGTGAATGACGTATATCGTTGCTGCTGGAGGGAAATCTCGTAAGGTGCGAACGTGCTCCATTGCTGAATGTTCGATATATAGATACATTAATATGTATCTCTATTTCGGTACATAGAATGAGCGTAAGTGAAGCACCATATATTGGGATTGAATGACAAGCCAACGTCACATACATAGTGGATTCGTTGATTATGCCACTGGTCATAAATATATCAATGAAATAATCCCAATGTAATAACACAATGAAAATGTCTGTCTGATCGAACTTTATGGAGGAAGCCTCAGTATCTCAATTATGTAAAAGCTGTCAAAGAACCTGTAGAAAAGCTTATCAGGAAATCATCATTGAGCAAGCTTAATTATTTATTAATTAAGGGCTTTAATACGCGCAGAGGTATCAAAAATAGGGTCAATTTTAATCTTTTCTGTTTCTACTGATAAAATTTTGTTAAGAATTAATAATATTACATGAGCTGTGATTGTAGTTTTTGTAAAACCTAGAAAGTAAACAACAATATTTTTTTGACGTTGGCACAAGAGACGTCTTTGTTGGAGCTGTTTTTTTTTTTTTTAATGCACTTCACACAAAGTGACAGTTTTTGATCGCGAAGGTAGGATTTTGACAATATTATTATTTATTTTATATAAAAAAACCATCAAATTTCATCCAAATCGGTCTTTCAATTTCTGAAATCGAATGGTGATAGTTTTTGAAAACGGAATTTAATAAAAATAGCATTTCGATGTTTATCTGTCAAACAGAGATGACATTGTTTTCTCATCCTGCATTTTTTTTTTGAAATTCTATATAAAGGATGACACTAGCTGTAAAATGAAAATCTTTTTGAGGAATTGAATTTTTCAAGTTGTGTTAAGTGTTCTTAAAAAATATTGTCAAACTAATGGTTTTTTCTCTATAGTCATTGGTTCGTATTTTTCTCTTTAAATTCATTTTGTAATTCAGGTTCGGAAATAATCACAAAAATCATAAAATCTTATCAGCTCGAGTTATTTTGAAGTGAATAAAAATCTAGACGTAATTCTGAATAGTCGTGGGTCAATATAAAAAAAAATTCAATTGTTAACGAACCCACGTCTTCCAGCCGTGACATTATATAATGATTATCAGGGGAATAAAGGGCCCCATACATTATGTATATTTACAGGTATTAAAATGACGGTTTGGTTGAGTGCTTCTACTGAAGGTAGAACGTTAACTTTCTCACGATCTGACGAACCGTGACGAGAATATTTACCGTCTAATTTCTGCCCCTCCTCTCTCTCTATCTCTCTCTCTTTCTCTCTCTATTTCTTTTTAAAGCGTACGATTTTGTTTCCACCTCGTATATTTTTCTTCCAGAAGCGATGTATTTAGTAAAGCTCTCGAAACGATTAAATGTTTTTTTCACGAGTCTTGCATTTTAATTATAATTTTGTACTTTTAAAACATATTTCTTTTTTATGAGAATCGAGGCACAGTGTCTAGGAGAGATAGGAGGGCTTTATTTTCATTCTCGTTTATCCTCGAGAGTATTAACGAAACGGAAGGCTGCGCGATGCTCTGCTGGTAAAGCGGCGGACAAACAAGATTATCCTCAGATTTTCTATGTTTTTTTGTCACGAGGAATTGCGCAACGTCGTAGAAAATTGACTTATTTTTTCATAACCTTTTCATTGGACCAATGCAGATACGAAATGGGAGCTAAGGGAGAAAAAATTCAACCTTACGTACTTCGTTAAGTAATTTCATTTACGATGCCCAGCACTTCACCCCCCCCCCCACCCTCACCCCCGCGCTCCATACTCCTTACCTTTTCTCCTTTATTTTCCATTCACGTTTCGGATTTCATCATATTTCGAAGCAAACTAAGACGAGACGAAATATGAAAAAAAAAGAACAACAAAATAAAAACATCGAAGAAACTTCGGTATTCAATAATTTTAAATGGAATTTAATATTATAACCTTCTAAATGAGTTTGTTTAAGAACCGAAGATTCAGAAAGATGCGAAAATAGTCACAAGAAGCTTCGAGATATTTAATTTAATATAATGTATAAATAAAAATTTGCAACATCGTAGAAAGTTAGAGTTCATAAATTGACCAATTTTGTTGGTAGTGGAATTTTCTAATTATTAAAATTAATTTTCTTTTAATAATCAAACAAAATTATCAGCTAAAGTTAGCCAAAGATATGGAGAATAATGAAAATGCATTTTTGTACAAACCAAAAGAATGGAGGGAAAAAAAACATTTTGTGTTTGTTTATTGAGCCTTGTCAAAACTTTGTAAACTTTCAGTTGAAACTCCAATTAAAAGATATCGACAAACCCATTTTTTCTCTCTCTCTCTCTTTCTCTCTCTCTCTCCCCCTCGTCCTGCTCCTGCTCTGCTTTTTCTTTCGCACGTTTTGGTGAGTTCCTGCTTTTAGCAAAACTTTCCCTGCACTTTCAATCTTGAACCAAAGTTTCATAAGCCTGACGCAAAGCTTTCTGTGCAATTAGCAGTTTTCTCGAAAGATTTCAATGCTTTTTTCCCTTCGATCCAAAATAGTGTCGAGGCAGATGAAAAAATATGATGGTAGACTTATTAATTATTGACTGAAACAATATATCATTTGAATAATTGTCATATTATTAATTTGCATCACTATTATCCATATATTTATTGAAGAAACGAAAAATGTAAACAACGAAAAATGAAGAAAATAAGACAAAAAAAATATCATCAATTTTTTATCAGTCGTATCAGCTCTACAGTGGGTACAAATAATTTTTTTTTTGTCTTTTTTCAAGAGGAATTATTTCGACGTATTTTAACATGCTTTGGTTAGGTGGACATTTTTTTTCTTAGTGTATATTTTCTACGAGAGAAAATATTTATCCACGAGGTTTTTACGTTCTCAAGTACGTTAACGAAGGGACAAAATTTGTTCAGTCGTGTATAAAGCCGAGGAGTTGAAAGGGGTTGAGTGATCCGCTCGTATTGTCCGAGTGTTGAGGAAATATACAATATGGTGAGAGGAAGAACGGTGTGGAAACTGGCTCGAAAGGAAAATGGGTTTAAAAAAAGAGAAAAAAAAAAGATGCGTGCAGAGGTTTAACCAGGCGAGACAGGTTTTTGTTCAATGTCCTGTTCGATCATACGAGCCACTTAGCGAACCAAAAAACAGCGAGCGAAGGTTTTTGCGCTTCGTTATTTGCGGAAAATATTGGCGTCTCGCAATTTTCTTGTTTTCGTTGCTTTTGTATACACGTGCGTACTTCTCTTCATACATAGAAGTGTAGATTTGTTTACCTTCTTCTATTTATAGAGGAGACGAGAAATTTTCAATCTCTCGACCAGGTACAGACGAAAAGAGAAAGAGAAAAAACATGAGAGAAAATGTTCCACGACAGAGCATCATGAAACGAGAGATTGGCTTGGGCTTGCATACGTTTTGCTTCGGGGATGGAGTGCAAATAAGCGCAAAATAACTCTCGAATACGGCCCACCTGGTTATATTGGCGTGAAGTTGGAAAACCTCTCCAAATGCCAATCGTGCCTACTTCAAAAAAAAACCTACCTCGAATACGTCATCTTGAACCTCATTTGCTGACGACCAAAAGTCTATTCGATATTTAAAAAAATATTACTCTTTGACACATAATTGCTCATATTCCCATAAAAATATTATTTCCATTATTTATTGAGTTCTTCCATATTAAAAAAAAAAAAAAAAAAAAAAAAAAAAACTTCATTTACATTTAATCAATCATCTAGAAAACTTTATATTTGACGTGAAATACGAAAAAAAAACTCACGGAAACATCCTTCGTATTTAAATGTAAAAACTATGAAAATATCTTGAACAAATAATAAAATGCATAAAATAATGATTCTAATGTAAATCATTGGTTGTTACAAGTTTTTTTTATGCAGTTGGAAGAAATGAAGAATAAAAAATTCTCAGAACACAAACATCCAGTTAAACCAAGAAGCAAATGTTTTCTTTTCCTGCGGCCTAAAAGTTCTATTTAACTTTGAGAAATGATTTTCTTTGATCCAGTTTAACTGATCTTCATATTTCTGATCATTCGAAAGCCTACTTTATTGCTTGGAAAGGAAAAGAGTTTCGTACAAATTTAACGACTATGAACATTGAATGAAAACAAAAATATTTATATTTAGTCCGGAATCAATTAAAATAACAAATATTTTTTCATTCCGGTGATCTACGAACATTCAAAGTCCAATTCGTAGATGAAAATTGACTGAAGCTTTGCACTATATCGCTGTCAAGAAAAAAAAACGTACTCAAAAAGCATTACTTATTTAATTCAAATACAACTTTTTGGTTCGAAAAAATGAAAATTTAGTTTATTCCTATAAAAAAAAAGAAGAAAAAAACAACCGAACAAACGATCCTTGTAGTAGATTCAAGGAGATTTCTTTTCACAAGGAAATAAAATAAGAAGAAACAATTTGTTTGTTGAAGCATAGAGGTTGAATAGACCGAGAAGTCGTGAAGGATCAGGATGAGCTCGACGTTTATTGCCGTACTCCTTTGCCACTCAAACTCCAGAGAATAAATATCCTCGTGCGATATAACATACGAGTGGTAGCCAATACACAGACACACAGAGAAGGATGGGAGTAGGGATATATGGGGAAGGAAAAGCCATTTGGGTTTTAGCACTCACGTGAAATTGCACACGAGAAGTGTGCGTCTTTAGAAACACGAGTAGTGCGAATGTCAACATTCAGACCACGTTCTTCAGCCTCAGAGACCTAGGATTTGAGTCTAAATTTATATGAGACTTTCCATATGAATCAGCAAAAGTTTTTTATTACAAAAATTTTCATTATACTAAAAACCGCTTTTAAATAATGAACGAAAAAAACACATGGACATTTTCCTTCATCCGGAAGATTTGTCTGGAAACAAAAAAAAATCGAGACTTTCGTCGTCTTTCAAAAAAAAGACTTTTCGAATTGTTTCTTCGTCGGAAACGTTTTGAGAAAATCTGTCGAATCAAGTCAATAATTTCGGAAATCTGGTGAATAAAAAATACGAAAAATGTTTCAAATACAAAGACTAAATCTTCCTCGAACAAATTTGTAAATGTACGACAAAAAAATGATAGAATTTTGAACAAAAGTCATTTTTCGAAAATTAAAGAGTCAAAGCTGCTATTTGAGATGGAAATTTGAACTTTCACGATAGTAAGGAACCTCACTATCGTCCTTTGAATTTACTTGGTACCGTGTACTATTCGAGGATCACGGAAAATAAATTTCCTGCGTTAAGGGTTAAACTATACATGCATTTTGAAGATGGACGATGGTCAAGTATATTCTCCTTTGCTGGGAGAAAAGGTATTAATATTACGCGAAATTGTGGTGTACAATAAAGGCAATGTTTTCACAGGTTATAGTTGCTGTCTTAGGCTCCTTTATATTTATACCGTGGCTTAAAATTTCGTTGAAGCAACATGAGAGAAAGAGAGAGGAATGCTGGGAGAGTGAATGTGACCACAAGGTGTGCACGAGCCTTCGCTAATTCTTGGGAGATTCATAGGCGAAAATTTGTACGTGGCAAAGCCATTTAATAGTGCGAAAGTATATACATAGGTAAACCAAGATGTGCAATGGTCTGTTTCCTATGGTTTCACCCTTAAAGGATTTTCTCTCGAGGCAGAAAAGCACCCAGGCCTCGTTCGATAGCCACTGAATCTCCTTTTCCTTCTCTTTCTCTTTTTCTTTCTCTCTCTCTCTTTCTTCTTCTCTTCTTCCTCTCTTTGCAAGTTTCACCCTTGCACCTATTCACCAGTTATGAATGCCAGCACTAAATTCATTTTAATCGCCGAGATTACGCAAAGTAATAACCGCTAAGTGCTGTCTCACTTGTCTCTACGGACTTAGCATTTAGCGTCCCGCTATTCACCAACCGTCAAAAATTTCCTGTCCCTGTCTTTTGTCCTGAACTCGCATTTTAAAATGACCGATATTCAAAAGACAGAATAATCTTCTCAAAAATAAAAAATTAATCAACTTACATGAATTTTTATATTTTTTTACACATAACGAGCAAAAAAAACCACGATTTTGTATTTAAAAATGTCGTCAGTGCAAGTAAACGCTATAAATAACCGAATAAAAACTTTCCAACGGTTCTTTGTTGAAAAATAATCATCTTCTGAGAAAAAATGACATTGACGCAAAATTTACTCGTTCTTCTCATTTGCGCCAATTCGTTTCATAAAAAATGCAGGTTTCGTTGTTTATCGACTATTTGTAAATTCCAATGACTCCAAAATTATTGTTACAGCTTCAAAATTTATTGAACCATTTTACAAATGTAATTAAAGTTTCTGAAATATTGACTTTTGTAAACGATTTAAAAAGTAAAAATCATTTGAATGATTTTCCTGAACATTTTTCGATAAATCACAAGTTTTTTTTTTTCTCAGTCTCTATTTTACGAGCAATAATGAGGGACCCAGAGATAAGTATAACAGAAAAGTAGGAAAGAAGAGAGTAAATCTGGCGAGAGTGTGGAGAATCGTGAAAAGGTATACGAATATAATTGGACACCGAAATGACGTCTAGAGACTGTGAAGAGTGTTGGCATTATAGAAGCTGAAGAAGCATCATCGGTCATTATTTCATCGTAGTTATAAAACATTGCAACTCTTATATATAATTTTTTTCTTTTTCAACGTCCAGCTAACGAGAGATCTCACATCTTGACTGTAGGCACGATAAATAAAAAAAAGATGAAGAAAATAATAGAAAAAGACAAGTGTGAATTGCCATCTTGGTGTGCGTTACCAAAGATTTTTCTATTGTAAGTTTCAACAAAAAGAATCCGCCCTCGTCGTTAGTCTGATACTTCTTGAGTCTTATTTTTTCATCTTCTCAACCATGAAAATGAAAAGACTTTCGCTCTTTTTTTTCCTTTCGCGTCCTTATAAATGTATAAAAATAAATATATATATATATATCCATTTATTATATAAATTTTCTTGGTGCGATAAATTCGGACCAAGTCAGGGTCCATCTCGTTAAACTGAACTCAAGAGTTACGAAAAAATCAATACGAATCCAGAAACGAAAACACAACAGAAAGAGGACCAGCATCCAGACAAACAAAATATATAACAAATAAACGTTGAACCAAATATTGAAAAAGGGGGGATAGGAAAAAAATTATAAGTGGTTTTGCATAAATAAAAAATCATTAGATAAATTTCAACTTAGAATTTCGGTTTTGTTCACGAGAATACTTGAAGAAATTTTTCTTTTCAATACTTAGTGATATTTTCGATGAATATTTAAATATTTTACGAACCCAGATTAAATTATATTCTTCAAAGCGAGCAAAAAAAAACCAAAAATCTTTTTATAATTCTCCTAATTCAAAAGTACTTTGTTTTCAATAAAAACAACCATAAAACCTTTCCGAAACTTGGTTTTCCGTCAATTTGATGAATTTGCTAAAGAGTATTTAAAAAAAAAAGGTAACACACGTTGTAACGATGTCGGTGGAAAAGTTCGGACATCAAAGAATAGAAAAGCTCCGTATCATTGCAGTTCGTGCTCGAAAGTGCATCTCAGAACAACAATTAACCGGTATTCATGGTTGTTGGAGGAAAGAAAGGAAGGCCCCGGTGAGGGAGAGCTTAGTTGGGCAATGTTGAAGAGAGAGAAAATGGAGGATAGGAACCCTCTCGTGTCTGATGGCCGCGTTAGTACCTGTAAGACGCCACCCTATTGTCAAGCTTCGCTTTCACTGTTTTCAATACGATTGTTCCCATGAGCCTTATTGTTTGAAGTTTGCCATTGTCATCATTATTATTTCGCGTACGGTATTATACCACAACTAAGATTTATGAGTTTGTGTAATTCCGGTGGCTCACCACGTATACGAGTTTCCCGTTGTTCCTTTTCAACCATGTTTTATATGCATCGATATATATTTATACATATATGTGAATTAACGCAGTATAGAGTGGACTTTGAGAAGCATACTCAAGTAGGACGAGACATATATAAATACAAAGTTTCCAGACTAACTTTCAAAGTGAACGTTACGTATAGTCGAATTCAAGTGCTATTGATATATACTTTGCGCCAACTAAACTTATTTCACTATTAAAATTATTTGAATCTTTCAAAAGTTATACTCGTTCTCGTAATTCTTTTGAAATTCTTGACCATTTTTAAAAAATTGGATTTTTCTATTAATTTTTATATTTATTATAACTTTGCCATAAACTTCTTTCACTATCAAAATTACTTAAATTTTCCAAAACTTTTACTAGTTCTCGTAATTCTTTTGAGATCCTTGACCATTTGTTGGAAATTTTAATATTCATCATCATTTTCAATTAATGTTATAAAAATAAGTGCAATTTATTGCTGTAAAAAAAGTAATCGAATGTTGTTAAACTCAATGAATATGAAATTCGAAACATGATTTTTTAGTTACAAAGATTAAAGAAACTTAATATGAATTATCAAAGTTGGTTGAAATTCTTGAAAATTAATTGGAAATCTTATTTTTAACGTAACTTTAACGGCCATTAGGAATCCACAATTATTTATTGATAATTACAAGAAGTACAATTCGTTTTTATTTAAAAAATGAATCAAATATTGCTATACTTCAAAATTTTGGGGTTCAGAACATTTTTTTTTCATTTGGACACGACATAGAGACTTTGAATCTGATTAGAAACAATTAATTTCCTAATTCAGTGCCTTATTTGGACAATAACTAAGGACCATGGAATAGTTTCACAAGCAATTACGTTAATTAATTAAAAGTTGATGAAATTTATGGCAAAATTTCTATGGTTTGAAATAGTTGGGGTCCGAGCGAAAGGTTGCAGGTGCACTATTCTCTGTCTACGTATTTTAGATTGAGCTCTACGTGATATGATGCGTTTCTAGTCTTTACGATACCATTTACGAGTTCAATGAATGGGCTCGACCATGCAAAGAGGTATGAACTGCACTGGATGCCCAGACCCATCGTATATACCATCATGTCCACTGTGTAGCGAATGTCCATAATAGAATAGGCAAGGGACATCGTTGAACCCCAAGGAAATCGTGTCCATGAGATTTTCCATGCAGAATGAACTATTTCTCCTTTTTTTATATTTAAAAAAAATGTCTACTTCAAAAATACATTCACAGGAATTAATTTCATGAATTGGAATAAGATTTAAATTATACAAAATTTAAATGAATTATTTGACAGGAAAATGCCAACAAGCAGAAATCAAATTTTTCATTAAATGTCTAACTTTGAACATTCACCAGTAATCACAAATTGCAGATAGATGAAAAAAAAACAAGAAGTACCAATTTGAAGATAATTCGGAAAAGAATGAGCGATCCCTAGGGTTTCAATTTCGAACAGAAAAAAAGATTAATGAATTTTCGTGAATGTGTTGTCATTTTTTAAATAAATAATTTGTTGGAATATTATACAAGATAAATCTTAGAATATAATTCAAATTTTGACGAAGAGAACTTGAAACTGACTTTGTACAAATTAAATTGAAGAATTTACCCAATTTTCATATGAATTTACATCAGAATGGCCTGTGCACGAACGAATCATTCTCACATCCCTCTGAAGTACTTTCAGGCATACCGATGGATCTTCTCATGTATATATAGTAACATTTTACAAACGTGACAGAGTATTACATTCCCAGCTAGCAGCGTGACCCTTCATTAACGACGAGTAAACTGCAAGGAAAGCATTTTCCAGTTCTCTTCGTCGAAAGCTGGATTATATTGCAAGGTTTCTTCCTTAATGATCTACGAGTAATTTCTTGTCGGAATACTGCCGCAAACGATTCTAGTACAAAATTACTGACCCAAGTAGAAAGTTCCGCTTTGGTAAGACGTTAAATAAAATTGGAAACAGATCCATTTAATTTCATAATTTTCATCGTCGCTTATTGAGCAGTTTGCTGACTGACTTGCTGATCAATTTTTCTACGCATTTTATTAATTAATCATTCTATATAAACAATTGAAAATGCAGTTGAAAAATTAGTCTTTCAAATATTCTTGGAATTACAAAAAAAAAAATAACTTAATAAAAATACCAATTATCTGTAATAAAATTTTTTCATCTACAAGAATAAATAAAATTTTCCAAAATAAAGAAAACAATGATTCAGCTACAAATCACACGTTTGAATCTGGAAAAACGGACGTTACGAAAGTCCATCGTGCTTTTATAAAAATTGGAGAACTTTTCTACGGTGTCATTCGTCTGATTGTGTCTCGTAAGGGACAATAATGGAAATAGGCAGTGAATGATGTCGTAAGTGATATCGTATATAGAGAGTAATCAATCAGACAGTGGGATGTCTCTAGAAAGGACAGTTTTTTTTTCTTCATTTTCTTGTCTATCCTGATTCGATTAAGGGTTCGAAACGATATCCCAAAATGCGAGCATAAATAGCAAATTGCAAGGAAAGTGGAAAAAACACTGACACACATACAAAAAAAGGACGTGGAAGGACGAAGGTCTAGAAAAAAAAGAATGTGAGCGATCAGTTCGAAGAGGGAAGAACGTTGGAAGGTTCGAAATCACGGTATAAGAGGAGAACGACTGAGAACGGAAAAGACGAACAAAAACGACGATTATAGAGGTGCTGACGGAGCTTGAGCTTCACGTTGGTACGAGGTTCTCCCTCCGCGACGAGCAATGCTGACCACACCAACCTTCCTCCCCTTGCACTCGTTTCTATCCCCGTCGCCTTTCCTTACCTTTTTCTCTTTATCTCTCTTCAACTCTACCTTTTTTCCATTTTTTTTTCTTCCTCTTTCGTTTAAATGCCCATAATACACCCCTTAATTTCTCTCTGAGGTATCAACGTGCCTCCCTTCGTAAAACAGCTGAATTCGTTAGAGACATAAAAATTAATCGGATCAGAAATTTCGTGAAAAAAATTTCTTTTTTAACGCGAATCGATCTTCGCCACAATCACGAGGGACTCAATTCTTTCAATTTATACGAATCGTGACAGAGGTCCGGTAATTTATTTACGGGTCAAAAAACAATCATTAAGAAATCATTTGTCAGTGATAAAAAATTGAATAAATATAATCAACATTTTTACAAAGCAAATTATCTTTAAATAAATTCAAAATATCTATACGTCTATTTTCTTTTTTTTTTTTACCAATTTCTACTGCGATTACAGAGACGTCATTTTCATACGTAAAGTTACTTTGTATTTACATAAAGTTCGACAAACTTTAGAGTAAGTATCTCGAGGAGTTGGAGCAGCTAAAGCCGGATGTAGTTTAATGTTTAGTGCACTTAAGATCGACCGAAAGAGGATGAAGCGCAGCACGGGAATTGACAGCTGTCAAAACCGCAAGTGCCAACACGTGAATATTCGCCTACACGTCAAATAAAAATTACGATTTGACAATGTAAAGCATTTCACTTAAAGATTATAACTTTTTATAAAATTGTTACGAGCATGATAGCAAACTAATTAATACTCGCAAGAATTACGTTAGAAAAAAAGACTCTGAATGATTTTTTCCATTTTTATGGGATCCAAAGAACAAATAAAGAGTAGCAATAATATATATATAACAAAATAAAACAGTGTGAGTGAGAAAGATAGGGACAGAGATAGAGAGAGGAGGAGATTGATTGATTGATTGGTTTTTATTTTTAAGCCTTGGCATGCGCCTAGAGGCAAATATATAAATAATGAGTACAAATAATTTTTAGAAGAGGAGAGAGGGAGAGAGAGAGAGAGAGTGGAAGGGGACGTGGGAGACAAGTTTGATCAGAGAGGAAAAGCCACAGAGATGAGAGAGTTCGTGGAGAGGAAGCAAGCTTTAAAAGGTAGTATGTATATCTACCACCACTAAGCGTGACTGTTGAGACGTTCTTGGGGGGTGTAGTAATTGGATTTCAGTTGCCCGTGTCCTACTTCTTCAATCTTCTTTCTTTGTCTCTCTCTCTCTCTCTTTCTTCTTCTTTCATCACTCCGGTTTCTACCACCGGGATATTGTCTTTCTTTTCCACTTTCTTCTTTTCTCTCTCTCTTTTTTCATTCGCACAATGAAATCACGACATAGCTCTTCTTACTTCGTTTTTCTATCTTCCTCTCTCTCTTTCTCTCTCTCTCTCTCTCTCTCTCTCTCTCTATTATTCGTTTGGTTTCACTCAGAAATCGATCGATCTCGACTTTGGCTCTCTTGAGCTCCCACGAAAGTGTATATATCAACGAAGCCACAGTGGAAACTTGATCAAATTTGTCCCCAAGGAATTATTGCAAAATCCCTCAAGTACACACTTTCGTTGTTCCAAACAACATTGATAAAGCGAATAAACAGATTTAACTATTTTTCTTTAACTACATAACTAGTCATTATTCCATGCCTACGACACGTATCGAAGTCCCTGAGCCTAGGATCCCAAGGTTTTGACACTCATGGGTCCTTCCTCAACGATCCAAAATCCTTCTGTCATTTCCACTCCCTCAACAAGATCATCAGTGATCCCTACACTTCAAACTTGTTTCACAACGTAAATGGAGGCACCTGAGAGTCACAGCGTCAGTGGCCTGTGGCTCCGGGGACCCGGACATGAGTCCTGACTATTAGCCACTCATCCCGATAATTTCCACTTCCCAACAAAAAGATGTAATTATTATTTTTATAATTATTATTACTGATAATTATGATGTTAGTAATAATAAAACCATGTTTTTTTAGCTTTAAGCTTAAATGTATTTTATGGGGTAGATATCACACGATCAGTTAAACGACGCATCAGGTACAGTCAATATAATCGAAATCTCCCTCGGGGCTGCAATAATCAGACTATAAATAATAGGAGAAAGAATGACTAATGTGTTATCGGCTATGTATATAGTGCACATAGAATGCGTAGGTGCTGGAACTCTTGGCCCGTAGGGCATAGCGTGTAAACAACTGTTGTTAGCGATTGGCGTCGCTTGGTCGCACACTCTCGACGATTTACAACGTAACGAAATCGAAAACAACGTGGTGCGAGGATTTGTACTGTATTCTGCTCGCTGCACTTGATCAATACTCAACGACTTCCACGTTAGATCGTGTGAATTTTCATTTGTTCATTATTTTTGTCATTTTTTGGTTTTTTTCAGCCTTTCGTAAACTTTTGTACTGAAAAAAAAAAAAAAAAAACGAATGAAAAATAGTTCGTTTATTATTCGGAATAACATTCACTGTCTTTGATTATTATTTTTTTCACCTTATGCGGTGAAAAATCATGACTGACATTGTTAAATGTTTAACAACATTGTATTTTTATGAATTGAAAGTTTTTTCTCACGAATTTACTCTCAAATCTTTTAATCCCTTTGCCCTTAAAGAGAAAGTACTTTGATGGAAAAAATGTAAGCACGAGAAAAAGAGGAACCATTAAGGGTACGAATCGGAATATAGACAGGTGTAATTAAAACTGGTCGTAATTGAAGCGTACACCCAAAACTTTCCTTAATTGTGCGCTATCAGTAGGTAACGGTGGTTCTAACGAGTATCGTCGAAAGCTTTTGCCGAACGCTCCCGCGGTTCTAATTATCTCCATTTTGCTACTGCTCTGCTACTTGTTTTCGCCTCGACTCGGTACCTTCTCTTGATGTTTAGGTCGAGTACCGGTTATGTATGCGCAAATGTACATATATATATATTATATATACACGGAAGTATCTCGATTTATATGTGCGATACAATGGCGGTGTACTCTTAAAAGTGGTCGTGCACGCTCGACCCAACTATTTATTCGAAACGCTAACTTGGATCGATTCAGTACAGAATACAACAGAACAAATTTCTTTTATTATTTTGCTCGCGTAATACAAAGAAAAAAACCTAAAAACTTGTTTGTTATAATAAATATTACGAAACTTTTTAATTTTAATTGTATGATTTCTTTGATTTGGGGTGAAATTTAATAAAATTAATGAAATGATCTATTGAATGGATGAAAATTTGTATCCGACGAAAAATTCGAAAGATTTTCATTTAATGTTTTTATGATGTTTAAAAATTTAACGATTATAAGAACTTTGTTGGAGTTAAATAATGTGTTCGAATAATCAATCCCTTCTTTTCTTTAAAAATTATTTATAAATGTTTTTTTTTTTACAACAAACAAGAGAACAAAGATTTAAAAAAAATTTTCATGACGTTACGATTTAAACCTTTGTCATTTTACGGAAAAGACATTTTAAAACAAATTCGCGACCTCGACATCCGGAGATTGCTTTATTTTTTCAACTTTTGAATAAAGAATTGTTTTATTTTTCGGTTACGTACAATTGGCATAATCGTTACCATAAATATCATTTTTCAAAAGACTTTCTTAACAGACAAACATTTAGTTCAATCATTACATTTTTTCAGCATTAACAAATAATGGAAATCCTTTAACAAGATACTAATCTAATTATTTTCTAATTTAATATAAAATATCGATTTATATTTAAAAAATATTGATTCTCAGTGACATGATTTCCAGAGAGAACGTTTATCCTCAAAAGCAATTAAACAGGTTCGTTATATCTTCAGTGTGTCTTACAAGCAAGATTGCTGTGTATATATTACGTTAAATATATAGTAGATTAATATATATATACATATTATATATATCTAAACTCTCTACTGCGTACTGTAAAGCGACGATCACATACGCCGGCATACGCGAAACGATCACATTCGTGCTCCCAAGTTCACGCGTATCGCAATTACGTCAGGTGGAAATTGGGAAACGGTGGGGCTATATGGTTATCATTAATTACCCGATACAAGGCACCCCTCCATGCTTGACACGGATTGCCTTACTAGCCAAGGCCGCACACCACCATATCCCCACCCTCTTCGTATTACCTCTGGGGAGCTATTCCTGCAGACGTTGATCGATTTACCGGATAACACTAGGACCACGAATTCCCTGCTCCAAATTAACGTGAGAATAGTTCCCAGGCTTTGTCTCCTTCTTCTCTCTCTCTCTCTCTCTCTCTCCGTTTGCTAAGTGGTTATGACATTAAATAATGTCAGAATACAAATAAGTAAATAAGTAAATAAATAAAAAAATAAGTAAATAAGTCAGAATACAAAAGAAAATTCTCGATTCTCGTAACCCGAATATCAAAATTAAATTTCGTTACATTTTCTGTTTCTTTAATTTTTTATTTATACTTATGGATCGACTTTAACAAAATGTCGAGACAAAAAATCTGAATTATAATTCATTTAGACACTTAACTGTTTATAAGATCACGAATAATTTGTAGCCAAACATTTTATTTTGGAGTATTTTGGGTATTTGTTTCTCTAAAAATAAAAATAAACGTCACGTATTTTGGATAAGTGTTTACAGATGATGCAATCCGTGAATTGCAACAGTAATCCTTTTAACACAGTCCTTTTAATAACAGTCCTTTTAAGTGAATCCTCGCGATGTGTGAATTTCCGAAAACTGTCCATAATTCGTAATGGCAATAATGGTAAATATTTGCGATTGTACATTGACACTACGATTTTGACACATCAAAAGTGCATCAATGCATTTTCTTATTAGCTCAACGAAGCAGAAAGAAAAAAAAACGTGAAGTTTCCTAAAGCTCTACAGCTCCAGAGAAAGAGAGTGAAAATGAGTGGTGGTAGAGAAAAAAAAAACAAGAAAAAAAACGTAAATGTAGCCTTCGAGCATCGTTGATGTTCTTTTTTTCGAGAGCCAGACGAAATGAATGTCAAAAGTCCTCGTAGAGTACGGGTCGAAAGGTTTTTCATGAGAGTGGAGGTCCTTGGGGACAGAACGAGAGGATAAGAGAGAAAGAGAGAGGAAAGGGAGTCGGAGACTCTCCATATATACTTACACCTCGCTGGATTATCTTTTCAATTAAAATTACGTCAAGGACCTTCAGCTTTCTTGGTCGTTGACGAACTTTTGTCCACCCCCTTAACGATTTTCGATCCCCACTTCTCTTTTTCTTGTCTTATTCCACTTATGGATAAAAAAAGACTCAATCACTTGCAGCTTTTTGACCGAATAATTGCACGCAGTCATTTAGTGGAATAAAGAATTGTCAACTTCATTGTACTCGGACAAGTAATTTACGACTTATCACAAATTAATTACACAGCTTCTTTTTTTAAATTAATTTATAAAATTAAATATTCAGAACAACATGAACTATGGCTGTGAAGAATCTAAAACAATAATATCCTAAATTTATTGATTTATTTTTCGAAACAAAGCATACATAAAAATGAGAAACAGTTTATTTTTATTTTCTACATTTTTTTATTCGATATTATCTCAAGTATTGTAAAATTCATATTTAATAATACATCGAATTAACCCTATGAAATTTCTCGCGTTTTTATGAGTACCATTTGACCCCATAAACTTTGATAATAGTCTGAGAAAAATCGATAGACAAATAGGACATACAGGGACGTTGAATTTTTTTTTTTTTTGCATGTTGGAATTGGACGTTTGCATTTAGTCGAGTTACTGTATACGTAAATAGAGAATATACAGAAATAATGGTCATCAATAGCCAGGAATTTAGACTCGCGTGAGACTTATCAGATAAGAAATGATGTAAAACAGATTGCGTGCGATGTTTACCCCTTGCTGGAGACTTTTATTGAATGTGAAAATTTAACACGAACGTGTATTAAAGCAATGTCGTAAAATTCAAACGCAAATTTCTTCTATAAATGTGGCAAAACTTAATATTATTCAAAATACACAGAAACAAAGTAATGAATTCTGATAAAAATGTTTTCACTGAGTTTCAATTGGTTAACACCATCGGAAACTCGGCGAAAACTGTCTCCCGCTCAGCGATTGATACGTCAGCCGGTAAATAGCTAAGCGGTCACCCAACCAAGTACTGACCGAAGTCGATGCTGCTTAACTTGTGTGATCGCCGGAGACACGCACCAACCGCGTACCCATCGCTGTCGGTCTAGGAAACCTCTATAATAATGATGATGATGGGCTATATATTATGTTATATTGAGTCTTAGCTGGTGGTGCGGGCTGTTCGTCGAGAGTACAGATACTGGATAGAAGGGTTTGTCGTTGATGGTGAATTGGATGCTCTGGTACTGGCATGCCAAGAATAGCTGAGACGGCGACGACGTCATTGTCAGGCACTGACCTCGATAGAGTTTACGACTCGGTCAGGTAAAGCCCGGTACCCTATCCTGGCAATAATGGTCAGCTCCAATCTCTCTCTCTCTCTCTCTCTCTCTCTCTGCCTCTCTTCTTTCGTGATCACTTCTTCGAAGCTCAGAAATCTGAATATAATATTAACTTTCCTAACACAATACATTCTCGTTCGAAACGCTGTCAAAATCCATGAATTTCAGAGAGAATCTTATAAATCTAGTTATTTACTTGCAACTCGAGCAAAAAAACATCGAAAAGGAACGAAAAAATAGCCAAAAATTCAAGACTGACCCTTGTGCCTATTCAGTAACGATAATTTTCCAGTTAGAATTTTCTTCATGTATATAATTCACATATTATATATGCACATGCGTATGTTGTGGTAAATATTTGAAAGTTTATGTCCTCCCTCCATGTCCGTTGTTTCGGAAACATTCCGGACGTGGTAGCGATGAGCGATTTCAGTGAAATTGAGCGTTCCCGTGGATGTGACGCCGCAGTTATTCGGGAACTGGGAGTGGAGAGAGCGAAATTGCAAGAACGTTCTTCACGTACATATACACACACATACGAATATAGATATATATGTTATGATGTGTGTAGGTCCACATATCGCGAAAACGTGAAAGATGGAATTTCTCGTCTACGTCTATATATATATATATATGTATATATGTGTGTAGTGCGTTTGTGTGATATTCACAGACGACAAGTTGGTCCGGAACGTGTTCACCGGACTCGCAAACTGTTTCCGATTCAAATGACCGCCGGTACGCATGCTCCAAAACTCGAGATACGAAAAGACGAGAAATTGGATAACTGAGGCTTGTTTCTACCAATCGTTACATTTTGTATGCGTATAAATAAATTTTTAACAATATATACAGCGTGTCTTATTTTTGAGAATCCATGCAAATATCTTCGAAGTTTGACACTTTCTGAAAAAGTCTTCCAGCCAAGATTTGTCAGACTTGGAGGAGGACATCTGATAGCAAATTTCGAAGATATTTGCATGGCTTTATCTAAAATGGGACACTCTGTATATATCTTTTTTTATATATATCAATATTTGTATATTCATTATATACCATGGATGATGGATGTACATTGCTTGAAACCATTCGTCAAATTTTGAGAAGCAATCCTCAACCTTTTTCCCTTAAAATAGTTGAGGTTGCACGTTACCGAGAAACGAACCAACGTTTCTCTAATTTTACAAATTTCGCTGCTCCCCTTTGCCGTCCTTAACAATACGTCCAATTCTAACTCACTTCGCAATCAATTGTATTGTAATTTATGGACATAATTGGTTTGAAAAGAAAAGAACTTAACAAATGACTGTTTATTTATATTTTTGTAACAATATTTGACAGATCGAAATGTACTTTTGGTGACTTTCAACCTCGACCAGCTGTACAGACTATTTTCTGAACGCGAAACCCCATAACATCCCATGAGGGGTCGAAAATGATCCCAATATTCTTGTTAGCGTAAAATGTTCCGGCTATGTGAAAATAAAGTCGCAATGGTGATTATTTTTCGATGGAAATTCTATAAAAGGATCAAAAAATATTGAACAAATGTAAAAGAGAAAGTTTTTAACACGATCATTCCGATGAATACAATTTTTGGACTTGAATTTGTTATATTATATAAACGAATACTTTATGCATCTGTTCCTAAAATTTAAACAATATCGACCATTTTGTTTTGTCTAAAAATATTGAAAAATTCACCGGAAATTGAATGATCACAGTTTTGCGACTGATTTATCAAACTCAGGTAATTACGAAACGGAAATTTGGTCAATTAGACATAAACGATACTGTAAAAAATGAAAAATTGAAACTTCAACATGTAGATCAAACACTCACGTATCGCGAAAGTTTCCACTTCCGGTAAAAACGGAAATAGCACCAACATATTTGGCACAGTCGAGCGTAACAGCTGACGCAACTCTAACCTGATTTTCTATGACTCTCGAGACGTTGAGAATTCTTGAAATTTGATTTTTTAGAAACCAATCGATAATCGGAATGAAAAATGTTAATATTTGTCACAAATAAAAATAGCTGAGATGATTTTTTATTCAAGCTCTTACTTGATCCCGAGAGTCAATAAAAAGTTAATTATAATTAATTGTTGAAGTTAGTTAATAAAAATCTTAGATCTAAATCGTGAAAATAAATTTTTAAATGGTCGCTAGTTGGATAATTCGTTAGTCAAATGAGACGATTTTCTTGGGTGGCATTATTTGACACGTTAATTTGAAAGCAGAGGATAAGGTTACACGGTTCGAACGATTTAGGGAAAACCATGTCGCTCGAACTATTCTGCAGCGTGCCAGGTCTTCTGAGATGATAAATAGAGGGTTAGGACGAGATCAAATCGGCGTACGACCCTTCTATCTACATTGGTCCTCTTCATATACTGTTATGACTTTCTGGATAACAAAAGGACGTAAATCAAGCGATTTAGCGATTTGGAGCTTGTGGCTGAAGGCTTTTTGGTTGTTAGTGGCTAATATAATATACATCAAGTCCCTTTGACGATGAGTAGGGTCGCCTGTCGTTGATAGTTGTGATTAATGCGACTGGCTTCAACCATAACTTGATCATATGCAAGTGCTGACGAACTCGTTTTACTTATTAACTCTTTCGTTTTATCTTCTTCCTTTTTTATCTCATCTTTCTTTTCTCTACCGCTCTTTTCACTGACATTATCCCTTCGTCTTTTTTCGCTTATTCACTTGTTTCCCTCCATTTTTTTTTCGTTTTCTTTATTTTTATTAAGAGAACCAAAAATTTGAACGTCATTACATTCTACTTTTCGTGTTATCTTTCTTTGTATCTTTCTTCTCTTTGCCACCCTTTTCATTGATTTTATTCCCTCGTCTCTTTTTCGCTCATTCACTCGATTCGCTCCAGTTTTTTTCTCGTTTTCTTTATCTTTATTTAGGGAACCAATAATTTAAACTTCATTACATTCTACTTCTTCGTGTTATCCTTCTTCGTATTTTTCTTCTCTTTGCCGCCCTTTTCATTGATTTTATTCCCTCGTCTCCTCTTCGCTCATTCTCTCGTTTCCCTCCAGTTTTTTATTTTTATTTAGAGAACCAATAATTTAAACTTCATTACATTCTACTTTTTCGTATTAGCTTACATAAAATTATTATTAAATTATTATTAGTTATTATTCAATGCAATGGATAAAAACTCGATGTTTTCATTCAGAATAATCATAATTCATTAGTGTGTGGATTTTAATTTAAATACGAAGCGTGTTTCGTATTCAAGGATTATCAAAGCTTTAAATATTTCTCTTAAGTACAGAAATCCGAGACATGGAACCCCACTTTTCACTCAATTTTTCAAAAAAATCTCTCAACTCTATAACAAATAATATAATGTACCAAAATATTCATTTTAGAGTTTGTACTAGTGAATGGTAGCCCGAGGCGTTTTGCGGTTTGCCAACACGTAAATCTCATTTGTAGAGAAAATCATGGGCAAATTTTGCTCTGAATTCGGGGTTTAATGGATTTCATACCGTCGATATGGGACTTCGTGGTCTTACGTCTAAAAACTCGATAATACCCACCGGCATTGAAATTCAAGGTAATATGAATATTACGGAAAACGAAAAAAAAGCCATAATAAAACATAATACCATGAAATGAGTATAAAGTATTTAAGAAATGTATTCGGCGTATTGAAAATATGTTTTAAGCAATGGAACCAGAGAAAGAGAAAGAGAGAAAAAATCTAGAATCGACCAATGTTTCGTGAGTTTCGTTGTTCAGAATAAAAGAAACAAAAATAACGAACAAAAGCTTAATAAAATAGAATGTTTTGTCTCTTTATGGAAGTAGCATGAAAGCAACAAAGCAGAAGTTTTGATCTTGAAAGTTGGTGGGGCTCAAGTGAGAAAGTACACGACTGAAAGAAGTAGAGAAGAAAAAAAGGAGAATGAAGAAAAAGAAGGAGGGAAGGAGGGAAGAAAAGAGAGGAAATTTAAATTCACCTGTAGATCACGAGGGTTGGACAGGAGGAGGGAGAGTAACAAACATGGGAAAAATATACATCGGGAAACGTTAATACCAAGGAAAGAAAAACTTTTTCGAGCCGCAATTAGTTAGAGAAAAGTGACGAGAGAGAGAGAGAGAGAGAGAGAGAGAGAGAGACAGAAAGAGAGAAAAAAGCTAAAGGTGGTTTAAAGGAAAGAGTTGGGAAAAGTTTCTCGTAGGAGCTTTCAACGTTTCTTCCTCTCTCTCTCTCTCTCTCTCTCTCTCTCTCTCTCTCTCTCTCTCTCTCTCTGTCTTTCGCTTTCACACTCTCATTCGCATCAACGTCGAGGCAAAACTCTGGATGCTGGTTTCTTCGTTTTCTTGCACTCTTCTTTTTATCACCCCCGTCCCAAAAAGTGAAAGAAATGGCGAAAGGGGAGACTTGTATACCGATATTAGAGTTCTTCGTAATTTCCACCTTTCGGCTTTAAGAGAACTGCCACTTGGGCCATATATACTTTTGCGTAGACTTTTCCTTCGTCGTCACGCTTTATTCCACAGCATCAGCTGAGGAATTGAGAGAGAAACAGGAGGGAGAGCGTACAGAGTCCGTTTTCTGTGGCGTCGGACTCTGAGCCACATTTTCGTTCGCTTCTGTTGGTCTAACCTGATTAAGCTAAAAGCCTTTCCAGACGAAGGATCAGTGGTTCGTCCTTTGCACGAAACTCATCTACGCTACTCCCAACACTACTGTCCACTCACATCCGTAACTTTACAACCTATGACTATAAATATAGACCACGAAATGTATAAACAAACAAAGTACATTCTCATTTTGACGAGGCTGACCATTTGGAAAACAATTTTTATTGTTAAATCGAACCTAAACATTTTGGGAAGAAACTGTCAATTTGTGGAAGTAAATTATTCAAAATTATCCAATCTCCACTACAAAATTATCGTTAATTTTCTTGGAATCATTCATTTCCCAATGAAATAAGAATCTCTTGACTATTTCTTGTTTTTTTTTTTTTTTTTTTTTTTTTTTTTTTTTTTTTTTTTTTTTTTTTTTTTTTTTACTATTTTAACTCCAGGATCATTGCGAAAAAATTGTAGCTAACAAAACTATAAAGATACTTTGCTCAAAAATGGTGGATTCTGATATATTGTTTCGTCATTAAAAAAAAAAAAAAAAAAAAAAAAAAAGTTGTTTCCGGTTATTTAAACTGGGAATTTGGTAAAAATTACATGACTCCTTAATCCTTCAACAAACTCGAACCAGCATTTTTATATGTCGAATTGCAAATTGATATTTTTGGTGATATTAACAATCTCTGCTACCAATTTTTTTGAGGAACTCTTTCGACCAAAAATTCTTTACAATATTTTTACAGGGTGTTCCATTTTATACAATTCACACGAATATCTTTGAAATACGACAATTTCTGAAAAAAGTGAACTTTGAAGGAGAATTGCAAGCTCAATTTCGCAGTAGCAGTGAGATGTCCCCCTTCAAGTGTGACAAATCTTGTCTGGAACACATTTTCAGAAATTGTCAAATTTCGAAGATATTTTCGTGGATTGTCTAAAATGAAACACTCTGTATATATTTTTGGGACGAAGTCGAAGTTGTGGCAAATAAAGCGGAAGCGCATATACCTATCAGTGCATACATAGCAAAATAACAGGGAGCAAAGAGTGAAAAAGAAACGTTTGAGAAGCGTGTCATGCACTCATCGATCATCTTCCAACCGACAAGGAAAAGGGCCTAAAACGAATCACGAAGATCAAGACAAAGAGAGAGAATTAAACAAAGCGGAAGTTAGAGATATAGACAGCCAAGTTGTTACGAGAATAATCACAAACCCATGACGCTGTTCTTCTCCATTTTGTTACTTACTTCCTTATTTTTCCGTCTCCTAAATAGTCTTTTTATGGGAAACTCTGGATCCAATCATCTCTTACTTTTTTCTGCACGACTTTTTTCAATTTTTATTCATGTTTGTTTCACACTTTTAGTTCTTTTTCAGAACAAAAAGATCATTTTGCAGTTTTCTGGATTTTGTTTGAAATACGAATTTAAGTTCCATCCCTAACCCTTCAATGACAGAATTCAATTTATCCACTGCATTAAGCCCCTGGATCAATTTGAAAGTCCACTTTGTCCACCTGACGTGGGCAATCTTTCGATCGGTTTTTTGTTGAAGAAAATCGCTCGCTTCGAAAATCGAAGAATCTGTGTATCTTCAAAATTCGGGTTTTTTTTTTTTTTTTTGAAGAAGTGAACTAAGCATAATTTCGAGCTAAAAAATTCGTCAATGCTGGCGACAAAGTTCTGGCTGTCCTGGAAAATATTTCTATCCTGGGACAATTAACACCAAAAAATTTGTCCGGGTCTATGTGACCCTGTGTGTTAACGAAAGATGAATTAACAACAATCATCGAGAAACATTTTGAGGTTTGAAAAAAGTAGGTGTGCAGTCGAATAGTTGAATCAAGAATCTTAACTTGTTTTTTTTTCTTCCCACTACTTTTTGACCTTTCATTTATTTCGTAATCGCGATTTTTATTTTTAATTGGAAAAAAAGTTGAAAATGTAGATATTTCTATGTCGTGTCCATTTTTTTAATTTAAAAACAGAAAACTCGATTTGTTTTTTGCATTTATTTATTGAATAATATTATATTTTCAATAAAGATCATAATATATCAACTAAAATCCATTTAAAAAACCATTTCGACTATCGTTAGTTTCGTATGAACTTCATTGAAAGTCTCTATAGCTAAGAATTATAAATGTGCATCTGCATTTTAATTTTCTCCTACAAGAATCGTGAAAAAGCTGCGAGAATCCTTTCAGAAAACCGGATGCCTTGGGGCTTAGTATCTCTTCGTTTTTTCTTCTTCCTCTTTCTTTCTGTATATTCTCGTGTCTGTTGGTCGTCCACGTTTAGCCTCTAGAAGATATTTTCGTGGCGAAAAAATGAGCGTTAAGTTTTTCGTGATCGCGAAAGCAATATTCTCCGGTAAAGAAAAAACAAAAGTATATCGGTCGAGTCCATAGGTTGCACCTGAATCCATCAATTTCTCTGTTATAAGAAACGTCTTGTATCCACGATGTATCGTCATATTCAGTTTTCCACCATAGTCTCTTAGAACCCCGCCTTCAAAAGACTATTTTTTTTTATTTTTTATCATTTACAAAAATTTAAAAACACAATATTTATATACGTAGCTTTCACTATAAAATTTCTCAAAAAACAAAAAAACTTTCGTTATCTTCTGTTTAGGAAATTTGACTGATAACTCGATTATTCTGGACTTGTAAATAAAATCGTTTTTTTTTAATTTGCGTTGTTTATAAATGTTATTACAATTTAATACAATCATTAGATTATTGGATTTGAGAGTAATTCTCGCTTGCATTATAAATTATATCACTTGGATCGTACATTTCAACATAAATTTCTATTGTCTTTTGGGATGTAGATAAAATCGGATTATCTTTCTCTCTCCTTGTGGTTATACTTATATGTATACTCGTGTCTCGATATGTCTCCCTCTCTCGTTCATGATTCCCGTTGGCGCTTGTGCATTTATGAAATTACGCGAACTCGGATTAGTTGAGGATTAGATACACCCTCTCTTGCGTATATTCAGCCTCGTCGTAGGATTACACGAGTATCTCGTGGTAAGCCAACCATGTAGCTACACGTACATATTTAGTGCGCATAAACTTGGGAGGTGTGGTTCATAGTGAAAGAAAATAGAGAGATTGTGAGCGAGAGATAGGAGAGGAGGAAAATTGAAAGAAAAAAAAACACACACACACACACAGTAGAATATAAAAATCACTAAAATCCTTGTTGATAAAAATTTCTTCGTCAAAATTTCACAAAATTTCATGAAATTCACGATAACAATAGAAATGAAAATATCAGCAATAATAAAATAGAAGAATATTTGAAAAACGACGTATAAAACGATTTGCCATCGACGAGAAAAGTTTAGATTTCTACTTGCGAGAAAGTCGAGTTCGGAAAGTACTTTGCATGCTACTTCCTTGGGCCATCCCCACGTAATATACTCCAGGGAAGTTCGGCCTTCCACAGCAATCATAAGATCACGATTGGAAAATTTTTTTTTTGTTTTTTTTTTTTGTAACTTTTCTTATTTTATTTTATTGGATATGCTAACGCGGTCCATTACCCAAAGCCATCTGTGAACGTGACTCTAATAATTTTACGGTTCTTTTAACACCGAGTGGAATAAACTCAACCGTTTCTTTTTTAACTTGTTTAACAAATATTGTAAAGCTCTGGATCCTACAGAGATTCATACGTTTCCGTGGCTTTTGGCTGTTGAACTTGAAGAAAAGGGAAGAAAAAATGTTGATGCATTGCGTGCGGATTAACGTATTCGTGTGCTCTTCGGATCACGATACAAAGTGCACGTAGACACGAATCCTACCGTCTGCACATTTCTGCGGTGTATAACAGGAAAGGCAAAGTGTGCAATTCGTTAAGAAAACGAAAACACGAGCGAGGAGCGCCAGAGAAAAACACCTTTTTTCTTTCTTCCCCGGCGAAAGGGTTGCGAAGAATTTTCCTCGCAAGAGCTCAGGTGTAACCGGAGATAAATCGAGTTCCTCGGAACTCAGAATAGATTTTCTCGCCTGTGGATGAGAAACTCAAGATAAAATGCACAGTCAATTTTGTTGTCATATTCAACATTTCAAACAGACTTACGACTTTTTTGGTGTGTTTCATATTCCTCAGGATATTACTCCAATTTTTCCCTATTTTCACACTCAAGTACACATAAAAAACATTCTATTTGATTCAACAAAATTACATTGTTTAAACTAAGTTGTTGAAAATGACGATTATTTAGTTGAATAACTCCATTAAAATATTTAGCAATCATAACAAAAATTTTGTTATTTCAATAATATATTTGGCTGACAGCCTATAAATATACCAAATAAACTGTTGAAATTACATTTTTTTTTAAATTTTTGCTAAATATTTAGTTAGTCACTCGGTGATTAGTTAAACCCACGTTTTCATAACAAAAAATCTCTTTGAAAATCATGAAAATTGCTTTGAAATAAATATCATCACGCAGTCTAAACTTTTGTGAATAAATATGAAAAATTCAATACGAAAAAATTCAATAATTTTCATCCTTCACATTTTTTGAAGAATAAAATCTAGAAAAAGTATAAAAATAAAAAAAAAATTTCGGTTGCAAAACGGACTCAGTCGCAAACTAGGAAACAATTGTCGCGTAGAATTCGACAAAGATTCGATAATTTATAATAATTATTGTTCGATATATTAAATAGTAACTTTTATTATTATTTTTTTAAACTAGAGAATATGGATGAAAAAGAAAACACTCATTCATTGCCCGTTAAACGAATAAATAAGGAATTTTGGAATGGAAAAATCACCAGCGTCCTTAAGTAAAAATTAAAAAAAACATGCTATCAATAAAATAATGAAAAGTTGAGAGATTTAATTAGTTGCCCACAAAGTGATAGTATTATTGAAAAAAGTTCAATGAGTTTTGATCGTAAAGTATATTCGATAGTATATAATTATTTATTAATTTCAAGAACCGAGAGTTGAAAGTGATTTTTTAATTTATTTTTCTCGATAACCAGACAGTCGACGATCTTCTTGCAATGCAAAGATATCGAGTGTCTTGGAGAAACCTTAAGACGCGAATTTGCATACATCTGGAAACTTCCTCCAAGTTTTATTAAGCATAATACATCCAATTAAAACTCCTCGATTGCGGTAGATAGACTCGAAGATAAACGAGATGGAGGCACTCTTCCGATATAAAAAGATACTGGGAATGTTGAAAGGAATTAATCCGCTGATTATCGTATTTGTTCCGAAGGATTGAATCAATTAACAAAGGCCATAGATAGAGGACGAAAGAAGTGATTAAAATTGAAATAAGCGATAGATCGATAGATGGAAATAAATGTATAAATGCAAAAAGAAAAAACTCGTCGTTTTCTCCAAATTTTCTTTTGCCCATCAAAGAGAATGGAGTCTTGATATCTCGAAGGATTTTTACTTTCCTTCTATTCGTGAAAAGTCTTCTTTAAGTATCTTTCTACGTTTCTTCATCTTTTCTCTCTGTCTACTTGACTATACTTTCCTTGAAGATGCTTTTCTGTGAGAATCTTTGGGTCTCTTGTGTTTCCGGCTCTCGAATTCCCCTCATTCGAATCTCAACCTATATACAAAATATATATATATGTGTATTTTTTTTTCAACGCTTTTCAGCTGCATTTCCGATCGAAGAGTGCACCTTTGCTTTCCCTCTCTTTTTTTTATTCCTTATACTCTCTTCCTTCCTTTTTTTCTGTTCGTCTCTTTTCTCATGCCCTACGGTCACGAAGAAATTTATTTTCTACCCGCCTCCAGGCTCGCATAATAAATTGTCCCCCCTCTCTCTCGCTCTCTCTCTCTCACCTTTTTCTTCTGGTTTCCTCTCGCTAAGGATACAGAAGACGAAGCTTACGTCTATTTTCGCCAAGCGAAAGCCACCTTCTGAGGGGTGGCTCCCGATCCACTTAAGGTACCTTTCCCTCTTTACCTCTCTCAATCTCTTCTTCTCCTTCCTTACTTTCTTGTCGCGATACATAAGGATTTATGCAAAATTTTCGAGGTCTCAAGTTTCACCGTCATATATCCCATGGATCGTAGGCAAAAGCATTTTCTCTCGTTTCTTCGAGCAATCATCCTAGCCCTGAAATCCTCGGGGTTATGTATGACACCTCTCACCATGAGAGTATACGACCGAGAGAAATACGAAAACGTTATTGTAATAAAAGCAAAATTTTGAAATTTTTCATCCTCATTCCCGAGCTCTACAATTTATATTTCTGTAAATACATTTTTATTCGTAGTATGTACGAGAATTTTATTTCATTTGGAAAGTTTATCGAATGAGATTGCTCGAAAAAAATAGAAGACGTCTTGCATTTTCATGAAAATTGGAAATTTCAATTTGCTGTTTTGTCGATTCGATCAGACCACAATTTCACTCTTTCCTACACCGTACAACTACATCCTCGTGTAAAGAGGGATGAACAAAATTCTCGACACAAAACCTTCTTACGTACGATAAAAAAAATCTCACAAACGACCTTTCGTTGCAGTTTAAATTGTTCAACCAACAAAAAGTATATATTTTTTGATTTTATCTTCGCAAATTAGTTACGTTTCAAAATTTGTCTTCTTGAATTTAAAAAAATGTGAACTTCTGTATGTTAATATTTACGACTTAAACTCGAAATTTAGGAATTCCAAATTATTTTGTGCTTAATTTTTTTTTTTTCATCAAAAACCACCTTAAGAAAAATTTTGAAAAAATTATGAAATATACTTCGAAGTGTATAATGTTTGTGAAAAAATTGCCAATCCCAAATTTACAGTAGTTTAGTGTAAAATATGATTTTGCTTTTTTAAAGAAAACGTCGAAAATTTGATAATTTATTTAAACATGATATTTGTCTAATTTACAAATATTGACTGTTAATATTTATTGTTGAAAAAAAAATATGTAAATTTTGAATTTTTAATAGTACATATAGTTTGATTGTGAGATTATTTAAACCAAAAATCATTCGTACGGATGAAAAAAAAAGAGAAATATTGAGAACGAAGTTGCGATATCGTTGGAAAGTTTGATTGGTAAAAAGTCGTTTGACTTTTGATCTGGATATTGCATATAGTAAAGTCAGAAAGTAAGAGGATCAAAAGGGGTGAGAGTTCACCTTTTATTTCTGTATTATCGGGATCGCGTGGGGCTTTCTTTTCTTATCCAGCGCTTTCGGAGATTCTTTTTTATTTTTTTATCTTGCTCGTTCTCCCTTTCTGTTTTTCTCTTTTTTCTCTCATCTCCGGAAGATATCCGTTGGCTCGAGGCAAAGTTTTGAGTTGGACCCTCTCTTTGGGAATTCATTTCGCGTCGTCCATAGAAAGAGAGAAAGAGAAATCTCTATGCTATGGATATACTTTTATGGTATTGTCTGCCTGGAGGATTTTTCTTGTTGAAAAAAAGAGCTTTCGGATATGGGAACATTATTCGTACGAAAAATTCCCTCAAAGCAATAATTCGATACGGCGATTTTTGTCCATACACAAAAGTCTATATATAAGAACGTTTTCCTCAAGAATTTGAGGAAAAGTAAAAGGAAAATCGTTGTTATCGTGAATAAATATACATCGAACTTTTACGTTTATATTCTTGCGGGTGAATAAAATTCATTCCTAATACATAATCGTATCGTATCGAATGATAAATATAGAGAGAAAAGTGCTCACGGAACAGTGTTTAGCATTTTCACTCAACGCATTTTCATTCTTTTCCGAGGTCTTCGAATTTTGGCCGCGTACAAAAATAACCGGTGGAATTACAGGATGAAAATGTGGGCTTGATATTCGCAACATACATGCCTCGAAACAGTACAAAATGTTTCAGCAACGAAAAGGGTAATTGAGCGGTGTGCTTGTGAAATAAAAGAGCGAGAGAGAACTCAAAAGCGTAAAACCACACGTTTTGAGCTCGCTATAAAACGAGGCTACACTGGAGTATACACATAGCCTCGTTTCCATAAAAAAAATAAAAAAAATACTCACAAATTGCCATTGAGGAGAGACTGGGGAGAGGGGAATTGTTTTCGTAAATGTATTCTACTAGTTTGCTTTCTATTTCCATTTTCCTACCGATTTTCCGCCCACCCGGTTGCGTCAGAAAATCGAGCTTCTCTCTTTGGCTCTATAGAATGATGCATTCTCGAATATACTGACCCAGCCACGATTTTCAACTTTTTTGGGATACGAGGAAAACGCTGCCACACGATGATTGGACCTATTGTCGAAAATCGTACTCAACCCCCAGCTGTTCTCTCTCTTTCTCTTGCTCACTCGGTATTTTGTGTCTCCTTCCTGCCAAATTATCCAGTCCATGGCAATAACAAACTTGCCCCTGTATAATTCACCAAACGATGCGTAACGAGAGGTTGAAAAATGAACTATACATTTTCCAAGGCCTTATTCATGGATGAATCGCTTTTTTTCTGGTTCTATTTTCTTTTTTTTTTCAGTTTTCCACTCTCGAACCTTTCGATTTTTTGTGGTAATTATAATTATTCATTCAGCTCAGTGAGAATGGTTTTATTTTTAATTGGCTCAATAAATTCAACAAACTTTTATTCGTATGAGTCACGAAACGACTCATTATTAACAATCAATAATTGAACTACATGCTCTTCCAATTCTTACTCATGGAGGAAACGATTTTATTTTTCGTTCTCTCCGAAAACTATAAAATAAAACAATTTTTATTGTGCATCGGAATCGTATTTGACATTCGTATCAATTGATTTTCTACATTCGAACAATGTTTTGAAATTACATAAAAAAAAGTGAATATTGTAACGCACATGCAAATTTATTGCTTGACTAATGAATCTGGAGGCTGCGTGTTTCGAATATTCTATAGAAATTTTCATCCACCAGCTGATGAATAATTGTCGAAAAGCTTCAACATTTCATTTAGTTAAGTGGAATTCATAATTGAATAAATCTCGACTATTGATTCAGTCAATCAAATTTGTTTTTTCTTGTTTCTTCCAATTCGATTCGTGTTGTATGAAAATAAATATGTCGTGCTTATCATGTACGTGGTTTATGGATGACAATTAACCATGAATATCACATCTCCATGTATGTAAATTGTCTATCCGCCGTGATGATTTATTTCATTTTCTCTCCATATTCAATATTTTATGAGTACATCATGTTTTACACACGAGACATAAGAATATCCGCTGTCTATTTTGCGAATTGATCGCAGGGAACATTTCTAAACCTGGAAAAACAACTCCCAGGACATTCGAAGCCCACACACACTCCTTCTCGAGGGACAAAACGAGAATAAAATTACTCGAATTATCACGACAGACTTGGTCGCTGACATTTTTTATCTTTATTCATACTTCACATATAAAGCTTTGAACCAAAGAGACATATCCACAGTTATAACGATTCTAAATCTTGAAAAGTGTTGTATAGTTGAAAAATCTTGAAAAAAAATCATGGCAGTAGTTGTCGTGACCATGTAAAGCATCTTCCGTTGTCCAATGACCTTTGACCCGGACAATCATTGCGAGCAAAATTTATTGCATCGAAAGCAACAATCGGCAATTTGAGTTGACATAACAATCATTTCAATCACAGATTTGACTAATTTTCGCAAAAAAAATATAAAAAAGAAGTGCAGAGTTTCATTGATATTTCTGACCCAATCTACTAACTAACAAAACGTTGATTCAAAGCGTTCTCAATCATTACTTACGTCAGCATTGGTGTTTATCTAAATTATCGCTACCTTGAGGAAAATGTCATTTTCTGATCAAATTAAATTTTGACAAAGTTCCTAATTTTTGTTTTCTTTAATATTTTAGCTGATTAACGTAACGTAGCTTTAAATTCTGAAGATCGAAATGGTATTGAAAATATGCAGCACTTATTATACGTGTAAAGTGTTTTAAGTTCCTTGCACACTTTGGAGTTGAACTAAAAGCAAACGGGCGATAAAAGTAGAAGTATTAGTTGGGCTGTGATAAAAAGAGGGTAAAAAAAAGGCAGGAAAGTGGTGATGTAATTGTTTTACGGTAATGAATATTGGATTTTCGTTGTATACGACTCAAGGGGACCGACAAGGCGAGCATCGTAAAGTTTTTAACGGCTCAGGACGTACGAAATCACATTTTTCTAGGTCAAAAACGATCGGCTTTCGAGGAGTATGAGTTCTGTTAAATTTACTAAGAATGAGCTACCTCAGGATCGCATACAAACGTGCCATTACTTTTTTGCTACATTTACATTCACGTATACGCAGCGTATATAAGAAAGCACGATTTTCTTCCCTTTTTTTTCTTACCAACGTGCGAGAACCCGGAAATTGAATTTCACAAAATACATTAGGTTGTGGCTCTCGAATTTTGCACTCCTTCTGCACGCCAGCAAACATACAAAGAGTCTTCAAGATTTTTAAAGATTTACAACGCAACTAAATCGCCAGATTATCAAAGTTTTTTTTTTTCATTTATTTTTCTACGATGAATCGTTCATGAAATATTCATTGATTAGTGACAGTTAATCTGATGTCATTGAAGACAAAGCTTCAAAAGCAATGAGTTTCGGGACCTGTGGCTCATTCGATACAATCGAGCCTTATTGCTGGCTCGATGCCAGCCACGCCCGATTCTTAGGGACACGCTGAATTAGCTGTCACTAAATATAATTTTTTTTCTTTTTTTTTTCTTTTATCCTCCAGTATTCCTGCGAACACCCTTTCGGGTTTTTACGACCCCATCCTATTACTTCACTAATGTCATCACTAATCATTAATCACTTCCCATCATGTCACTAATTAATAAATATCTAATTAATGATGTATTGGATATAAAAATAGATGAAAATATACTAAATAGTTTCTCGTAGATAGTATTTCATGACTAAGCAGAAGAATTGAAGCCATGACTTTTAAGACAGCCCGTATGTTGAAAAGTTTATGAGGAAAGCTGAGAAATGGCTCGTGCTTAAATTCGACGCTTACGGTAATAAGACGTACGAGACGATAATTAATTCCTTGGATTATTATTATTTAACGAGCCTCATAAATAATACGCGTATTCTAATGTTTTTATATACGAAATAATGAACAACTTCGTTATACAACTAAAAAGTTATAACATTTCTCATGTTTTTTTTGTTTTTGTTTCAATTTGTTACAGGTAAGAATAATTCGAAAATTATGGAAGTCTGAAAAACCTTTTATCATGGAAACAGAACGGAAAAAAAAGATAATACGTAACGAACGACATGATTCTCTACTACTACGACGAAGGGAGAATACGATCGTAAAATATTACGCGGTTTTTATCCAGACGACAATTCTCTATGCTCATCGTAAGTACCGTCCACAGTATAGTTTTGCCTGAACTGCAATTACGTTTTCCAATGTCTCCTCCCTGAATACACGTATTATATGGTCTGCACTTTTGTGCAAATTGTACGCGTATGCGAACCACCAACTTCTCCGATAAGAGAGTGAGGTATAGAATTTTATTTATTTATTTCAATATAGATTGTCCGAAGAAAAATAGAAAAAATTTTAAATTCACTAAAAACAAACAAAAATAAATAAAAATAACAATAAAATAATAATAAATAAATAAGTAAATAGAACAGAATAGAGGAATACAGGAAAATATATAAATAAAATAAAATAGAACAACAAGTAAACACTTTAGCCAAATTTTCCGCTGGTACGATTACTGGCAATTATTTATTATACAGAAATTTCGTCTGACATTTGAAAACACTTTTTTATCGACAGAAATTGGACAAAAATACAAACACGTATTTACACTTAATTTAAATAATTTTTTTCTTCGCTTATGATTATGAATGATTTTACTCAATTATTTGGAACAACAAAAGCTTCGCTCACAGATTACAAATAGTAATAAAAATAATAATAATAAATACAAAAAATAGGAGGGAAAAACGGTCTCGTATCCTAGCTGCATATTCAATTAGAAGGATCCAAATGACAAACCAACATTACGGTGGGGAAAAGAAAAAGTTCTGCGGAATAATGACACAGAAGTTTGTCCATATTCTCCCTCGTACAGGAGACCGAGCCGCGTGTTATCGTCCGAGGGACGTTTTGATATCGCTCTTGCGGGTGAACGATCGTTCTCAACCCCTCTCAAACGTTGTGCAATGCACGCTATATCAGATATCTATCCGCATAATACAATATCTTTCATATACACTGTAGTATATTGGTCCCTTCATCGCTTCTGTAAACACGACGATCGACCTGTGACAAATACTGGCCAAACCAAGAGCAATTTAATGCAGCTGCGATATCGTCCCTTGTTTCCATAAACGGAAAAATTTCATTGATTCACACAAAATATTTTTTCAAAAAATCCTCAAAACAAGCGTTTACGTTATGATAAATATTGGAATTAATTTGAATTCAATTTTATCCTGATATGTTTATATAATTTGAAGTTTTTATTATAAAAATTCCATTCATATTAACGTATACAATTTTAAACGAACAATTGTGAACGTTAATTTGTTTATAAATCGATACAACGAGCGATTTTTCATTACGCATTATTTTCGAAATCGTCGTTTCGTAAATATTTTATTTTATTTTTTATTTGTCGATCTATTTATAGCGTAATTATTTGTTTAAAGAATACATTCGCGTATAATAATAAATATGACAATAATATTTTCCTGTAGACTCAAAATATTTTTGTGACTTATTTATGCCAATTTTTTATGTGATCCTTAAATAGTGACAATGTAAATTCAATGAAATAAGCAAATACAGATTTTATAATGAAAATTCAAATGGAAATGTAAAAAAAAAAAATATTTTTCATAGAATGGATAGAGAATGCGAGAAAGAGAGACAATGAATGAAAAAAAATGAACGGATCTGAATTTTCCTGTATAAAATCGTGTGTCCAGGACTACACAATCCAATCAAATTACTTACGCTCCGCTCTCCATTTCTTTCATTGTTCGACTCGATTTTCGAACCGATTTTTCACCCATCGATCGTGACGACCTGACTAGTACAGGCATTTTTTTTTCTTTTTTTTTATGCAACGCACAGTTAGCCCGGCACGTCGTGCCTCTCGTAAATTCCCGTCGAGGACAGTTTGCAGGCAGGAAAAGAGAAGGAGAAACAGAGAACAGTCTCTTCCGCTGGACTATCACGACTTCCCTCAATGGTCCAGCGGCTTTTCTAGTCCCATGAACCACTCGCACGTGTGTGTAGTAAAATCGTTACTCTTTTACGATGTTGTAAAAAAAAAAAAATACTGTTGACCACATGGGAAGGAGTAAATGAGATAAAAAAAAAGTGAGTAATTCAGTTACATCATCTCTGTGTCAAACGCATCGTATATTCTCTTTCACATACGCCTGATTATATCTCGGACTGTTTTAAGGCTGCACGATCCAAAATCTGTGATTTAATCGACTTTTTTTGAAGTGATTAACCCAAAAAAAAAATTTTTGGTGTTCCATTTTATTGTCATGGCAGTGAAACGGTCATAAAAATTGCTAATTTCCATGATTTTTTTTTCAATTAATAATATCTGTTGACCAGTCGATTATTTATTTTCTTTTTTCATTTATTCAAATAAACCACGTAGGACGCCACGATTTTTTAAAATGATTGACTTCGATTCAAATTTATCTAATTATAAAGTTTAAACTTTGATCAAATATGATTATAATTTTCTACGATCGGGAGATTCGCATTTACAGAAATAATTAATTCCGTTTGTTGTTTTGCGTACAGATAAAAAATTACTTAAAAAACTGTTTTTCATCAAGAAAAATATTCACCGAATTGTGTTTGTTGAGCTTTCGGTTTCGCGCTGAAATTTTTTCATTATGTATGTGATATGAAATGTCGAATTTGTGAGTCAAATTGCGATGAAGTTTGAAAAGGAACTGGACAAAAAAATCTTCCGTACAAAAATATGTGGATATTGAATTTCTTTTTTGCTTCGGGAATTGAAAAATAGTTTGAAGACGTGAGGGTTTTGATCTTTTCCAAAAACCATCGTCCGCGTCTTATATTTATCCAATCTGAAGAGAATCTGCATCACTTTTGAGAAACAGTGAAGCGAGAGAGATACAAAAAGAGAAAAGAAAGAAAAAAAGAGAGAAAAATGTACGTAGTTTTGGTCAGGATCACGTTTTCGTATACGATATTATATCCCTGGTTATATATTCGATCAGCGAGGGTCTTGAGGTTACATGGCTCCATGGACGTCGCATATAAACGGTTTCGAGACATATATAACCTCTGGCTTTGTATATCAAACTAATATTGACGGAGTGACCGGGCGTCCAGAACTCGAGAGCATGGTCCAATATAGGGATTTTGGTCGTAGGTCCTCGAGGAAAACTGTGATAGGTTTAAGAATGAGGTAGGAAAGAAAATTTACCAAAGAAAATGGATAAAGAATAAATGATTGAAAGACAAGAGAAAAATAACCAGGAAAGACAGTGAAAAGAGAAATAGAACGAGAGAAAAAGATAAATAATAATCTATAGAAATACGTAAGAAAATGAAAAACAAAGAAGAAAGATAAGAAATTAAGAAAAATAATATACGAGGAATCTTAAAGATAAAATAATAGAAAAAAAAACACAAAAAGAGGATGAAAAGAAAGAAAGCAGAAGAAAAATGATAAGAGAAAAAAATATATAAAAGAAGAGAATAAACATCAGAAACATAAAATCATAAAGTGGAAAAAAGCGAATAATCGTTAAAAATGAAAATAGAAAAATATGACGAACATTTAATAGAAAGAGAGAAGGAATATGGGGAGAAAGATGTGTAACAAAATGATAAGAAAAATGAGGTCAAAAGAGAAATACAGTAAACAAGAATGAAGAAGAGAAAATCCACAAGAACGTCGATTGAAAGCTTCCCTATCACTATCTCCGGAGCTCGAACGTTCTCCTCTCTATTTTCAACTCTTTTGGTAGCCAATGATCCACGGTAAATTTACCTACGATCACCTTTGTCGTTTTCCCGACTTCGAAGACACGAACAAAAAGACGATCTTCGTCTTTTCGCTCGAACGGATAAGCTCTTACGGTTCGATATCTTTACGAAATAAAAGCTCAACAAAATATCCATTTCAAGTTATTTTCCATTTGTTTAACCCTCTTCTATCGATCCAAATGTCACATAAATGGGGATGACATGGATTTCTACCATTTTTTCGACGGTTTGAGCTTTTTTAACGATATAAATTTTCCTACAATATAATGACAACAAAAATAATTCCTCATTCGATGAAAGTATATATAGTTTCTAAGCACATATATTTATGTGTTTACAAACTACGATGGTTGTTATGCGTGTATTACTTAATGGTAAAGGAGAAGGAAAACTTTGGCCAAATTCTGTGAGCACCAAGGTAGACAATGATGCATCGCGTCCCTATTTAACATTTAACAGAGCTCGTTGCGGAAGCAATCAAAACTTGGGCTCACCTTATAGTCAGAGAGAAAGAGATAAATGTTGAGAAAAGGAAAGAGAGAAGGCGTTTTGGAACGAAGGGGAATATTCGAAGTCTTGGTTTACCGATGGAATTGTGAACCCACCTCGACTCTTATCAAACCCCTTCTCATTTCCTTTCTCTCTTTCTCTCTCGCTCTCTCTCTCTCTCTCTCTCTCTCGTCTCGTTTTCTCTGAACCGACCCTACTATTCCACTAACGAAGAAATAAGTCGATTAATTGTTTCGAGCCAGCAAGCTGATTGGCTACTACTGCCTGTTCTGCTCATTCTCCTATAAGAGCTGTAGTTGACCATATAGAGAGACAGAGAAAGAGAGAGAGAGAGAGAGAGAGAGAGAGAGAGAGAAAGTGAGAGAGAGAGATTGAGAGTGAGAGAGAGAGAGAGAGAGAGAGAGAGAGAGAGAGAGAGAGAGAGAGAGAGATAGAAAATCCAATGGCACCAGGCAATTAGGACTCAACGGACGGATACACAATTCGATACAAGTAGAGGTCCGAGAGAACGATTCTACAAACTCCCATAGCCATTACGACGACCACCAGAACTCCATAGCAAAACCTCTTTGCCGCATTGCATCTGTACACTTTCGTTTGTCCTTCCAATGCGATCAGACGCAGTTATATATATACCGTTGACTCACGAGTTAACTCAATTGCTACCGTGTCACACAAGAACATTTCAATTTCAACCACAAGCAAAAACCCTGCCCTTTATCCTTCCACTCAATTCCTTATTTGAATTTTTTTCAACGATACTATACAAATTTTGTCCCCTTTGATGGTTGAAGCCAATTAAATTGAAAGAACATTTAAAAAATCTGTTCAAAAAAAAATCTCGAAATTTTATTTATTGGGAATACTTTAATTATTTTAAACTGTCAGTTTGGTGTAATAAATTTTATTCGATTGCAACACGTCTTTAAAAATCATATTCGTACAATTTTTTTGGAACAATTGCGGAAAATATAAAACACCATCAGTTTCTTGGTTAGCAATCGATTCACAAGAAATCAGGGATTTCCGATAACGTTAAAGGGGGCAAGCTTCGGATAACAAACTCGCCAACGAATCGTTGGAGAAAAATTCTCGTAGGATATTGAGTCGAGAGTATAGAAAAGCCTCTAGGAGATTCCATGGATGGAGAAAACTCGTGGAGTTCTAAAAATATCGAGAATTTTCGGATAACCGCGACACGTTGGTGGGCTCTTGACTTTTTTTTGCTTATTTTGCTCATCAAGTATTGGAGTTCACGAGTCGAGTCCGGTCTGGGTCAACGTTAAGCATATCCTACATTACCCCCTTAAAGTCGATGGTCGAGAGTATCATGGAACCATATAGAAAAACTACCCTCTCCCCCTCCTCGTTTCCCTTCTCTCTAGTTACACGATAGAAAAGGACTACTCGAGTCACGATTTGGCTGCTGGCCAATTTGAAATGAGAAGTCAAGCATCATCGTTGTCTGCTCGTCCTCGTACTTACCCCCCTCCACATATATAAATGTATTGTACTTTTTCTCCTTCCCTCATCTACTATATCCCCCAAACGACGGATAACTTTTTTCCTACAATCGTCCCTGATGTACCCGATAGAAAAAAACTTACAGGTACAGCAGACTGGGCTTTTAAATTTATCGATCTATGTAGCTATGAGTAGGTACAGGATATTCCAGAAAGAAACAGCTGTTTATATTGTTTTATCTAATTTTTATGCATTTTTCTTTTGTTTTTGTTTTTTTTTTTTATAACTTAGCAAAATTATGATTGTTAATGAAATGAAAATATGGGAGAATAGTTTATCAGGAAAATGGTATTGAAATGTCAAATGATTTTATGAATTTTTGTTGGAGAATTGTTGTCAAACAAAAGCTTATGCAATTTTCGTGGACTGAGTGAAAAGAAATATTGTGTAAAGTTGTAAAAATGATATTTCGTTGTATTGTAACGATCGAAATTTTACCATAGAAAAAAAATGTTTTATTTTGCATACAATGACCCATGGGATACAGACGAGACGTAGAAAAAAAATTTCCGGAGAATGTATTCACTGATGAAAGCCAAGTAGTGGTAGCAGCAATGAGAAACTTCAAATTATAGGGAAACTCAAAGTGTCGTTACTTAAACCGTCGAGCAGCACAGTGAAGAGAAAAAAAAAGTAAGAGAAAAGAGAGGTCTCTCTACTTGAGCTGGTTCGTACCACTTCAATCGTGTGCTACACTTGTCTGCACTTAAAGTCTCAGTGATTCCGTGAAAAAGCTTACATTTTTCACGTACACAGAGACTGACACATTCACATATTTGTTTTCATTCGCTCGTTTACACCCGATTGAGTATACGGTCAACGTGCTCGACGTACTTGGAAAATTCGAAATCACACCGATCACTTTTTTCCTCTTTACATTGACCACTCGACTTTACTAATTTTTTTCTTCTTATTTCAAGAAATGACCACAAGAATCCCGAAAAAATCCTCTTTAATGAAATTGTAATAGAATCTCAATTTTTTATGGCAAAAAACTTCGTTTGTATTTTTCGAAATGTTTTTTTTCTTCTCCATAACTACAGTTTTTATTGTCGAATACTCACTGAATATGCTTTTATCGTATACCATTCACTTTGTTATCAAAAAACGAAGAAAATAGTGTACAATTGAACCTTTTTATGAAGTACGAGGAACATTTTATGATAAAAATTAAGTTGGGGACTTTTTCGACCCCCTGGTAGCGATAGCGTTGAAGAAAATAAATTGTAAAAGTCCCGAGTTGATCCGAGGATCAAAATAATGTGAATGTGGGAATCGGCGCTAGTAGTATTGCTCGGTTTTAGTCAGACGCTCGTTCAAGTAGTCACGTCCGTTTTTAGTCAGACCTCCCCGACGAATACAACCTCCCTGACCATTTTTTTGCATCGATCTTTACATGATTGAATATCATTTTTATTCGAGACTGCACACGATATTTCTACATGCCAAATAAATTGAAATTAATTATTTTATTTTATTATATTCATTCGAGCATCCAAATTCCACTGCAAATGCGTTCATTGAATAATAAGTATTTATTCAACGCAGATTGGATAGCTCGAAATAAAAATATTTCCAGTCGATTCCAACGTAACTAATTGCATTTTAATTTTATTGTCTCATTGAATTTTTCTTCGGTTTTCATCGTGTCCTGGTAAACTTTCATTTGCATTGTTTTATACGAGGTTTTTACAGTCGACTTTTCAACTCAAGGACTCGTTGCAACTCAAGTTGAAAGCAATTGCAACGACGTTGAAAAAATAAATAAAAAACGTGCCTGCACTTCGCTAGAAAGGGGAAAGATTTGGAGTTCTGAGTCGTGGATTTTGCTCCGTCCTTTTTGCCTTTCCTGTCACGCATCGACATCCTGTCGTCAAGCTGTTAACTTAACGGTCTCTAAATTTAATCGCTACTTTTTTTTAGGAAATTCTTGTCTCCTCCTTTTCACCGAGGATACTTTATCGCGGTTTTTATTCCTGCTTCGTCTTTTATTACTGCTGCTCCCTCATTCTTTATTCCTCGTTCGTTTATTTCCTTCGAAATATTGTACTTTTTTAACATGACAAAATTTTTTTCCTTATCACACTTTAGTTTTATTTTTTCGAGATTGTCTTCATGCAAATAAGCCATTCTCATCTTCATAAATAATAATAATCTTTCATTTGTATTGTGAGAATCAATTTAGACTTTTAACTATTGGTTTGTTCGAGTTTAACCTGATTTTTTTCTTTACTCGAAAAAATTATTATTATTTAGTTTATTAATTTTTTTATTTTTTACATTTTTACTATTGTTATCCACATTTTCTGCTCCTCATTTTCCATTGACTCAAAGAAGGTTTAACGATGTATACGATCCTCATGGTGCATACAAACCTCAGATAGAAAAAATTGGATAAAAAAGGGAAAAAAAAGATCTGAAAAGAAGGAGAGGAAGAAAAAGACAAGGGACAAATATATTACAGCATAAGTCGATATGCGTTGTTCCAACTATAATTCTGCACTTTTGTACACAAATATACGACGAGGAAAACGATGGTGGTTTCATGGGTTCATCACACAGCTATATTCTGTCGTCCATTTTCAACTTGGGACTTTTATTTTGCCAAGAAACATGAAGTCTCTCTTGTTCGCTCTAGTTGTTGGAGGTTCTTCCGATCCTGTATCATATTTCTCAAAAAGATTAAGTTTTTCAGTTAGTGACCCATTTGAGTATAATTAAACGTTTAAATAGATAAAATTTATTTAAATTAATAGTCTCGCCACAGTAACGGTCAAAAGTTAACTTAACACTTATTTTTTCAAAACTTGGATTAAACTTACGGAATAATCTAATAATGTTAGTTTTTATATATTGTGGAAATATTAAAACATATAAAATTTCAGCAAAAATGTTTAACATGGAGCTTAGAGTTTGAGAAATAATCAACTTTTCCATTTTTAATATAAAAATTGACAAAGGACAATTTAACTTGCAGGAAAATATATAATTATTACAATCATAATGTGGATAGTTGGATTATTGAAAACACAATTTTATTTTCAATTAATTAGTACACGTGTTTATGGCAAACAAGTGAATTAAAAAAAAAAAGAATTTTTTTATAAACAATTCGTTTTTTTTATTGAAAATATACTCGGTACAAAAACCCACGAACTCCAACTTCGAGAACAGGTTCGAGGACCTGAAAATATAGTGTCCTATTAAAATTGTGGATCGTTGTTTACACGCGCTGCAATTTTCTGATAAACTTTTTATTTCAAGACACGTTGATAGCCATACGGGAAAGAGGAAAAAAAGAAGAGGAATGCGGCGTAAGAGGTGATCCGGAAACGTTACCAGTCATAAAATTTCAAAACGACTTGTTAGAGAGGCAAAGAGTGAGTTGGAAAAGTCCAGTGTTCGATGCTCTCTCTCTCTTTCCCTTTCTCTTTGGCATTCCTATATTTTGAAACATCGTGTTGGAATAAAACGTGTGTGTGTTTTTTCAACGACGTTCATGGTCCAAGACTATCAACCTCTCAACTATCAGGCACCACCGTCTCTCTTTCTCTCATTTCTTCTCCCTCCCTCGGTTCTCTTTTTTTCCTGGTTTCCTGACCTTTCACATTGTACCACACTCCACAAGCCTTGTTCCTCTCATTACACAATTTACAACGTTTTCTTGACCCATGCCCTCTCTTCATCGCCAATCCTTAATAACCGGTCGAGTTTTTATTTAATCCATTCATCTCTCTCTCTCTCTCTCTCTCTCGTTCTTTCTCTCTCTTCCTCTTTCATCCCCCAACTTTTGATATTATACACAAAGTACCTGTGGGATGGGCACATTGTTCCAATTGATTTTACGTTGTAGTCAAAGGCACAGACTGAATCATTATTTTCATTTATTCATTTGCTCTATTTTTAAAAGGACAAAAGCGATTAAAAAATTATAACAAAGCAATAAAAAAATTTCGTTGAACTTTAGATTGATCGAATAGCCTGATCCTTCGTCCTTGCAAACACAATGAAATCGGGGTGATGAAAAATGTTCAACTATTTATGGAGCAGGCGAATTTCCATTGTTCTTGAATTTAAAAAATTTTCGGGTATTCATAAAAACACATTTATATTCGTTGATTCAAAACTCATTGTGCTTAACGTATGAAGCATCCTTCGAAAAAAAACGACATTTTTAATTTTATGCTATCCTATCGCTCATTTATTTTCAATTTGAACTTTTCTGCTTTTCCTTCATTGTTATTTTGTTCCCATTCGCGAAACAAAAACAAAAATGTAACGGTACAGTGTTTTCGTTACTCTTTGTTCGACTTTTAATTATAATTAACGAAAAATATACACAATCTAGTTAAATAAAAAAGATGAGCTCTACAATAAACTTTTTTAATTAACCTTCACTCTCATTTGTTAATTAAATGGAAAAAATGTTGTTTTGAATTTTTTTTTACGATGTTTATTTGCTCGAATGCGTGATATGTATACAAGCTAAATTCTAATGGTGGTTCATTATCGATGCACCCTGGGAGAGAGTGTGGCTGGAATCGTAATTTGTTAACTAGTTGCTCGGTTCTCGACTTTTGTCTCTCTCCTACCTGTGTCAGTGTATGGATGGGCATGTTGTCGTTCTATTTCAACCCTTGGGGCATGCACTGCCCAAAAGGTACTCTCATTGCATCGTCTAAACGTGAGGAAGTGTTTGCTTCACTGTACATATTTCGTATGTGTACAGTGAGTTGTGTGGATGAGGCTATGTGTGTGTATGTGTGTTTAAATTCTCGAAGGCAAGTAAGGAAAGTTAGCCCCGAGCGTGTTCAAGTAATAAATTCAGTACTGGTGCAAGTCTCTCGTTTAATTGGTCCGATCGTCGAACAGAAAGTGAGAGACGTAGTGAGAAAGAAAAAGAGTAGATACGAGAAAAGACAAAGTGTCGAAAAGTCGATTTCGTATTCCTCGTAACGCTGTGCTCGAAAATAAATCCTGAAAAAATGTTTTTTTTTTTTATGTATATTTTTCTAATTCCCACCGCCAACGTTTTTTTCTCATCGTACATAATGTAAAATTCTTCAAGCTCGTTTTCCAAAACTTCAGGTTAAAATTTTCTTCCTTCAAATCCAACAAATTGTCTGACTCGTTGAAAGTTAACGAAAAAAAAAAAAAAAAAAAAAACATTTGCAGCAAAGACAAAAAATATTGAACATTTCCTGAAAAAACATTGAGTTGAGAATACATTTTACGAAAAGAATTTGGTAAAAAATATATATATATTATTCTCGCACCTGAACGTGGCACAAAAAAATGCTTTTCCATTCCCAACAAAGTTCAAAGGCATTTTCTGAATATCTGCTTCATAAACATATAAGAACGAAATAAAAAAAAAAAATTGGTAATAATAACGGAATTATAATAATCGTTGAAATAGTTATTATAATTACAACTTCAATTACTCCGTGAATTTTCATTACAAACTAATAATGTAGAAGAAAGGATTTTAATTTGTATGAAATTTTTTCGAAAATATCTTTATCTTTGCTATTTTGAAATACATTTTAAATGTCATCAGAGAGCATCTCACTTTCAAAGCTATGGACTTGAGTCCGTCCCATGAAACTTTGATAACATTTCGACAGAGAGAACTAGTTGGAAGAACGGTTTTGCAATCGGATATCTTCGTAATGAAAGTCAGAAACTCTCGTGAGCGAGATATGAAGCGAAGTAATAGAGCAAAAAGCTTAGGACAGATGTCACAAGGCGTAAACTCATACGAGGAGCAACAAACATTGTACAATATCGTTGGTACCTTTGGACGAAGTGAAACATTAGGTAATTGCTTACAGTTTCCATATAGCTTGTCAACAGAGAGTTCCATTAGTGAAAGCAGAATTTCCAGTTACCTGGAGTTCTGTCCAAGGATCAAACGGTTATTAGTCAATTAAACCCCGAAGGTTTCATCCTGACAATGAGAAATTTCGAAGCTGAGGAAAAGAGCTATTCTTGTGTTAGAAATACAGGAGTGCTGCACAGTCATTAAAAGAAACAATAAACGAAGCAGAAACGATTCCTTTTTTTATCTAATTGCAGTCTTTTACGGTTTTTTAAGGGGTCATTCACTTGGAAGAGGTTAAAAAGAGGAATTGAATAAATTTTTTTGGGAAACAATTGAGGTAGTTAAATGCAGCTTTTTCGTTGTTCAAAACATAATTTTTCCTAAATGTTCGCATTTTTTTCATTTGAAAAAATGGTACACTACTGTGACTCGACTCCGTAAAAACTTTTCCGTCTTTTTTTGCACATTTAATCGGTACAGACCTTTTTTTGAAAAAGAACTGAAAGATTTACTCATTTTTTGTAAACTCTAAATTTGCATACAATTTCTGGATAAAACTCGAAGATTTTTCAAATAATTCAAGACAAAGGACAATGAATAATGGTTCGGGAAATGATTTGGTTTTTTGTTTTGTTTTCTAAGGAAATGTTCATTTGTTACGTACAATGATTAAGTGCACAATATCACACACGGAGTCATTTTTAATTAGAAGACACAAAGACAAGATAAAAATTGTTTTCTTTATGAGGAACCTTGAAAAAAGGAACTTGTACCAAAAAAAGAAGCTTACAAAAGGAAACTTCCAAAGCTTTTTTTTTTGGTCTCGATCTCCACTTGCGGTCGTGGCTGTTTCCAGAAAATGTTCACCGGTGCTTTTCCCGCTTCCTTGCGAACCTCACTTCCTGGAGATTCTTTCCAGTACACGAGAGACAGAGGGTTGACTGCGAGCAAAACGGAAATGGAGAGCCTTTCGGCAACCAGGCAACTGAATAAGAGCAAAAAAATTGAGGTTAAAGAAAAAAAAAAAGAAAACTAGAAACGAGAGTCACGTTCGTTGAGGAAGGAAGGAAAACGGAAAGGCCAACGATAAAGGAAAGAAAAAAGGGGCAAAAACGCTGTCGCAAGGCTACACACACGAGAATGTGTGATCGAAGTTCGTCTTCGAATTCACGTCCAGCAAATGTCACTTTCATGGACAAAAAAAATATTGCAATAACTTATTGCAAAGGATATTTTATCTTATTTCAAATGTAGTTTAGGATGTTGAATAATGAAATAATGCAATTCTGAATTTGAGAGAAATAAAACCATTCAAATAACAAATCTGTCGGAAAATGACTTGAAGGAATGCAAATTGGAGAAATTACCGAATTCATAAAAATAGTCTCGCTACATCAATTTTGTAAAGATTTTAAAACAATTTTAAAAATACATCGGAGTCACTATAGTGAAATGATGTGAAAAATTTCAACAGAATTCACCATCCCGTATTCGAAATATTGGCAATCAAAAATTGCACAGTTTTGAACACGTTCTTATGGAGAACGATGAACAAAATGCACATTTGACGGAATAACTGCATAATTTTTCTACAGATTTAATTCATTTTTTTCCTCAATTAACAAGCAACATATGACGAAGTTTGTCTAAAAAAAATTAAGAGTTTTTAATATATAGTTTCGAAGACCCAGAGATGTAAAGTATAAATCACATGAAAAAGTTGGTTATTTCTCAAACTTTAAACTTCACATTAGACATTTTTTCAAAAATTAACATGTTTTAACATTGCGATAAGATATAACAAAACTAAAATTATTAAATTGGTCCACAATTCATATCTACATTTTGAAAAATTAAACAGAGGATTAACTTTTGAACGTGACTGCCCCAAGATTATTCCCTCAATAATATAATTCTGCTAGAAAGTTCTCAAGAGTTGCAATGAATATAAGTCTTTGAACAAATTTGTTAGAATTTGAGAAGAAAAAGCCCATATGTAGAAACAGGGTGCAGGCAAATCGAATTTTGGGAGACACGACCAATCATATAGTATTGGCAATCGTGCGATAGCAATATATTGGTGTTCTGTATTTCTCAAAAAAAAAAAAAAAACATATATATAAGTTATATTTGAAAGTGCGATATATATTGAGAAAAGGAGGGAGGATCGTGTGTGGAACATTCACGATGGAGAAACGTGCAGTATATCAAGCGGCAGGTCGCTTGAATCTTTGATCGGTTCTGCTGATCGGACCAGAGATGGAATGTGACTTCCGGTCTTGTCCTGTACGTGGTGGAAACTCGTTTTATATTTTTCAAAAAACCACCGTGTCTATCCGACTTCATCTTTTCTCGTGGTTGCTGCGATAAGAACTGTCATACTGCGAGAAAAATAGAGAAAATCGTAGTAAGTGAGAACACAGTAAAAATATAACTCTCTTCGTGTCGTGTGAAGCTCTGATGTTTTTGAGACTTTTCTTCGCTCTATTCCATGAGATAGACAGGAGTCTTTTTCCCATGACGATTTCCAAAAGAATTCTCGCCATAAGTCACCAGAAGTGAGGAAAAAAGTAGTCAGAAAAACGAGAAATAAAATGTTGGCGTTTATTCAAGGTTCTGATTAATTTTCTTTTATTTTTTTTTTTAACTTTGGAATCTGAAATTTTGGTTGGAATTATAATTTCTTGCTTTCAATATCATTCGTCGATCGGTCCAGTATTTTTTCCCCAAAATCCAAGGCTTTTTTTGAGCCCAGAAATGGAAGAAATCCAACATCATCGCTAGTAACTTAGACGAAGGTAGTGGCGATGATAAGGAAAGAAAAAAGAGTGGAAAACGCCCGCTCACTCTTATCGTCTTGTGATGCTACCTGTCACGAAGCTTCGAATACGTCCACGACGAGCTGTCGTCGGATAAAACGCGCGAACGAGGTGATAAATGTGCGAGACTTCGCAGTGGCCCTTGGGAACCCTTGGAATAGCTCTTGCATTCTTCTCTTCTGTAATATCCCTTTCTTTAAGGTTATATCTCGTCAAGTACATATAACGTTATGGTGTCCGGACCTAAAGGAAGATAAAAATTGAGAAGGAAAGAAAGCATGAGAGGGAGAGAGAGAGAGAAAGCAACAAAAAAAAGAACAATGATGTGCCGGGACTCGGATGTCCAAGGCTTTTCTCTTCAATTTTCTCATGATAAACTAGAATGAGTCATCATTCCCTCGACCAATTTAGACGAGTATAAGAATTATGACAGCCTAGGAAAAATAAAACAAAACAAAAACTTTGTCGAAGTTTGTATCGTTGAAGTGCTTGGAGTGGACATTTTTTTGTTCATATTTCCACTCGTATTTTCAGCTGAAAACGGCTCGATGTTTATATTAAACTAATCACACGAATCTTCAAACCTCAAAAGTTTCCAAACGTCAAGAGACAAATTGTTTTATTTATTTTTAACGAAAAATCCAACCACCAACAAACTTCAAGACCAAAAAACCAAAAAACATGATTTTTTTTTTTACAAATATATCGAACGTAACTGTTTATTATTTATTTAGACGTGTCACTGTGAAACCTTGAAATATCAAAGTTTGTTAAATTATTTTCAGATCTTTCCTAGTGTACAGAATGAAAAAGCTGATCTGGATATAATTTTGGATGTTCAAATGGTTGTTTACCTCTTTTGCTTTTTCTCTCAATGATCAAATCGGTTAATAACAGGAATGCGAGCTCGTCAGGTTCTGTACCTTGTCATTTGTTTTTTCTGGTTACTCTTTTCAATTTCCTCGTTCCGAGTGCTCATAATTTTGAAGTTAAACAAAAAATTATGAGAATAAATATTGATATTAGTAAGCGAAATAAAATAGCATCTGATTTACTCTCGTGAATGTATTTCGATTGTTGTCTTTGACCCCTTTCTGCAAAGTGGGAAAAAGTAACTTGGGGCTGGTGCTATATTTTGCGACCAGACGGTACACCCGTGTTGTTGAGGGATCTAGGTCACAGAGGGGTCGTAGGGATGGAAGCCAAAGACGAGGGCTTCAGACTATCTTCTTTGAGATTGAAAGACCCCCGTGGAGTATGTACATATATAAATATATATAAAGATATATTTATGTACATATTTTCAAGCCGTTTTGCCCTTTTTACGTTTATAACATGTTAGCAGCTTTTTCACCCCCTTATCGTTCCTCTCATATCGCCTTTTCTAGCCTTAACCCCTACAAGGATTTATCCATGCTTCTTACCTGCTAACAACATGGCAACGTATGAAAAAGTAAATGTGAAGGACATTTCGTAGCTTATTATCAAGTGGGAGGAAACCTCCGGTGAGTTAAACTTGAATCTGTCCGCTCGAGAGCTCTCTCAGATGAAATTCTTGTAGTTGAGGTTAACCAAAAGATCTCACAAGCTCTCTGTCTTATGCCCGGACGGGTAGAACAGCCTGCAATTAATCCGAGGTGTTAAATCAACGCTACGAATACTCCTCTCTCTTCCTCTCTCTCTCTCTCTCTCTCTCTCTCTTTGTCTCTTTCTCTCTGGAGGTCTTTGCCACTGGATGAGGCAAAATACGTTTCTCAAGTCTCACAGTTGCTCCCTCAGGACGCCTTGCCATGTCCTTTCATAGCCAAGATAAATTAAAATATCCCAGAATATTTTTGATCAAAATTCAACGTCGGTATCTTCAAAAATTCAAATAGTTCCTGTTTCTTACTTTCTGAACTGAACTTTTTAGTGAAGGACATCTTTTTCTAAACATCTTCAAAAATACAGTTAGAGTTTGCATCTTTAGCACAGAACGAACATTTCTTTAAATTCAAGTTCCAAAACTTGTCAGTTCAATTCCTAGATTCCTGTCAGCTTCCTGATTAACATTTTAATGACATTTGTTTATTAACGATATTCCATCAATCTTCATTACTCTTCCACAATTTTAATCATTCAATCTCAATGGAAATATCCAGATGACATCTAAAATTCCATACTGATCACTTCAATTGATATCACCAATTCGTTAATCGTCCTCAAAGTTTTGTCCGTCCCCAAAGATATGGTCAGCATGAGAACTAGAAATATTTTAATAGAAATTCTTGAAAGTGTGTCTATCTTTCGTTCCATGTGTTTACGTTTTATATACACACATGCAACGGCTTTATACTCTTGATACTCATCTTTATACAATACCTTCACAAAAGGGAATGATTACTATTGAGAAGGCTGGAGAACTGAGCGAGCCAGGAGGATAAACTTTTGCATGAATATTCTCTGACCTGCAGGATTACCAATATTACGTTACGTGTGCTTGAGAACCCTTGGAAGCTTTCCTGGGCTACAACAGAGATTATCGTGTGATTTCTCTCTCTGTCTTTCTCTCGGCCTCTCGTTCTTCAATTCCTTCTATGACTATTCACTTGCAGCCCTATCGCCAACGAAATAATCTATTATGCAACACACAGATCGCAATACATTGGAATCTTCAAGTTTGCTGTTCGCAGCAAACTTTGAGTATCGAATTTACGTTATGTACTCGTAGCCTTCCGGCTAATTGCAATTCGGAACAAACAATTTGTTGATGCGAATGAATCAAAGTTTCTATGGTATATGGACGGATACCTTGCCATGACTCCCTTCCTATGAATGACCATATCTTTACGGCTCTCTTTCTCTTTCTCTCTCTCTCTCTCTTTCTCTTTCACTATTCCAACATTCCCCATTATCTAACTTCTCTCATGACTCAAACGTGTACTGCATTACGTAACAATGATGGACGTCCAAAAGTAGAGAGGTTTGAAGCACGAAATTCAACGAGTATTGGTCTACAATTGTAACAATTGTTTGTCTGACAATGCTACAACCATGAATTAATCATTTTAGTCGAGCTGTTAACTTTGCCATTGTACAAAGAGGGCGAGAAACTTGCTTGTAAGATCCTCTTTCTCGCTTTCTCTTTTGATTTTCGCTTCTAGTCAAGCACAACGATGTTCTCACTAATCCCAACGACTAAGGCACTCGCTACTTCAGTAACCCTTGCTTCTACTATTCTCTCTATCTTGCTATTGCTTTCTCTCCCCTTCTTGACGCGTTTGTAAGTTAGAACGTGGACAACCCTGCGGGTACTCGGCCACTTAACTTCAAGTCTCTCGGTTTTCGTGGCATTTGCATCAGTTTCACAGACCCACACGTTCAAATTGCCGGTAGTCTCCTTCACTGAAGCAACTCTACTGACTTCTATAACCATGTTTATGTCCATATATATCTATATACACTTTGATGTATTCATATCTAGATGTGCTAAGTCTCTAAACTTTTCCATGATAAGGAAACTCTGTTGGACAAATTAGCCTGAGAATATGGAACCCTACCTATCGATACCCAACGATAACAAAACTGTCAAACTTACATTAGTCGACGTATTAAGGTCTCCTTTCACCTGTGGAACAATCTTTATAATCGGACAACGAATAATTTATTCAAAATTTATCAAAAAATACAAATAATAATAAAAACTAAAGAAAAATCTATAGCACAGTGTTTCAGAAAGCGCCTTAAAATTTACCTTACGATGTTTGTTTTTTTTTTTATATCCAATAATTATCGGATAAAAAATTTTAACCTCTCGAACTATCACAATAAATTAGTTATAAATGTGGCTCCTTGTGTTAAGGGATGAGGCGACTCTAGAGAAGAAAAATGGGCAGACTTCGCATATTGTGTTTTTAGTGATATTATAAAATGAATCAAAATTCTGTGAAGGGTTCTTAACTGAACTGATATTGAACTATAAAAAAAAAATTTTTTTGCACTAATCAATAGAAAAATGGTGGCCGCATTTTTATAAAATAAAAAACAGTTCATTAATAGTTCAATAAAGAACTATTTATAGACTATATTGATTAATTTAATCATTTCGCGATAAAAGAAATCTGTTATGATTGTCAATTAATTTTTTGGCTCTAGTGACATCACTCAGTGAATAATTCTTGTTTAATTTTTCTTTGTTAATATAACTGAAAAAATGATAGAAAAATGAGAGAAGAAAAGTTGGTAATCCGGAACACATGTGACATTGTGACATCGTGAATGTGCGAATACCAGGGTTTGGTTTTCAGTGCTTTATGAAATCGTCCAGGTCAGCCAAGAGCTTTATGGCTCGAGTGCAAATAGAGAAAGAATGTGAGAGTGTGAAAAAGAGGTCGAGAATTAATATTTCTCATTCGATAATCCACCAAACGAATCGGCAATATGGCACGTGATCTCACGCCCATGTCGTTGCCTTGTGCTACAATTCATATGTACACATATATCTGTGGCTGAATTCCAACATACATATATATCAAATGCTCGAATTGTACGTAGAAATGTCCAGCAAAGGTTTTTATCGGAACAAGAAGAAGGGGAGAGAGTTACAATAAAGTAGCTCTGGCTTATTGCATTCGTGAGCACGCGTGTTCGTTCATTCGTACGTACGAGCACTTACAATTCAATAGTTGGAGGGTGACCCTGGATATTCCTAGGCCTCCCTTTAGCGATTTACGAGTAGGACCATTAAATGTTTAATAAAATGCTATACCAGCACCATCCCTCATTTCGGTTCCCTGCTAAGTATCGATTTTCTGTTCATTAATTCATCAATGATGGATTGTTGAATAAAAAATTGAAGAAACAGGAAGTTGAGCTACCATTAACGCCAAATGATCTCTTTATTCATCGAGTAGGACGCACTCCAAAAATTCACCCATATTTCCAAAGTGACAGAATCGAATTTGCGTGAAAATAAAAATGTGACAAACAAATATTGTTGGTGTGACGAGGGCGAGTTTAATTTCAAGAACAAATTTGGCTGCAGTGAAATATTCTCAGCTCGGACAACCACAGAAAACCGTAACAAAACGAGATATAAAAAAAATAAAATGAAAAAAATATATACTTTAGAGAATGGATTCAAAAAAAAGGACAGAAAGATATTACGGTTGAAGAATGAAAGGTAGGAAGGAAAGAGCATTGTCTTTACCAAGTCGAGCAATTCATGCCCACGCTCGTAGACGTTGCTCAAGTGAAAAAATATCAAGGATATATGCACACGAACGAAAGAACAAAAATGGGAGAACAAAAATGAGTCAACAACAGGGGAGAAAAGTGCCAGGGGGTTGAAAGAATAACCAGTGAGAAATGAAACAAAGAAAAGAGCAAGAAAATTGTAGGCGAGTGAAATACAAAATGAGGCCAAGCGAAGAAGCTCGATGAAATTTACTTGAGCGTCAAAAGTATTCGGTGATTCCACGTGGCTGAATTTCTGAATCTCAAAATGGCTTGCTATGCCCTTCGTTTCAATGCATGCTTGAGCTTTTTATCCTACCATTGTACTTATTCATCCGCCATATTACATTTATGAAATACTCCATAAATGATTTGGACTCTCGGCTTTATCTATTTTTCATTTACTTTTATTTATTTTTTAGTCACGATCCCAGATTTAGTAGAAATACCACGAAATTTTCATTCAGTCTCCATTTAAGGAGGTTCACGCGTTAGGCATGCGTTAGACGAATTCCAAGTTAAATCGTTTCAAATTTGTATGAATCTTCTTAACAATAATGGGTTAAATATGAGAAAGTTTTATTCTCTAGAAATCGAGGTATTTGTTGTCAAAAATCGTCTTCTTTTTATTAAATTTCTCAGACATATTTATAGATTCTTTGAAAACGGGTACTATTTTCCTGTTGGAAAAAGAAGAAATGACTCATTACTTTAGAGAGATTTTTTTTTAAATATACTTTTTCAATTGGTGATCACGATATCTCGATGACTAGTTGACAGATGAAGATTAAATTTGGTGAATATCTTCATTAGACTTATTTTCAGCATTAGTAGCAGAATTTAATCGGAATGATTGGAATGCTTAGATTAAATGATCCGTAGAACGGGAAAAAAGTATATAAAAAATATAAACTAAAAATTCAACGTACCGCCATTTTGTTAAAAAATCATTTTTTCAACTAATTATAGTACTAGTATTGGTCATAACAGTAATAAATATTAAGAAATTACCTCTAAGATGACATTATCGGCAACAATACGACCTTAACCAAGTAAAAAATCTGAAAATTATTATTTTTTAAATATTTTTTGTCAATTTGGGAAACACCTGCAGTAGGTCAACTGGAATTGGATGGCAAATTAAAAAAACAATCGTGGGGATAATTTCATAATATTCGTAAACAATAAGTTTCATTTATATTTTAATACAACAACAAATATTACAATTCGTTTACATTTAAAAATATAATGGCAAAAAAACATTAAATTTGAATATTGAAAAAATAAGTATTTTTCATACAATTTGAAGGAGCTTTTCAAACGGAGCTGACATTTCGAGCCTCCCAAGAAATCGCGAGGGAGTAAAAAGTTTCGTAGACTTCCGAGAGTTAAAAAAAAAAAAAAAAAAAAAAAAACAACGACATAACCAACGAGAGAGAGCGACGAAGACGGGCGGATCTCTGTATATGTGAAATCGACTTTTTCTCTTGAAGAAACGAGTCTTTGGGGCAAATGGGATTGCGTATTTGCGTCACACCGACGGTTTCTACTCAAAGATGACATTCAATTTTTCCAGCGCGCCATTTACATTTACTGCCACATCTATTTGGTAAAAATATGTTTTTCTCCATTGAGCACAAGTCTTTTACAGGAAAAATGTGTTCTTGAGTGAGCGAACGTGTGTAGCCATCGTCAGGCTTTATCCATAATCGATGCTATAACGAAATTTTAGTTGGTTCGGCGATACATTGCGAATAAAAAAAAAAAAAAATGAGAAAAGGAAACTCTAGTATCGGAGAAAAATTCCTGGCAGTCGTGACTGACTCTGGAACACGAAAGTGCTTTTCCCTAAGTATGTGAGAACTTTGGATGATGCATGATATAGAAGGAACAATGCATCGATATAATGGTTATAGATTTTTTTTTCTTTCTCTCTCTAGAGAAGGCAATCTATCCGCCTAGCAGTCGAGCTGATAAAAGTTCTCGGTTCTTCGCTACACAGACTTATCGATCTTCGTTCTAAATATCTATTTGATTTGCCAACTATTTCCACCATTTTTTATTCCTCATTTTTTTTCCAACGACTAATCCATTGGGCAATGACGCATAAAAAAAGCAATAGCTCTATTTTTTTTTTTTTTTCGCAGGATACACAAACGATTCTTTTGACCCAAATATCAAGGGCGTCTGGTACAAACCAGTCAACCTTTTCAGGATTTTTTTGGTCTATATATCGACTAGACCCGTCCATCCGACAAGAGGAAAAAAATCCACGTCCTAAACAGGCGGAGGGCTGTTTTTCAATTGTCATGGGCGAAGTTTAAGAATTTTTAAATTTTCTTAATTAAATTCCATTTTTTCATCGAAATCGTAGCATGTTTTTTCAGCGTAATTTTTTGACTGAAGGATACAATTTTTGAATAAAATTAATGCATTTGAGTTGTGAACGAAATTCAGGATTCAGGATGTTACTCCTTAAAGTATTAATTTTTCGATTAATACTCTTGATTTCTTCTTATCACTTTTTTGAATGAAATTGATGACATTTTACATTAGAAAGCACTAAAAATGTTTTTAAAAATTGAAAACCTAATGTTTTTTTGTCGTTTATATCTGCAAAAAAAATATGGATTACAGAAAAAAAAACTTAGTTTTTTTTGAACGATGCAAACTTCAACATCACGTTTTCGAGAGAAAAATGAAGTATTATTTCACGGTCGAAGGGAGAGTTATAATTGAATTGTTAGACTGATTGCTATCGTGAATTCTCCTCGTCGATACTGTCAATTTAATATCTATAGGTATAAAAGTAGAGTGACTGAACAACCATGTAACGAGAGGCCAATCGGTCAATCATCCCCCGAGGATTTTCCATTGGTTTCCCAAAGGATAAAATTTCTGGGGCAACCCTGTTCGCTTCCACCCACCAACCTTCTCCCACGTGCCTATGACAAACCGTTCGAAGGTCGGGAGCACTGTATTTAGGGAGAGCAGTATGTAGGATTATTTGGTTCGGTTGGCGAACCAGAAGCCAAAAGGGGAAGGAAGATCTCGTGAATTGGGGAAGCAGGGGTTTGCGAGCTTGGAGGACGAAAGGTACGGGGACAAGAGAAAGGGCAAATACAGAGCGGTGATCCTGACAAATGACTGCGTGGTTCGCTAGTGACAGCTTCGAGCCATCCGCCATGACATTGGATCTGGTCCATGACTAGACTCTATAGAGAGAAAGAAAGAGAGGAGAGGAAGAGAGAGAGATACAGGTCTCAGTCCCAGGGGCATACTTCGTAGACACTGATAACATTGTTACGTCTTCTTGGCCTCTTCCTATGGTTTCATTGTTCTTAATTATTGTAACTAAATATTGAGTAGAAACTCACAGGCTCGGTTGGTGCCTGATTAATTGCAAACTGGATTCTATTTCAAAAACCAACGAATTTTTTATCGTCATTTCGAAAAGGATAAATATGTTTTTCATATAAAAAACTGAATGAATTCACTTGACCATAAACGAAAAGTTTGCTTACTTTTTGAATTAACGTCACGGCTTAAGGACATGATTTAATCGGTATGTTGGAATCGTGAAAGCCAGAGAGTTAGCTACCATTTTCAAATTCGAAATTTTTCGATACGATTTAACAAAAAAAAGCCTCTATCAGAGGAATTTTGTCATTGTCCTTCATCCACTGACAGAAATGTTTTGTAATCGGTTAAACCATGTTGAGGACTTTCAATTTCTAATATTTGAGGTTAGGTTAAGTGACTAATCCATGAAAATATTGTCAGTTTTAATACTTTTTTTCATATTGAAAAAATGTATCCATTGAAAACGATTTTTTGTTTATTTGTAAAAACACGTTGTTGTCAATAATTCTCTCTTATAGAAATAAAAAATAAGTCAATAAAATCTCTCTTTATTGATATATATTGAAATATATCAAAATATTCTCTTATTGATTTGTCAAATGTACGTCGAATTATTCTGTCGAACAAGAAGGTATTTTTATTATTATTTTAAGTCTGGATACCATTACGATACGAATTGAATAAAGTTGCCACGAAAATTGATGTTATTTTTTATGCTCTAGAATCCTTCGTGGCCACGCGTCACGAAAAATTATTTAACAGGAAATGAATAGGCGAGAAATATGAAAAAGCGATTTATACTTGTCGTGGTTACGAAGATCGATCTATAAAGGCAACACCTCTTTTCTAAATTACCACTTGCCGATCAAATTCTCGTGGCGACCAATTCGAAAATGACTATATACTCTTATATGTACACGTTTATGTAGGAAACACGAGTTATATGCTCGAGTTTGCAGCCCCAGGGGATGGAATGACTGGTTTAAAGGTGAACTACCCACATCCATGAGAAATCCACCCTCTACTTCTGCACTTTACTCATTCGATTTCTTTCCATTTATTTTGACTTCTCTCTCTTTCTCTCTTTCTCTCTGTCTTTCTCTCTCCTTCCCTCAATTATGACTTCTGAATCTGACACACATATCACTGTCTTTATTTCCGTCTCTCTTTTTATTCCTACTTATTCACAGTCACGTTTGAATTCACGACTTTCATATCCCGACGAAATTCCATCTCTTATTCATTGAATCAAACAATTTATTGCGCTTTGCTTCATTTTTAAAAACAATATACATGCAGTTGATAAACGAATATATAAATTTTAGAAAACCATATAAAACTTCAAATCTTTCATTGAAACCATGCGGAAAATGTGATTCGTTTGGAAAATATGATCGAAAGATAGTGCAAAATAAATTACTGCTTTGTAGTATTTAAATAAATTATAAATTTTTATATTAATTTGTTTATGATTTTATCACTTTTTTAATAGCGCAAATTTTATTCCTAGTTCTCCACAGTTTTTTTTTCACCACATAGTGTTCCTAAAACCAACTAAATTGACTCGGTCCGTTTGCGGGCTTATAACTCTCACTAGAATGAACATTTTTTCAGACATTTTTTTTTTAAACAATCGTATAACTTCCGTCTAAACAAATGATACGAGACTCAATGTCCTTAAACGATTTTTTTGACCGCGGTTGACGTTCGAAAAAAAAGTGCAAATCAATTTTCATCTAAAATGTAGGTTTGGGTTTGGGTCAAATTGGACCTGTACAATAACTTAAGAAATAACGAGAAAAAAATAGTTTCATTGTAAATATATCGTACTATGATTTCTAATAGAATTGTGGTTAATTTTGCGATGTAAAAAGTGTTGGAAACACGTCATGATGGTGAAGAACAGAAAGGAACGCTTTCGGGTTTCGTGTTCTTTACTTTGAAATATATATAAAGTAGTACATAGAAACACATTGAAATACACGAGAAAGCGTCACGTGCGAGACAGGACGTTGGGGGATGATCCCTGGGTTATCGATCAACCACATTCTCGACCTTTTCGTCCTTTCTCGACCTACCCTCATCCTTGCTCGTTTCTAGCTCAACCCCTCGGTATTACGAGGTCTTCTCATTTAAGAGGATCAACAATATTTACACCAAATGTTTCAAACTCTCTTTCTCTGATTTCTCTTCTTTCTCATCTTTACCGACCCCACGTTCTCTCGTTTCTGCCTCTTATTATCCTTCTGTCTCTCTTTTTTTATCTTCTTATCACACTTTTTGCTTCAATCATTCCTATGATCTCTCTTCATCCTTTGTTTGTACATTTTCTTTCATTTTTTTCATCTTTCTCTATGTTTCTTTTTCTCTTATTATCCTTTTTACATACTTTATTTATAATTCTCGTCTTCTCTGCCAACCAATTTTTCTTCATTTTTCTCGTCATTTTTCTACCTCTTTTGCACTGCATCTCAAGTTGTTTGAAAAACAGCTCCCTAGCGAACTGTACTCAATCGTTTCTCTTGCTATCTGAACGTTTCTGTTCCTTCATTTTCTCACTTCTCGTTCTTCATCTCTTCATCTACCTTTTACACCCTCACACTCGTACGGTTCAGAGGTCGACCAAATCCGGGATTTAAGGCTTCGACACATGTCCTCGAATTCCTAATGGCGAACCGAGTGAAAGTGCGGATGCGAATTGAACACGAAAGTCTGGACGACACACGTTTCCTTTTCACCCTTCTTTCATCCCCTTTCCTACTTCAGTCCTCCTCTGAGGCTCACCGCAGACGTTCCGGAATTCAACGGAGACTCGATATTGATCACTCTCCAACTTCTACTAAAATTTCTCTCATTTTCATTATCGGGATTCCAAATTTTCGTCAATTGTTCAAAACATTGCCTTAAGTTACATTTTTCTTTTACAAGATCCGATTTTTATATTTATTATTCATTCCTTCGACTAATAATTCAATTATAAAGCATTATATTTAAAAAATTAGAATTTTCAGTACCAGTCCGTGAAAATCTTCGTCCTTGAGGCTCGTCGTCGACCAACCTTTGGAATTGTAACAAAAAATAAAAATAAAACCGAAGTAGCTGATCTTTTTTTAGGTACTTTTTCACTCCAAAGGTTCTTGTCCACATTGTCTTCGGGGAAAGGTTGACAAGCAAAAAAAAGGTGTCCATTCGAACTGCGAAGAAGTCGAGAGCTAAGAAAAACTTGGTCGTCCAAAAGTCCTTTCGTTCGCTCGATCTCGAAGAGCTCGCGACGTTCGGGGACTTAATTCCGTTGAATTGAATTAGCCCCGGTGGCAGCAAAACCCTTCGTTCTTAACCAGACTCTTTTCTACTTTTTTTTCGTTACCCTCTTAACTTTTTACATAATCAATGAAAACTTGAAGAGATTGATCCGGCTCTTTTCATCGAATACTCTCGGAAGAAGAAAAAAAGAAGACATTTGTAATGTTAGTTATACCGTGGGATGTTATCAATTTCTGAACTTCTCTTTATACGATTATCCGTAAATACAAATAACAAAAAAATCACAAGAATGCATGAAATATAAATAAAACAAAAGTGGCGAATCCGGTGTAACTTTTTACAAAGAACTGCCTCATCCACTTCCTTTCACTTGGTTTGTGATTAGTTGTTATCACATTTGCTTGACGTCTTGACAAAGGTGCGTAAAAAAAATAGATTTTTTCTTGTAATAATTGCACGATTTACTTATTGTAGAAAATTAGAGTTGCATTTTCTTGGATTCTCTTTAATCGAATTGGTATTCAATATACTGCTCCGTTCACCTGAGTAACTCCATAAAATAGCATGCGAAACGAATAGAAAATTGAAGTGAGATGGTTCGAAAAAATGGTACACGCTTCGCGCGGGTGTGTTTGAGACTTCAAAAGTGCCAACTCGATTCGCACTGCTGCTCCCTCGCAATTTACGCCCTTAATGGCGATTTTTCGTAGCGGCATTGGCGCAACCCCCCGTGTGTCGGTTAGAAGCTTGCGAAAGGAGTTCGCTTCGTTGCAAACTGCGTCCAGAACGTGGAGAAACTTTTAAGCCGAACTGGTAACGCAACACTTTCTTTTCCTCTTTTTTGAGCCCGCTAGGCATCGACCTCTTTCTTCTATCGTTTTCTCCATTTCAACGATCATTTCCGAACTCGAGTGTGACTGCGGCTTTTTCGCTTTTCAAAACTAACGATACTGCACTCGATACATTGAATATCGAATTTGTTGTTGTTAGTTTTTTTTTTCTTTTCATAAACATTTCAACGCAAAGTTTACAAACTGGAAAGTTGTGTATTGAATTTTCAATTTGGGGCAGATACCTTAAAGTTTTTACGACAAATCGATGAAACTGTAAGAAACTGTAGTTCTTTGAAAAATTATAATATTTCAGTTTTATTTGTCGACGTAGAAGCAGCAAGAAATTTTAATTAAACTTCAAATTTCTTACGAATCAATATACAACTACGATTTTTGTCAAAATAAATTTTCTGTCACCATTGAACTCCATGAAGTACAAAAAAAAAGAAATAGAATTTCTTGTGTTTTTTTTCCTGACAAATGAGAGTGAACCATGCAATCCACCGGAAGAGCTAACAGATTTTGAGAAACCTTGAAATACAATCTTCGACCTGTGGCTGGTCATTCTTTCAATTATACTTGTAGACGAAAGAAATATAAAAGGGATTCCCAAAGAATGAACTGGGCTCTTTCGTAACGTAGCAATTTTAAGAGCAGATATTTCTTACTTCTTGTCTTTTTCCTTACACTACTTTCTCTCTCCCTTTATTCTTTTTTTTCTGTATTTCTATTCCACTTTTTCTCTTGTCTCCTTTACTTCGTCGCTTATGGACTTTCTTTGGGAATACGAACAACGTTCCGGTAGCTTCGTATTCGTTAAAACAAGACGACGAGAAAAGTGGCGGTGGTGGTGGCAGTGGAAAAGGTAGAGGAGGAACAGCAGCACTACTTGCTGACTACTCTTAACGCAAACAAACTGCGAGGTATGCTCTTTACTCGTCCTCGTCTTTCGCGTTGTCTTCACGAGATTACTGCTAGAGAATGGCCCTCCTAAAAAGAATGGAAGGATAAAGAGCTTGAAAAATCGTCGTAAGAAAGTCTGACCTAACGGAGCTCGTACTACTGGACAATAAATAAATTTCCTGGGGTGATGGATGCACAGACTCGCTCTCTTAGTTTTTTTTTCCATCTTGGTATTTAATAATTCAGACTTTATGATGTAGGTGTGCACCTTTGTTGGACCATCTTCTTGTGATTAGTAAAAGGACACCAACTGGCAAAACTATGGTTATTAAATTACTTTATAATGGAAAAAAAATACTTTAAAAGTGTAAGAGCGATGAAAATCATGAATAAATTATAGATTTTAAGTATCGAGGCTGTACGTTGTTACGAAGTTTGTTCGATTATATTTTCTGAAATTTTGTACACATTATTATTGACTCTTTCTGGCTGCCAATAAGAAGTTTTCTTTCAGCCTACAGTTCAACAAAATCATAAAAAACTAGAAAAATACAATTTTTCAATATCTTTTAAAAAATTTATGTGTTTTTAAACGAACAGTGAACACGTGTACGAAATTACGTGAAAAAAAAAACTGAAGAAGTTTCCAACCTCTTATTAGTATCATAATTATTTAGTATTCTCATGGTTTTTGCATGAATATAAACTTTTTTGTGTTCACGACATATTTAACAAAGTACAGAGAATAAACTGAAGACACGAATTCATTTGGATCCAAATTTACTTCAAAACTCAGAAAAGTTTAGTATCCATTGGCATAACAAATGACGTAAGTATTTTCAGCCAGTGTAAATAATAGAACAGCATTAATAATTGATAATTCGTGCATATACTCTATCCTTTTCATCCTTCGCAATATTTTTAGCACCACGCAGTAAAGGATCGGTAAAAGAAAAAAAAAAGAAAAAAAAAGTAGAGATAGAAAATTTTGTATGCGGTGAAGTGAAAAGTTAGAGAATATGTGAAACCACGAATGACACGTGTTAGTAAAATGTTTGGAAACATTCGTGACAGGTCTGACCTGTGGATGACATGAGAGTTACTCCAAAATATGATGTATGAAACTCTTCATCCCCTCCTTCCAACCCTTCCTCCCCCTTTACTCCCCCAAATGTATATATATATACACATATATAGAAGACGGAGGCCAGTTATTTTGCTTTGCAAATAGGAAAAGGGTGGCGTGAAGTGATGACGCGACACGAAGCAAAGGCAGAGGCACTATTCGCCGATTTACGTTTGCGAAAATCCTGCGTGAATCGCGGCCAGGGGCGCCTTTTAGTCGGGAGCAAAAGCTTCAGGCTTCAAGGCCGAGATGCCACACCTTCTCATGCATATTCGCCGGAAAATAGCACGAGAGAGAGAGAGAGAGAGAGAGAGAGCAAAAGGAAGACTAGAAGGTTTATGAAACGTCGAGTTTACAGTGTATCCTCTCTCCCAGGCTAGTCACCCACCTCTCAAGTTACATATGCCAAATATTAATTCCAAACCGCCTCACGGGTATATTATACCTCTCTGCCCATATAAACATGGTAACCTTATGGATCAACTTTATTATATGTTATATATCCTATACATTATATGGAACAAAATTATGAACTTCGTGTCCGTTTTACTATTATGCGTTGTATCGTCATGAAACTTTTAATTAGAATAAATGAAACAATATTAAAAATTCATCGAAGCAGTTAAAGTAGTAGGACATTTTATTCAAATACACTTTTATAAAGGTTTGTTTTTGTGTCAAGTAGAAAAATACGTGTTTAGTCAGGCGTGAACAAAACTATTGTTTTTTCTTTAAGCTCGATTGTCATTTTGTTGCTCATTTTTGTAACAAAACAACATTTTCGTTATTCATTAAAAATAATGTATAAACGTTTAATATCTTTGAGTAAAAGTACATAAGTTTTACGACAATGTTTGGTTTTATGTTATAATGAAAATAATGTTATGAACAATGTTTCGTTCATTGTGCGTAATTGTTGGTAATGTTGGAGTTGCATTAACAACAATATTTCTAGCCAAAAAAAAACCAAAACAAATCCAAACGAAACCAAACAAACTTTAGTTAATTTTTATTTTGACTGAATAAAAAATCCTGTCTCAATTTTTTTATTTAAATCAGTAAGATATTCTCGGACAGTGTAGCATAAAAAATGAAACATATAAATGATGCTATAAGTAGTAAAAGCTTTTTAAATTCCAAAAACAGTTGCTTACTGGGAGCAAGTAGAAAGAGCTGTTTTTTGTCAGACGCTGAATCCAATTCTTCTAGAGGTGTTTGCACTCGACTATTTAAAAAATTTTAAGTCAATAATATATCTGGGTGAAACCTTGCCTTGTCTTCACGTGTGTCGGATACATCAAAGGGTATGAACATTTATAGGGAATATAGACAGCACTGCAAAGAGGAGGAGTATAAATTCCACTTGTGCGAGGACTTCCACGTGTATGGCGATAGATACAGGGTGAAAATCGCTCGGATAGCGAGGCTCGTATGTTGGGATGTTTGCAATCAAATGGTCTCAGACTAAATCGACTTGAAACACTGGCACGGAGCACTTACGCCCTTTATTAATAACACCCGTGTAAGGGATAATCCACAATCCAGTGTTGAAACTCGACTCCAGTGAACAACAGTCAGTGTGTTCGGGACTATCTCACAGGCTCAACTGACTGAGGGCGTTGTTGGCAATCCAGTGGCCACTGTTTCAACCACCATACCGGTATCTCGTCATCTGCCAGTGATTTACCGCGTACGCGACGAACAAATGTATCGTACGTGGAAAGAGAAAAGGTTTATCGTCAATTTTCTAGAGACTGGTCGTTTCTATGGCAAATAAAAATAGTCGACGCAGACCGTAACAAAAAAGTCGTAAACTCTTTCACGTCATTCCATTTTGTCAATTACTTTTCTTTCTTTTTCTATATTTCATGTTATAATTATTTTAGACTGGTCATATATTTTTTCGAACATCTGTTGTTACGGGAAATTCTAAGTTACACATTCGTTTGGTTATCGATGTCATTTATTTGGAGCTGCTTTTTGTTTTTATTGAAAAAAAGCTTAGGATATTTATCGCTTAAAAAAATGTGCCAAAAGGTTTTCGATTATGAGACAAAATTTGGAGGAAAATGGAAGAGTGACTTTTTTTAAATTCAGGGTGTTGGGTCGAGATAATCGGATTCTCTTTCATTTTCTCTTTCAATCATTTTTCCAATCGTTATAGCTTTTCGTGCAAACTGAATAAACAACTTCTTCATCAATTTTTAATTCGTCGAGACTGAAAACTCATAATTTTTTTATGACAATCCAATCACAAAGCATTCCAATGGAAATAAAACGACACAGTGGGAATCTGATGTCGCTATAAAATATCGAGAATTCAATCATCATAACGAAAGCAACGAAATAATCATAAATTTCATAAAACGAAGATCAATCGACAAGCTTTTTTCTTTCACAGCTGCATTTTTATGTCACAGTCTGTACAAGTTTATAGGCTTTTTCAAAAATCATATTCGATTTTCAAGGGAACAGTCTTTCGGCAATAATTTATGACAAATGGTCAGACTATCGATCACTCTTTAATTAAAATCTTATCGACAATAAGGAGACAGCGGTAAATGGAGCTAAAAAAAATTTCTTACGACTATGGAGCTGAAAGGTTTTGAAAAATAGAAAGAAAACAATACACAAATGGTACTTTGCATTATTGACGAGTACCGAAATTATTTTTGATACGTACTGTCCAATCATTTTCGTAAATTTGTGCCCAAAAGTAAATCTCCTCCCAGTGATGATTAAGTTTTCTTCGGAAATTGACGGGCTGGTGAGAATTCAAAAAAAATCAGAATGGGTTACATAATTACAATATAGAAATATGTTAAGAGAAGTTTTCGTGCATTCTAGAGATTGAAGCTTTGGAATAATGTGATTATGCAATGATAGAATGTATTTTCAAATTTTTACCTTTATTTTACCCTATGATTCGACCACTGAGAAAAAAAACTTCGTTGGAGGAACAAAATTCATTTTATTGGACGAAAATATTGCCAATTGAATTATTTCTTTTGTTGAATCGCGGATCTACATCATTTGATTCAACAAAAAAATAATTAAATTGACGATATTTTCGTCCAACAAAGTGAATTTAGTTCGTTAAACGAAATTTTATTCTCAGTGTACTTGTGATAACTTTTGGGACACCCTGTTAATGTTTCGGAATTAAAATCCCCGCGACTATCACGAGTACAAGCTCGAGTGAGAATCATGCTTCAGCCAAAGCCTGAATAGTGGTGCACCTCGATGATAGTTGGTAATAAACGACAGAGCTATGGAACTCGACAAGTAGAGTACATACACAAAGTGTTGAAAAGGTTGTTTGAAAGTGCATTTCTGGTCGATGCACCTGATGGGAAGCGTATCGACACGTTGGAAACTAGAACCTGTATATTCAGGTAGCATGTAAATAAACAACAAAACAAAAAACAAATAAAGAAACAAAAAATAACAAACATTCCTACCCTTATCCAGGAATATCGAGTGTTTGGCAGTTCGCGAAGAAGAATAAAAAAAAACACATGTATATATTCTGGCCATCGTATAACGAGCGAGCAAAAAAAAACTAGAGCCACGTAGAATCGCATGAAAGCAAAAAATAAAAAGAAGAAAATAGCCATTTACACGCCGACAGGTGATAAATCTCTTCACTGGATGCTGTGAATACAGACTCTGTTCAAAACAATGAATTTATAAGGTTTCTTAAATTTGTTACTATGTGAGATTTTGGAAGCCCATATCAATTTTTTTTTAATATTATAAAACCTAAGGATATTTATAGTCTTCATGTAATCGCAGTTTTTTTCTTCACAAAATCATCGTTTCAAGAACTTGAAAAATGAAATTATCAAATAAGAAATAACTGGTTCTTTGTGAGAGAACGTTTCAGAAAGAATAAATTTGAAAGTGTTCGAGTTTTTTTTTTTCTTAAATTTGGTTCACATATTTATTGATTCTTTAAGAACATGTTCAAATTTTTTAAAAGAAAAAAGAAAAATGATGAACAATCTCAGAAAAGTTTTTTCTAAAATATATATATTTTTTTCACGAATTCTATCAGGATTTAGTCGATAAATTATTATGTTTTGGTTCGCGGCCCATAGAAAAGGAGAAAGTGTACGAAAAAACGGAATCAAAAGAAAAAAAAACTGAAAACTGCATTCCGGACAACAATGCGTGCTATCGATACAGAATTTAAGATTTTTCTGTAGAAATATTTGCATCGGAATTTCATAGGATCGATGATTTTTTTAAAAATATTTCGAAATTAATCGAAGAAATGTTTTTTGGTTTGACTGTCTGCGGCATGTTTTTTTTCTATACATTTTCGATTCGATGCAAATTTTGGGAATTTGCAAGTTGTACGAAGCCCGACACAAATTCAATTAAAGCGACTACGGTTCGATAGTTCGAGCCTCGTTGAACGGGGCCACAAAAATGTTCGTTTCTATTTTATTTTTTCAAATACACTGCAACAGTGGCTGAGAATAAAATTGGACTTGAAATAGAAAAGATAATTAATTAGCGTAGATTTATCGTGTGGACTCAGAAATAGAAATGAATGTAGATAATTGTTATTTTTCTGTAATTCGGAAAAAAAAACCATCACAGTTTTTCTATCCAAAGGGTGAGAAAAGTGGTAAAACTTTGACATTGTGATTGTCTCGATACGATGTTCCTTGGAGTGCCATTTTCAAACATTCGAAAGGGTATAGAAAGACGGACGAATACGAAGTCGATATAGAGAATGTTTTCGTCAATGATTCCGTTGAGAGAAACAAGTTCTGGTCGATTGGACTTCTGGTAAAAGACTTTCCATTTCTACATTGTGATGGTATACGAAAATGGTCGTTTTATCGTACATGCCAATTCCATTCGACTGGGCTCAACGCTTCGTGAGAAAATGGAGCAAAGGTGGTGACAAGCAACAATTTCGTTTACAACACGACACTTACTTACTCTTTCTATTTTTATTTCGTCTCGTTTTCTCTACGAGTGATCGACTAATCAGGTGGAAAATTTCGTTTCCAACCACTTGCGTGGACACCACGAGACTCGTACCGTTCTCTCAGACTCGTACCAACTCGATCAACTATGAAAAAGGAAATGAAAGAGGCGACACGGAGGAGTTTTCCTGCAGGTGAATGGTCGTTGACGTTCGATGTCCACCGGAAACGATAGGATGTCCGGAAAACCAGTAATGCTATAGGAAAACTCATGGTAAAAATGTAGGATCGTAAAAAAAAGCGAAAAAATGATAAGGAGAAAATTGAAATAGTATTTTTTTTGTGGTATAATTTTCGTAAAAAAATTGTGAAAAAATTGAAAATCTATTGAATATGAACGAGTGAGTAATTAAATACGAAGAATTGTTGGATGTTTGCAGAAAACGTGAATCTAACAAAATTGAATCCAGGGCAAAGAACTTAGCATAGAATTCATTTAATCGAAGAGTACTTTAGATCGAAAGTGAAAACAAATGTGATAACGCAAACGAGTCATAAAGGAAGTTGCAATAAAGCATAGTTTGGAGGCTATCGAGGCGAATGATAAGAAAAAAGTGCTTATCACTGTGGGAGAAAGTGTCTGAAAGTTAGTCGTGCGAAAATAAGGGTGTGACAAGAAAAGAGAGGTGATAAACGTCTAGTTCGTTCATGAGAGAAGACTCGCCTGGTCCATTATGTTCTTTTACTTTCTTTCTCTGTCTTTAGCTGTATTTTGAGGCTCCCTTGAGTCTGTCTCTAGCCGAAACGTTATCGCAAAAATGTCAACGAAACTTTTGCTTATCTATCCCACGAGGGGTTAAGCACGCGTGGTTTCTTACTCGTCCACCAAAACTCTGGTGAGCCCGGCCAAAGTAGAGATCGTTAGGCCACGTTCTCCATCTTCTCCTTTCTCTCTCTCTCTCTCTCTCTCTCTCTCTCTCTCTCTTTTGAGCTCTTAAAAGTATGAGAAAGGGATAGAAATCCACGTCCGTTATATAGTAGACAGGCATTGCATCGACATAACCTCCGTATCCTTCTACCTCAAACCTCCGGCGACATCCGCTTCTTCGTCCTGCCAGCACATCCACTTTCGCGACCCAAACTTGCCAAGTCGGATAATGGCGAAGTTATGACTCAAACTCGAGACGCGCCACTCTACGCTTCTTCCTGCCACCTTGCTTTCGCCTCTCTCTCTCTCTCTCTCTCTCTTATTCTCATACTTACAGCATTGGTTATAGCTTTCGTAGTGTGCACGACCCCTCTTTTGGAAACAGCCTAACTCTATAACAACCCTTTAAGCCAAAGACAGGAGTTTCGTGGGCTTGTCAACTGTTTCTCAGCGCATCTCACAAACCACCTAGACCTTACCTTGCATTTCTACCTTTTCATACATTTATACATATATATGATGTTCATATTCATTGGGAGTTGTTAGATGTGAAAAAAATCATTTTAATATTAATCAATCTCAGTTACGCTCGTTGATTTCAAAATTGACAAAGTCCTCTCTTTAGGTTGTGAAATACTGTCAATTTTGACTGATTCCCATTTGATGACACAAACCATTGAAAAAAAGTCGTAATTTTATGAATTTTCTTTATCGTAAATTGACTTAAATGGAAGAAAAAAAAAACAACTTTTGGGGATCAGTTTGTGTGAGAACTAAATTTTCCTTTATTTCTTCACCGAAGCCTTAAAACTACTAACATTTGTCGTACACGTGTCTACATGTATACACATTTTGATGAATGCACTTCTAAGTGGAGAATTCACGGAACAACACACCTCGATTCGGCATTCCAAGTGACTCCCAGTTGTAAGATCACTGTTTCCAGTGAACTTAGTAATAAGCAAAAGTTCGTTGAATTTCTGGATTCACGAAACTTCGAAATCAAAGACGAGGATATGCAGATTGCAAAAACCCTCGTTGCTCACTAGCGAGAATAAATTTCTTGTTCTTAGGGCACACATGCATATGATTCGAATGAGCCATGGACGATTATTGTGGAATTTCTGTTACCTTTGTATTTTGAATTTCCGAATTAAGAGAACTAAATAACGAAATATTGAAAGAATTGTAAATTTATTTTGATTTTGAAATTTCCCGTGAAAATGAGCATTTAATCGATAGGAACGTGAGGGCACGTCCAAAAATTATATTTATTATTAATTACGATTATTTTTTTGAAAGAAACTTTCGATTAATTCAATCGTAATTCGAATTTCATTAATTAAAATGAATTTTAATAGAATACGAATTCTTCAACCTCGTCCATGACCATGAGAGAGAGAGAGAGAATAAGAGATTGAATGATTGATTAATTGATTGTTTATTTACTATTCCCTGTCAGAGGCATAGGGCAGGGGTAAAATACACTTTGAGGCCCTTTAAGTACAAAATTACTAAAACATACAGTAAAGAAAAATAAAGTAAAATGAAACGCAAAATATAAAAAAACTTACACCATGGAGGTGATGAAGTTATATGGAAGGGAGAGAGAGAGAGAGAGAGAGAAGGAGGAGGAGGAAATTATAAAAGAGTTCTTTTCACTTATCGTAATACAGGTTCATCATAAAGGTGGATAAGTGCCGATGGTTCGGTGTACCAACATATATTGAATAATCCATATTTGTGTGCATGCAACCGTTGTAATTCTGATTAGAATGCTGAAGAAGCATGTGGACATTGAATAGAGAGGGAAAGAGGCCCAAAATAGAGTTGAAGGTAAAGATGAAGAGGGCGATACCGGAAGGAACATAAAGCTGATAGGATCCGACCAGTCAACGATCATTTCAATAGGCCCTCAATTTCAAACTTCCCAACAGGAAACCACTTGAAATAGCAATGCTTTGACGATATGATTTCCTAGTGGATTAGATCATACATATCTTCCATTTATTTATTTATATATATATATATATATATATATATATAAGTATATTTAAATCGGAAGAGAGGTAGAAAATACAAAGATATAGAAATATCGAAAATCTATAGCACAGCTCGAGTGACCTCTATGAAAATTTCTCCTAGAACGTAACGTCCAACCGATAACCAAAGTACCAGCATTTCGAACGTGAATAAAGTCGAAAAAAGGGAGGATACAGGGTCCGTTACCAACAAATTCTATGACGAAACTACATTTTTCTTTTTGCAAACATGCGTTTTTTTTCGTATAGAACTGAATTTTCAATGAAATATGCGATACGAGCGAAAGTTGTCTTCGCCGAGTCTCGACAGAAAATGAGAAAAAGTGAAAGACAGAAAAAGAGCCAAAGGGTACTTCAGAGTGGAAATTCGTAATAAGGAAGAGTCTCGCGTGCTAGAGAACAGCCCACAGCGAATATCCTGCGCATGCGCGATAGTAAGCTTTACATTAATTACAGTAATTTTTGAGTTTCCATGGGAATCACAACCGACCACGTCTCCCTCCTCTCGTCACCCATGAGAATTTCGTGATGTAGCTGCGAACGTCCTCCCTTTTAGCTAATTCGGTTTTTTTGATCTTTATTATTATTTTTGTTTGTTGCTAATCCAAGAGATGTCGAATTTACGAGAAAAAAATTCAATTTGATTGGAATGTGGAGAAAAAGTTGTCCTGTTTGTCCGAAAAAGAAACTTTTCTGTCGGTGAAAATACGTTTTTTTTTTCAATGCTTGTAGACATTGAACAACTTTTTTTCTATGTTTTTTCGGGAAGCAAAGGCTTTTTTTCTGAATTTTCCTGCGGCACAAGGATTATTTGGTTTTCATGGAAAATTCAATATTTCTTACTCCTCGAGATATGGATATTTTCCTGCATCATGCAATTATGCTTTTTATTAACCGAATCGAAGAATATGTGTATAACGTATAATATCAGAAGAAAAAAAATCGAATAGATCGAATTTTTTTCTATCGTGAAAATCAGGAAAATTATCTTCGAGAACAGAGTTCTGGACAACAACTTAGCTTTAAATTCATTCATATCAGAAACTTTGGGCTAATCGTAATCATAAAATTAATTCAAATTGCCGAGCGTTGATAAATAAATAAAATAGAGAAGATTTTTTATACACTCCTCGAATGAGACCCGTTTATGAAACCCGAAAGATACTATTTACGGATTTTTATTTATATAACATATGAAACAATTCACCAAGATAACAGAGAATTCTACGAACATGGAGAGACGCGTTATCAAAATGATGTTAAACTATGCAATTGCTGGGCACACAAACTTAATGTTTATCTCTCTCTATCTCTCTCTCTCTCTCTCTCTCTCTCTCTCTCTCTCGCTCTCTCTCTCTCTCTCTCTCTCTCTGTCATTTTCTCTTCTCATGTAAAGCTTCTCTGTGACGTAACGATGGTATATAATAACCAGAGTTTATATAACAGTGTAGTTTGCCGGTTTGGCACGCCCGAGGGTTAACGTATGTACATCTCACTCCTACAGTGAGATCTTTGCCGACACTTCTATTTTCCCTAACGCCCTGGGTACCGAATAATCACAAGTCCATGGTACGAAATCCCCTACGCACTACGAATCAAGTACCCATTGTACATATATTCATAAAACCGAGCAATATAACGGGGAGAATGTTAACGAAGGAAATTTGAATTTCGAAACAAGACTCGCGTGGCCCCCTCATCTCTGACATTGCCGTTACTTCGAGACTCTCATGTTCAACTATTTCAATTAAATTAACGACCTAGTCCTTCAAAAAAGGTATACTTTCCAAAATATTTTAAAGTCTCTTGGAAAAGTAGTTGATAAAATTAAGAAAAAGTGCTCGAGAAAAAAAATTATCATGCGTAATCATTAAAAACGAATTTAGCAATATTTTATCGCAAATTTTTTCATCAGATTTTCTGCAACATCGCTTTATTGACGAGCATAAAAAATATAGACACGAACTTCTTTCCTTTTAGTGTGAAAAAAAAGATGAACAAATAATAAACTGAGCACGGTATGATATTTTATGGAAATTTTATGGAATCACAATTTCGATTCTATTGTCATTTGCTTTTATAGCTAAAAGAGAACAAATAAAAAAGAATTCGACAGTATTTTTTTTTTTCCGTTGGACAGGAAAGTGATAATTTTTTCAAATTTCCATTTTTTGATCATAAAATTTGAAAATAAAATTCCAAAGCACTTAATTACACGTGTCAGCTGAATAATGACTGAGAATAATGATTTACTGCTAACAATTTTCCACGGACCAATTCAAATCCTGTGTTCCAGGCGAAGAAATAATTACAAGAAAACAAAAAAAAACAAAGAAACCACGAAATTTTCGTTCTGTAATGTAGCTGCAGGCTGTGGAACCTCCCGAATAATAATGTAAATTATGGGAGCTTCGTAATAAAAGTGTATAAACGTATAAACGTATTAAAAACTCGGAGGCTGGGGAACATCAAAAAATTTTAACGAACGACACTGAATGAGATTTTTATCTTTTGCCTCGTTCACCTCTTCGCGTTAGTCTTCCAGTTAAACGAAATGACCTCAATGTTACAACGGGGTTGCAACTTTTACGTGTTCACAATGATATTTTGCTTTCTCTCTCTCTCTCTCTTTCTCTTTCTTTGTTTCTCTTTCTTTCCCATTGACGTGATGGTTTGGTACAGTGTGGATGTTTATATATATATATATGAACATTTTTCTCGCCTTCCCCGAGAGATTTATTCGACTTGGTGATGTTTCTAGCGGCGCATAGTACCGAAGAAACGACTTTAAAATGCAAAAGTATCCTTTCCCATGCCCCTCCCGTTGGCCCCTCTCTTTCTTATTTCCTCTCGCGTATAAAATCGAGTATTCGCCCTCGTTGGAACTTTGAACCGTGCCCAAGTGTCGGTATAAAGATCCACGGAGTCCTGAGACATTGAAAAACTTTGTCCGGTGTACGAAGAATAAAAAAAAAAAAACTCAAATAAAAGGACGAAAAGGAGAGGGAGAGAAAAAATAGAATATTCTATGAATATTTGATAGGGAGCTCTGCTGAAAGCTTATACCATAATAATGCCACACCATCTTTCTCAGTTTTCTCCTGTTTTTCTATTTTTAAAAAAAATTTTTATTTTCGATTTCTTTTTTTGTTTTTTTTTTTTTTCACCGTTATTTTTGTCGTTCTTCTGCGAAGGGACAATCATTATTCTGCGAGAAACCTGAAAGATTCATTTCTCATGCTTTTCCCCCTAGAACTTCGACAAATTATTGCTGGGAGTTTGATAGTTGCGCGATCTCTCTTGAACACTGTCGTTTGTTCGAACAATAACGAAAACATTTTGCCTTCTTGTTTTTATTTCTATTCTTTATTCGCCTCAGTGCTCAAAGTTTTAAGACTTCCGGTGAAAAAAATGGACTCTGCAGTAACCTGCTGCGAGCTTCAACAAAAACGGGCAATTCTGCGTTTTTTTTTTTTAACTTTTTTTTCATTTTCCAACGCACGCTCGTCAATTAACGTCCAGGCTACAGCTTTAACACTTTTATAAACGAGACTACGTTTGTTTTTCTGTTTCAGGTAATTTAACCAGACAACCCAACACGAGACACGTCCCCCAACTCGCTATGGATTTATCATCCTTTTTAGAAGTTTTGTGGCTATCCTCGGTATTGCACCCTTCCAGGTGCACGTGAGTTATGTCAAATAAAAAATTTTACTAGTGCTTGTTGCTGTAAAGCAGGAAAAAAATAAAAAATTTCTACATTTATTTAACTCATTTTTTAAGGGATCTTGAAAAAAAAATCCAAACCACTTATTTAACCGGACAGTTAAAAAAAATTAAAAATTTTCACTCGATTAGATGAATTTGAAGAATTTTTAAAATTTTTCGCTGAATTACTATGTCGAGAACTGCATTGACGAAAACTATAAAAGGGACAAACTTTAATTATTGATTTTAGTTCATTGAGGCAGTGAAACGTAAGTGAATCAGAGTGCAAAGTTACGTTGAAAGTTTTGTCAGAACTGTCAAAGTTTAGAATTCAAACGAAACTTTTTTCGTCAATTGTTTAATAATTCAATTTTTTGGGATCTTTATGATTTTTAATGTTATGACGAATTTGTTTTTTTATCGAATCAAAATTCATGCATTTTTATTTCGTTTGAATGATCGTGAATAAAAATGTTTGGAAAAAATGCTACAGATTTACTTTTTTTTTTATCGAAGAATATCTTTGACTTTCCGACTAACATTTGGAAACAAATGCAATATCTGAGAAAATTCTTAAAATTAAAGCATTAAAATTTTACAATAAAATACAAAAATTTATACACCAAATTAATCGTCGAATTCCAGGTGGGCAAATATTAATACAAATGAGACGTCCTTTTTTTTCAAATCGTTACAATTATTAATAAAAAATTTCTCGACGTATTGAATAAATTAAAATTTCCAATAAATGGTCCATTTCTCTTTATAAACTTCAATGGCAATTTCGGTTTGTTTATTATTATTTTTTTTTTTTTTTTTTTTTTTGTATCATTTAATCGCGTTGGATACGAACGTGTGTGACTACGAACCGTCAAATTTTTGTGGCCTGCATAAAAGCCTCTTTTCGTACTTTGTGCTACGAGAATATTTTCCTTTGATCCCTAGAAAATTTCGTTCGATAATCGTGCACGTATGCGCACTGACGATCCATACATACGATTATACAACGATGCAACCTCCATGTGAAAAGGGCTTATCGAATCTGTATTTCGATGGTTTATGACAGCCTTTTCATCAGGTAGTTCATTTATAATGGGTCCGGTGGTTCGTGCTTGCATTTTGGAAGACCACCAGAGCAGTTTCAGTTTCACAAAGGTCGTGAAGCGCATTAGCCCCTCGATAAAAGTTCAAAGTACGAAAACCGTTGCTGCACCCAATGCAGTTTGAGCACTGCTCGGATAAAAAGCTCATATACGATGTCAAAGCTCTCTGTGTTGCTATGTACAAAATTGGCTTATACCGACAATTCTGTTTCATTGTAACTTTCGCCAGTCATTCTTTTTCGATCTATTCACATATTTCTTTCTCTCTCTCAATCTCTCTCCCTCTCTCTGTCTCTCTACAATTTCTGTGGTAAATATTGAAAATATTCAACTACAATATACATTTATTTATTGAGATATATATAGATGTATTTTTAAAAAAAGTATAGATCATTTTATTTTTTAATTGGATCGTTTTTTAATTGTTCCGTCATTCAATGTCATGAATTTGACTGTTTCGTTGGTTTTATAGTTTTTTATATAGTTCATTAAGAGTCCACTAAAGAACGGTTCACAGAATTTTAATTCGTGTGTCATAATTTCGATTTGACAAATTTCCAAAAGGTTGCGAATTTTTTTCTTGCTCCAAAGTGACTCCACAGTGGCTTCAAAGTAGCTGATTGATAAATGCATTTTTGGTGAAAATAAAATAGCCTTGCTTTTCTTTAATGAACGAGAATGTTTTCGTGCTTAATTACCATTAATTCTTGTACATCAATTTCAAATAATCGATATATATATATACATGTATTTACGAAAAAGAGTTTAAACATGGTCGAATGATGTAGACAGCTCTCCATAAAACAGTAGGAATTGTAGCGAAATAAAAGCATGTAACAAAACCAGTTAAAGCTCCTGGGTGCATATTTATGTGTTTTTATATAGATATATATTTTTTGAACGTAGAAAACTACGAAATGTTACGTACAAAAGCAACACATTCAATGCTTTCAACCCACAAGCTTTTCATTTATTTCACCCTCGATTTTTCTCTCTTTTTCCACGTCTATTATTATTATTATTATTATTATTATTATTATTATTATTATTATTATTATTATTATTATTATTATTATATTTGCACTTTCCTTTTCTTTTCCTCCATCCTTTTTACTGCAATTATGTATTGTCTTTCTTTTTGCTCATTCGTAATGTCGTTGCATGACGGGAGTTTCCGGTGACGCTCTTATTATTATTCACTTTTTCTTTCTCATTCTTCACACGATTCCAAACATGCTTTTTCATATATTTCAATTAATATCATTTGTGTATTTACGTTTTTTCTTTTTTTGTGGTTTTTCTTCAACCGGATTTTAAATCTTAGGTTTTTTTTTTCTTTGGATTGAAAATAACCTAATGAAAACTTAGAATAATTGTTGGAAAACGTGAATAAAATCTATAATTGACTTTTATAATAATCGATTATCATTTTTTAAATTATTTTTTACTAAATTTCAATAAAAAAGTTTCTGGGCACTAAACGTGGAATATATAGTAGATTTTCCAACGAAAAATATGGGAACAAAAGTGCAATTTTTTACTCTTTTCTTAACTCAACCCGAACACGCATTTTTTGCTCATCAAAATCTCGCAAGAATCATTGCTCCATTTTCTGGATTCCTTGTTATTAAAACAAAAAGTAAAAACTGTGAAAACCATTCGACTTTTTGTTTCGACTCGTTGAAGAGAAAAAAGTTTCTCGCTTGGACAAAAGAATTGTGATATTTTTCTCGTGAATGTAACATTGCGAAGGGTCGTTGAATATGTATGTGTTGAATACTTGCTCGTGTCACAGTCCCGAAGGAATAATGCAAATTATTTAAATAAGACGCAAAAAGAGACGAAAAATATTGGCAAGTCTAAATGAGGAGAGAAAAAAAAACAGTCTCGAAAAACAATACGCATCAAGGGAGGCGTATGATAACTTGTGGAGTCATCTTTACTACACCCAAAACAAACGATTGTTTTAAAGACACGTTTTTTCACCCCATAGGAAAAGATCCTTCACTATTTTTTTTAACGTCGAAAATAAGGAATCGTTAATTCTTAATAAGGGAGTGCGTGCGAGGAATTGACAAAATTCCGAATGAGAATGACGAACAAAATATTGAGAAGATATTTGAACGGTGTAAACAATATTTGGAGATTTTTGGAAAATCTATTTTCGAAATACGCGATACACATTTTTTTTTATTGATAGCAAATCGCGCAAATTTTTAAAAGAGAATCTGGTCACATTTTTTTTACTTGTTCTCGTTGATTTATAACATAAATTCCAAAATATATTTATTATTATTATTGTTTATTTATATCATCGTTCATACATAAATAAACAGAAAATTCATCATAAAATCAACTCGATAAGTTTTAACATTTACATTTTATTTTTATAGATTTGATCACTTTCGATGCCTCGATTTTCGATCGTAAAAAAAAAATTGATTTTATTCAAAAGTGTCTTCATTTTTCTTTCTACCAGTTAACGTGTGAAATCTCGTGAATAATTCATAAAAATATCTAATAATATCTTAAAAAAACTGAAAAAATGTTGGAAAGCACGAAAAATTAAATTTCGTTGTATTCCAACGATGTTGCTTCAAATTATTCAACCAATTACTAGATAATTCCACGGGCTTCGAACTTAATTTTTTTTTTATATATACATGAAAAAAAATAATATAAAAGAACCTCGAGAAAGTTATTTTCCTTAGCTTTAATCTCTGTTTTTCGTTCACAATGTTATAGCAGTCGTAGAATCCAACCCTTCGTAGTTGAAAACACACAAACAGAGGGAACGGAGAGCAGGGGAACGACTGCACAGTAGCAGTGCATAAAATACCGTGATCGGTTGATGACTATTTATTCTAAGATTATTATTCCCAGTTGTGAGGCACCAGAACGTTGTTCTTTGCTCCCCTTTAGTACTAAAATCACGAACGATATTGCACCGTGTAAACGTTCTTCAAGTCCTGGATATAAACATCGGAAACGATTCCTCTGGTTACATGAGTAAACAAGCTCCTTAATCTCCCTCGTTTCTGATTGTCTCCGGAAAGGGATTATCTACGAGCTCGAAGACTATGAATTTATAAACTCTGTTAAATTTTGTATTCTCGGACCAGCTAATGTTCCAACTCCATGAATTATTATGTCGTTGCGATGAACTCTTTAAAATCGTTATAAAGCAAACGGTGTACGGAAACACCGATCGTTTAGGCGGTAATCAAACCAGGCGTTGAGTAATCCCGAACGATTGCAGGATAAGAAAAAGCTCGTTATTCCGATAAGCAGCTTGAATTGTGCCATAAAAAGTGAAGGTTGTAAAAAAAGATGTACAGAACTTTTAATTACTTTGAACCAAAGCAAAAGATATCTTTACAAGTTTCCAATAAATCGCGTTGATTACAAAAGATCTATTAAATTAATCAAACCTATAAACACTTGTTTACTAATTGAATGTCAAATTGAGCCTTTTTTCGTCAGTTTTTTGTTTTTAAAAATATGAAATTTCGAAATTAAATAAAAACAATTTTCAATCCAGTGTCAAAGCCGAACAGAAACGGATTTACGTGCCAGAATAAAAAACGAAATTATATTCGAAAATAAATAAATATTTTATACATTTTTTGCCAGTACTCTCCGTTGCCTCAGTCTTCTCGTTATATTTATAGAATATAAATAGTAATAGGAAAAGAATGAGAAGCGAAAAGCTCGCAGGAAAATGTTTCCGGATTCGAAGCACAGTCCGAACAGTTCCTTTTACTTTTCATCCCTTACATAGCTGCACGCGAAGCGAGAGTAACATATGCTCGAGCATGTAGTTTAGATTGTACGTGTATATATATATATATATATATATATATATATATTCACGTAATGTAACCGAAGAGAGAGGAAAAATGTACAAGTTAACGTGGCCAGTACCTAAACGAAATACCAAAAGCTTCTTTCTCCATGTTTCCATGTTGAAAAGTACATCTTTTTTTTCGACTCCCTCTTTTTCTGTACTTCCTGTACCGTTGGAGGAGCAAGAAGGGCTGGATGAAGTAGAAATGAGAGTAAAAAAAAGGTTTTAGAGAGTAGCGTTGAATATGGGCCGAGTAGAAAAGAAAAATAAATCGACTAGCACACCATGATTATCCGTTGAAAGTGCGGCTGTCAGTAAAGTTCCAGTTTTTAAGGGTTGTTCCTTTCTCGGTTCGCCTCTTCTTTTTCCCTTAATACTTCGTGTTGCGTCAATAGATGTTGTGCAGAGTTCATCGAAGCTTGCGTGGCAGGGGCTAGTTTGTATCACGTTTTAAGGAGAGAAAGAAAGAGCAAAGAAAAAAAAAGTTTCTTTCTGCGAAATAGAGACGAAAGAAAGAAGATTGATCGATCGATGTGTTTTAATGCTCGAGAAAAATGCACGGGGCACGTAATAGAATAATGACAGACAATATCAACAAAAAAGTCTAACCGGAAACATCAATATAGAACAAAATCAACATAAAAATATTGATCATAAACAATCATTTGACTATAAACAACACAGAAATGTGCATTTATTCAAAGGAATTTATCAATTCGAAGGGAATTCATTTAGGAATTCAAATAATGAGTATTTCAATGAGATTTACACGAAGGAATGTAAATGATGACGTTGAACTTTGATTTATTGGAATGCAACGAAGTTCCTCAGTTTATTAAATTCAAAATTTATTAGCACTGCCAACATAATTTGTACTGCATTATTTCAAGAATTCAAAACCGATTTATGAAAAAAAAAAAAGTTTCGTTGCGTTCGAACGGTACAACCTTCAATAACCCATAGAAATCCCACAATATTTTCCATGGAAATAAATAAAAACGAAATCAATATAACAACAAAAATGGAAATATGATGGCAAGATTAAGGGAAAAATCATTATTATAAAAATAGATTAAGGCATAGAAAGATTGGAAAGAATAAGGAGAGGAAAGAGAGGAGAAAAATATAAGAGGAAAGGGTAAAAGCTGAAGAAGAATGAAAGAGGAAGGATTGTCGGAAAAGACGTGCTTGGCAACTCGTGCCGCACGTCCAAGTGGATGCCTGACTGTTGGATATGTACCTTCTGAGCTTTAGCACTCACACCCGTTGCTTCTGGTGCACGTGTACCTAAGTAGGGATAGTACGTATAGTTTATTAGACGGCTGAAAGCAGCTAGACCTTAACTTTCCTATCTCTCTCTTCATCCTTCTCTTATTCGCTCTCTCTTTATCTTTGCTTTTCCTCCCTGAACTCTAAACACCAGTGCACTCTCAGAGTTCTACTGTTGCAATGTCTGTCCCCCTTTCTCTCTCTCTCTCTCTCTCTTTTGTTATCCTGTCCTGATCTTCCACTCTCTTGCTCGGTTTCCTAAGCACCTCCGCAGCATTCCTACGACTATGGGACTACACCATCGTGTACTCTGCGTTCTGCAGTCGCCACTCTCATGATAATTCGCCGTAACATCGCCACTACGTTTCTCCAAGTTCAACAGGATTTTACTCCATCCTAGTTGCACTACTTGTCTCTCATTTAATTTGTACTTTCTCCCGCACTTCTCTTAGTCTTCAATATGTTCTCTTTGCTTCTATTTTTTTCTTCTTTCTTCAATTCGTTCGTCATCACTTTCTCATAGTATCTACTTCTTAACCTCTCTCTCTCTCTCTCTCATTTTTTCTTTCTTGTTCTCTGTATTTTTGCTTATCCATTCTCTTGCTTTGTTTCTTCCTTCTTGAGACTGTTACCACAGCTCATTATACGGAACAAGGAAGCTTGAGGTTGGAGGCCAGTATACGACAATGTATAGTTTTGCGTGCGAGCTTCGCCCACACACATTATAACCAACGCCTTATGATATTCAAGGTTTACCTTACTCCAGGCTATACCAGACACACATATGCACATCCGACATACAGATATATGGAATCTTCACACTCGAAGCTCTGGCTGTTAGTGCTGTTGCTTTTACTCCTTATGGTGGTGCTTCAGGTGGCCCTTATGAATGCGAGAGCTTTCACGCGTTTATTATCCACCCTCGGGACAACTGCGAACTGTAGTGCACCTCCGAAAACACTGCATCCCATTCTTATCGTTAGCTATTTTCATATCCAACTCCACTGTACATTCTCATTCCCCTGTTGGGTCTTTACTACTCGACTTTACTCGCACAACCATACTTTCAGATCTATTTTTTGACAATGACACTAACTTCACGCACTAATTAAATGAATTATACATTTTTGTCATGTTTTTGTACTTCTAGTCTTCCATTTTTGAATCTTTTTTTGCTGGACGAAATACTTGACACTTCTACAACAAAGTTTTGCCCACAGCCATTCTTTCCTACTGCATGAACTACTGTATCGTATTTGCTTACGGCAATGGATCAGTCGCTATTTTGACACCATGAGCACAAGAGAGATAGCTTCAAATTTTGAAAGTGAAATTTTTCATTGCAACGCAATAAGTACTCTAATTACTCGATAACTGTGTAGAACAAAAATTCGAAAAAATGTGTGTCCGTTAATAAATAAATAAATAATTTTTAATAACTTTTTATCATATTAATGTATATAACCACCCTCTTTAAAGGCCAAGGGAAACTGTTGAAAACCCGAGTGATAGAGGTTCCTATATTTTTTTACCATTAGAAACTCAGAATAAATACCTTGAAACGCATATAAAAAGCTTCGCCCAGACTACTACCTAATACAATTGGTTTCGTGAAAATATTTGCTAACTTTACTTCACGTTGACAGAGACGAAGAAATATAGGTTTATCACGTACCAATACGAATTCACGATTGATCTGAGGAAAAGCCATTTGTCAGGTTTATTGTTCAGAGCACTAATTTGGCGCTCCCTTCTTTGCTTAGTAAAAGAGGAAGAAAGAAAGAAAGAACTGTCTGAAAAATTGCTGCCACAAGTGCCAGAACGCCTACGCCACCTTTTCCTTCGCGATCGAGGCTATTTCTCCAAATTACGAGCAAGGACAGAACAATTGACGAAAGGGAGAAAAAGGACGACGAACAGATAAAGAAAGCCATCACAAAACGATGAGGCAATAACCTTCGCTCGTGACTTACGAGCCAAACCGATGCTTTTTTTTTTTTTTTTTTTTTATCCCCCATTTCAACCATCCGCTGTAAAAACTTACTTTTGTCACATCAACTCAAAGACTAACGTATTTTTCAACGAAATTTTTGTTTAAACATTACCATCAATGCTTTTTTTCGATCGAAACTTTTTTTAGTTTTACCTCAAAATTTACGATTCTCTTCCAATGATGAAAACATGAGAAATCACTCGATTTATTATATACCCCCTTGGAAAAGATCAATTAATCTTTGTCGAGCAGTTGAAATAATCGCTGAGTAATCATGATAAACGATCCATCAGTTGTATTAGCCATTATCGTCGTCAAGCAATTACATCGCATTTGAAATCCCACGTTTCTTTCGCATTCGTTATGTCTCCGAATGAGCGTTTTTTATTATTAAGTAGAATTAGGTCAAAATGGAAAATACAACCGGATTAATCGATAGGAATTTGAATAATTGATGGGAATGAACGATATTTTGATCCTTTTTTTGGATTTCCGTTTCAAACTGTCGTTTGATAAAATATAAATTAAAATATGGCGCTGAAAAATAATGAACGATTTCTAAATTTATCCAAAGCTTTGTTAAGGTATTTGAAAATTTTCGTAATCGAAAATTTTGGATTTGGCTATTGGATGAGTTTGGAGAATCTTTTGTATCTTTCGCTGATGCATTGTCAGAAACTGTTAAAAGCAGAAACTACAATTATTGTTTTTAGACAAAAAAAAAGCAGTAAAAATTAAGAATTCGTCTGCAAATTACATTTTTTAAAGTTTTTTCGTGAACCATTTATTTAAACATTCGGTGACAACAAGTTTCTATTGTAGTTACAAAATCTTTAGAATCTTTCCTTTGCACAGGATTTAAAAAATTTTTAACGCATTCAGAAGGCTTTTGAATATGAATTTTTCAATAGAAAGCCTTGCAAGAATTAGACGATTTTCAAAATTATATTTTTTTGCCAAAATGTAGGTAACATCCGACTTTTTAACTAAATCTGATGAATTTTATTATGTGAAGAAATAGCTAAACATGGTATTGACCGTTTGTTTCCAATTTTTAAACATTTATTTATTTATTTTCTTACCGCTACAGGATAAAATAAATTTCAACAATTTCAACAAATTTGTACGCTCCTCGATCAACAAAGAGTGGCCAAGTTGTCCGACATGTTTATAGTCATGTTTTCGAGTTGCAATCTCTCGTAGTATATAAACAGGTAAACTTTGTTACAAGCTTCGACCACAGTATTGAGTTTAGAAAATTAAATTACGAGGTAAAATATATACTTCAACTTGATCGCACTAGAAATTCGCATAGTTAACAAAAACCACTGCAGTGTAATGGTTTTTTTTATTAAATGGAAAATCATAGAATTAAGAATTCCAGTTTTTTCAAAATTACCTCAAAATTTTCTGCACAATTAATGCCTCAAAAATCAGTCAAAATTCCATCGGAATAATGACGAAAAACCCCTTAATAATAACAAAAAAAATGTCAGAGTTATAAAGATATCGGAGCGGGAAACGTTCAATGGAAAAACAATCACTAACTCAATAATTCATAAACTCATTTAGTCCATACTTTATATTTTCCCACGTTTTGATGAATATCGGATGACGAAATCGACAAGATAAACATTTCATTAAATATTCACCAATATGTCAGTGTCAGTAAACACTCTGAAACTTATGGCTGAGTGACACATCAGTGAACTTGTCAAAAATGAATGTAACGAAACATACACGTAAATACAGGAGTCACGATATCGTCGAAAGGTTTCTAAATCGATCATATCAATTTATACAATAAAAATCATAAACGTAGGGATTAAAGACCCCTTCGGACTCGATATATAAGATCAGCAAACATCATATTGTGCAAAAACGAGCCACACAAAAGTGGTGGAGAAAAAAATCGATACTTTTGCGTCAGTTCATCGTTTTTCTCATCGTATTTGCCTAACGTTCAGAGGAGGGGTATTAAAAATTCCTCAAACAGACAGTCGTCGATGAGGGAGAAAGATCGATATATCAAGGACGCAGTATGTTCAATATACTACGTGTGTTTCGAGTGGATAGTGCAAAAGTAAACTTCGACAGTGTGTACACAGCTTCTCAGCAAAACCTACCGAGCTAAATAAATACGGATAATCGTGGAATCGATGCATCAAGAAAATTTAATTTTCTCACTCATTTCACGATGCATTTGACCAGAAACGAACTAATTAATCCTCATCACACTTCGCAATTAATTCTCATAAAACCTTTACTCCTGCCTATACCAACCTTCCAATCCCTAAATTTATTGATACTTTGAAACATTTTCATTCGTCAAGGTAGTAATCTCGCCACAGTTACGTTCAAAAGTTGACTGATTGGTTAATTTCTGAAATAGACGATATAATTTGCAGAATAAAATGATAATGTTCGCCTTTACATTTTATAAGAATGTAAAAACATATGGAGTTTTGGGAAAAATGTCTAATGTGATGTTTAGAGTTTAAGAAATAACGAAATGTTATTGATTTTTTGAGACACACTTCGGCATATGTTGCTCTGTAATTAGGGAAAAGAATCAAACAAATTCTTAAACAAGTGAATTATGTTAGAAATTTAAAAAAACACGGTTATACAACGTGTTATACTATGAAAGGCTTAGAAAGGTCAAAAAAAAGCTTAAAAAACCATGATTAAGCAAATAAAAATACGATTTTCCATCGACGATCTCTAAGTTGATTGACTTCAACTGAATTAACTACGATTTTTAAACCCTCCACGTTTACGTAAGACGATCTCTGTTAAGTATTACGATAAAATCTTCGTCGTTTTATAAGGAGATAATGAAATAAGCAGTTGATAGGCAACATGATAGCCCGGAATGGCGATGTTGGCAAAACGCCATTTTGCCCGGATGTGCTTTCGTTTAAAGGATAAAAAAAAAACCTCCCTTAGTATCTTTTTCTCGGATTGGTGGGTGTGTAAGTGAAAAAAAAAATTGATACGTATTTAGTATCTCAGGTTCTCGATAGCGTCAATCGGAAATTGGGACTTTGCAAAGCCGTTCGGCGATACGTAACTCGACTCGGATTAAAAAGCACTCTGTGCTCTGTGGCTCTATGGCAAGGTGAATTTCGTAGGAAGCATGAAATGCTCTTGGGACGTCCGATATCCAAAACTAACCTCCGAGCCTTGCCTTTCGATCGACAGACTTCTTTACTCTTGATTTTTTTTTCGATTTTTTTTTCTCGTCTCTCTTTTTCCATCTTCCAATCCTCTTTTTACGAAGCTCCCCCTCCTTCATCCCTTATTCTCTGCCAAGCTTTCTTTATTATGGTAATTCGACTCGGTCGAGACGTTGATATCCGCAATCCGCTTTCAATTCGCATTGAAATAAGCTCCGATCTTGTTCACGTGGCTGTGACCGAAAGTCAGAGTCTAGAGATTGTAAGGCCGAGGGGGTTGCGAAGTGTCACGACGTTCCCCTCTTTCTCTTTCTCTTCGTCTTTTTGACAGTGATCTTATGGCGTTCGACAAGCGTGTGCGATAGCTCGAAGGGGTTCTCCATTTAAAAAAAAACTAAAAAAATTGTCTCTTTCCTGTAACCCGCTTGTCGACTTGCTTCACGCCAAGAATCAAAGTCTCGCCCATGAGAAAAATTTCCAAAAATGTTTGACAATATACTTCGTTCTAAAAAATAGAGTGTCCTTGACAATGAAAACTCGGACTAATTGATTCTTGCTACTCGAATCACTCACTTGACATTCCGTTTTTTCAATAATTCGCAATTATGCAAAATCCTACTGCCTGGAAAGCAGGATAAAAAAAGACATTTTCCGGACGATATTACTACCTTTTTCGAATGCTTTTACGGGACTCTCTGTATTTGTTTATTCCTCTGTTGTATAAAAATAATAATCATTATTGTTATTATGGAAATATCATGATTATTTTATTATCATCATCATTGACATTTAATGTCCTGAGTTTCCAACGAAATGTTGAAATTTTTTGGGTTTATCATTTCTTTTTTTCATCTCTCTTTACTCGCTCTTTTTCCGACTCGAACGAATAATTTTTTAGTAGGTCGAGGAGAGATGAATCAGCCGTCTCTCGAGGAAGCCAAAAGAACGTAAGAAAACGAGCGATGGAAGAGCACGGAAAGATCTAGAGAAGACCGAGAGCTCTCAATTTTTTTCATGTCGAAAACGAGAGCTCTTTAGCTCGGAGAGTTGTGCCAGAGAGTCTTTTATACATATGTATATATTTGTAGACCTATATAAATTTATTTGTTGTATATATAATGAGGACTCTGAGATCCGTGGAGATAATAGTGTCTGGTTGAATCGAAAAAAAACGTTCCCGAATAATAATTAGAAGAACGAAAAAATAGTATCGCCTTTATACTTACGCAAATGAGCAACTTTATATTCAATGATATCGATCAATCGTACACCACATTTTTAAGAGCTATATCAACAGTTTCGATGAAATTCTTTGTTTTTTTCCGGATAAACGTCTTACAAGAACAATATTTTCGTGCCAAAACCTAAGTAAAATGAAGAAAGAGAGTAAAAGAAATTAGATAATACTTTTATACGGCCGTCAGAATGCGAGTCCGAGCGTTTTTTTTTTCGTTTCAATTATACGACGCCACCGCCAGAGCTCGCCACTCGACTCCACCGTCCCTTCTCTTTCTCCATCACTCTCGCTCTCTTGACTGCACTCCCATTGACGTGTAACCGCAGAGAAGAACTATACATCTGCCGTTAGGTTGATAACACACCGAGACTGTGTGCGCAAAAGTCAGCTTTGTCTCTCTCTCTCTCGCTCTCTTTCTCTTTAGCTTTTTTCTCACATATTCAAAGGTAGAAAAAGAGAGAAGAAAAAAAGGTCTGAGCCTTTTCGTATGCAAGAATAGTCGCTCTCGCGGAGTGAGAAGAGGAAAGAGAATAAGAAGAGACCCACCGTGAGGTCAGAGGGTGCTGAAAACTCACCCACAGAGACGAAAGAAAAAGCCACCCTCATTAGGAGATTCCAGACTGCGCTGTCTGATGCTTCTCTCATACGTTATATATATTACGTTTGCAAGCCTCCTGATAACTTCTCGTTCAAATGAGATCCTCGTACCTTCTCCCAGTCTTGCTCTCTGTTTGTCTAGTCTTTCTATCTTTTACAGTTCACTCTCTTGTAATGGTTTATATTATGTGTAACGCGTATAGAATGAAAAAAAGGCGCGTTGAGAGCCTACGTCTGATTTCTTTTTTTTCCCAATCTTTTTTTGTTCAAGCCAGAGATACACCTCCTCTCGCTTTTTTACTCAAACTCCCTCGTCCTTCAGAGAGAACTTTTTGGAACGTAGTCCTTACGAAATTCTTTCGTTCCTTCGCACCATATCCTTCAACCAGTGAATACGTAATGTGTTACCAAATACTATCACGTAACCTTTTTTTCACTTCTAAAAATAAAATATGTGATTTACAGACTTGGAAAAAAAGTATAAATATTTCACACCGACCGAACGATGTTTTGGTACGATTGTACTTTGTTTTCTTAAATTGAAATTTTTTTCAAATTCTTTTGCTGTTTTCGACAGTTTTGAACTCAATATTTAAAGTGAAAAATTGACATTTTAATTATGTTCGAAACAGGATTGCTCTGCTTCGAACTGCTCTTTTTCATTAAAAAATAAAAAACTCGCCAGGCATTGAAAACAAAAAGTTTTTAAAATCCATGGAGAGAGTAAAAGATCTCAAGGACAAAACACCTTTGCATGTTATGCAACAATTTGAGTTTTTTCGACAGAAGTATTACTTGAACAAGGCGAGAAAGCAGAGGGAGAAAAAAAGGAAGATAAAAACTGAAGAAAAGAAGAGACGAAAAAACGAGAAGAGAGAGAGAGAGAGGCAAAGAAAGTTACGAGAGTCGGTGAGAGCGTGCAAAGTTTAGTAAGCTCGCCTATTTGTTCAGCACGCTGTGTACGATGGTTATAAATCTTCGCTCGATTTGACGGTGCAGCCTCGAGCGAATGCAGGCGCCACTGTCCATGGCCTGGCAAACTTTGAAAATTCATTATATCCTGCTCTGCTTGAATCCTTTTCCCGAGACGTGAACCAAAGAAGAAGGGTGGCGGAAGATCGTAGGAATAAAAAGTCTATTGAACAATTAATAACGATCGGGAAATAAAAATCTCGCATAAACCTCTCCACAATGGTGAATTTCATGAATCATTAGCGTCCCAATATCTCCCAGCCTCGTAATCGCTGTGGAATGGAAACATTTGAATAAAATGCTACCAAGTGGAGATCGGCATCTAAAAAAGTAGATAGAGGAAATAATTGGTATAAATCATCGAAATTATTATTCTATCCACCCCCATGACGATTTAGTTTATCGCTTTAGTTCATTTTTCTTCAGTGAAGCCCTCATCTCACTAATCAACAATTTAATCTCGCCCCAGGTGCTTTCCGCGCCTTCATATAAACTGTGTATCATAATATCACCATTTTCATAAAGAAAGAATGATGCATTCGTTGGAGAAAAATTATTATAATGGAGATATTTTCTTTCCTGTGAAAAGTACAGATACAAACAACTAAACCAAAGGAATATAAGGAAACACTGAAAGAAGGAGAAAGAGAAGAAGAAGAAGATTGCAATAGCTCTCTCTCTCTTGCTCTTTCTATCTCGGTCATTATGTTAATTTAATCAAAGAACTTGCGAGCAAATTCGTAATCTGTCGCACAATCGTGACCGTGTAAAGATTCATATACACAGGTGTTCTACACATGAGATTCTCGTGGAAAACGTAGCAAAAGAGAAAATGAAAGAAAAAAAAACAGAACAAGAAGGACGAGACAAAGGTTGGAAAAGGAGAGAATAGAAAACAGATGAAACACACAGGAGAAAGCAACAGAAAAAGAAAAGCAAAGAGAACAGGGAGAAGGAGAAAGAAAGAGGAACAGAAGAGCAGAGAGACATCGAGAAAGCGTGGAGAAATGAGAGAAAGAGGAATAAAAAGATCGCAAAAAGGAGAGGAGAGGAGAGAGAGAGAGAGTACCAGAGGGCTCACGAGAGTTCGTAATTGCCTTCTCTCTACGTTCATTTCCAAAGAATCCAAGAGCTATACGGATTCAAATGCTAATTTAATTAACGTTCCTCTCACGAATCGCGTTACCAAGATCTTCGTTATATCCAACGGTATCTTGTACTATCTTTCCTCTCGTTGCTCCATTGCACTAATTTTTTCTTCGTTTTTTTCTTTTATTTAAATTTTTTAAGCGATAAAAAATTTTTGAACAGACCAAAGGCGACCTTTTACAGTCTAACAAAAAATCACAATTTTTTTTTCTTCTACTTCTACCCTCATCCGTCTGTGGTGAGATTAGAACTGGGAAAAATCAGAGAACCACTTAATACGCCTGAGAAGGGAACCTTTTTACGATTTTCATAATCCATGAAAAATAAACTTGGCCGAAGAGATTCGTCATTTGGAAATCCATAAAATCCATTCTTTAAAGTTTAAAGTTTTCAGGTTTGAAGAGAATCGGTGAAAGATAATATTTAATTGAATTTTAAGTTTTTGAGAAATTTACACGTAATCAAACGACAAAAAATTTCAATATTTCGTGAAGACATTGAACAACTTTTCAAGTATAATTCAACAATTGAAAAAAAAAAATGGCTTTTTATGTATTTTGCGATTTGCAATTGCGTGAAAAAATGTTTTTAAACTGTGATTTGCAGACTGCCGTGTTTTTTTTTTCGAATTTACACTCAAATTTTTATGTCCTTCCATAGAAATTCTCGTTCTAAGTGTAAATCTTGATGTTCAGACTCTAATAAAGTTGTAATAAAAGATAAAAGCGTGAATGTGTCAAAGCGTAAAGGAAGTAAGTATCGAAACTTCGGATGTTGGCAATGTTCTGGGTAATCGTGCGAAACCGTGCATCGTTTCGTCACGAGAGAGTTACTCGAAGGGTTGATTTACTCGTGCAGCCTTGTGACAATCGAGGCAGGAGAGCGTGCATTCAGACGAAAATTTGTCGATATATATAGTAAGAAACAAAAGGGCGTAATTGATAATAGCAAGATTGATAAATGAAGAGGATTCCATGCCCTTTTAAGTGTAAGCTTTGCTCATGTTGGAAGAGTAGCTGTTAGCAAGGTTTGAGCTTTCGCGTATATAATGCTGTTGGCCCTCTGGAACTGTGTGTCGTAGACAGTGCAACATCATCACCGCGGTATCATCAGAGCGAACGTTGTTCTACTCCACGCTTATATACAGCCTGTATATACACCTCAAGTAAACGAGATTGAAAGGTGTATGCAACGGGGTTACAACAGCTTGAGGCTCTTGCAATAAAGCTCAGCTTATCCGGCAAGCTGTCACTATAGAAAATCTTCATTCTTGTTTATTATACAGAGTGTTTCAAAACGTGTCTTCAAAATCACAGGATTATGATAAATTGTCAAGTTATTTGAAGTTAAAGTCTCTACAGTCGTTTTTTCTCTATAAAATGGATTGTTATTTAAGGAGGGTGACTTATACATACATCGATATGATAAAAAGTTGATAAAATTTAGTGTTATCATTTTTCACCATCAATTATGCAGACGCACATTTTTTCGAATTTTTTTTCTACACAGTTATCGAGTAATTAGAGTACTTACTGCACGCAATGTATACCTATATATATGTTAGTGCTTTGATTATAGACGTGAACTTCACTATTTAGTTACTCGAGAACTATGCAGAAGGGAAATCTTAAAAAAAATTGTATTTTCATATGTAATAGTAAAGAAAAAAAGTTATATAAACGAACACTTTGTGCACTTGTTCCTAAAATATTAACCTAAACGGTCAAAATTCTTGAATTTTCTAGATAAACTTCGTTAAATATTTTTCTGTATAAGTCACGGGGTTATACCATAAAATGTTAGTTTTTTTACTACTCCCCATCATTAGAGCGCATGTAAAAGTAACATTTACTATGAAATAGTAAATAAAATAAAAAGTCTTTAAAAGTAGAGACTTTGGATGACAGTTGAATAAACTTTGCAGTACATAATTTCAATTTATTTCAACTATTATTTAGCGATGTTGTGCTACATTTTTATTGGATTAACATTGATGCAAAGCCTCGCAATAACTTTTTATGAAAAGGATCATAATTTCAATGAAACTAATTAACCTGAAATTAAAAAAATGCCAATCTACGAAAAGCTTCTGCTATGTTGATTAATGCGTCCATTATCCAGGATGGTAATTATTATACGGTAAACCTTTAATAATTATTTCATTCAAACTTCATCCCACGGATGGTAAAACAAAATATAATAGCTTTTAACTTGGCAAGCTGATTATTAGTAAAACGAACCGTTCGTTGTTTCATTAATGATTTATTGAGCCAAGCACGTAATTCAACCTCTCACAAGTTCAGAGGCTCAAGTGGCGAGGTTTAGGATTGCAAAATACTGAAGTTGTGCCCATTTGATAGACAAAGCTTGATAAATACTTTATCAGTTTATAACGTATCCGTATAATCGACGCTTATTCCCCTTCCTTTTCATTCAAAAACGGTGAGGCAGGACGATAACGAATCAAGATTTGAATTTTATTTTTATCGTTAAGTCTATGCTTTTTATTAATTTTATTTTATTATTTTACTAAATTTTCAATAGAACGAATAATTTTATCGGTAAATGTTTAATTTTTGCATTATTATCGAGGACAATAGCAATGTAATTTTGTCGATTTGAACAATCAATCGTCATGATTTCGAAGAAAATGACTTTATCAATGCATTTTGTTACATAGGAGGTAATTGTATTTGGAGTTTCATTCGATGCGAGTTAATTGTTAACATCAGCTTAATGGAGCGTATCGGAATTTGCACACAAATCGAGTTCAATGAACAGTTTCATTATCGTTGCTATTATTTACATTCTATCGCAACGTTCTAATTTACTGAATTGGATTGAAGCTTCGCGGATGTTTGAGCAGCACAGAGACGAGTAAACTGACGTTTTCTCTCATTCCAAATAATTTTAATTATTGGAACATCAAATTATAGGTTTACGTTTTACGAAAACGTCAAAATATACAGATATATATTTTTTTATTGGGATATGTAAATAAAAATTCTGTCGATTTAATTGACCAAAATTTATCGATTTTCATTACAATTTCGACAATATAAATATTGAGGGACAGCAATAATTTATTTTTTCGTCCCAACAATGAGATATTCATCTTTTTTCACACCAATAAATCAACGTTTATTGTGCATCATGAAAAAGATAATTATTCATTGAAATTTGATTTGCTTGAATAAACAGAATTTGAATCGTTCGAAAATGTTGTGCAAATAAGCCTGGAGAGTTAATCAATTAGTAAATATGATATTTTGATGAATCGGTTGACTTCGTTGTCAATATTGATAATTCAATAACTCGTCATGAAAAAAAAACCTTCCAAATATCCAGAGTTCGAATTTCTCAACTAAATTTTCAATCTTCATTTAACTGGATTTTGTGCATTAAGGAATTTTTATTTTTTTATTTTAGATAAACAATCAGGGCACTTTTACCAAATTATGTGCAAAACTTTGAAAAGATTCACCGTCTCGAATTGAGATAATTGCCATAAAAAAATTTCACTTTCGAAAACGCGTTTTTATGGGGAACAGTAGGAAATTTCACATTTGACGGAATATCTTCAAAACTTTTTTAACATTTTTTTTCTTTTTTTTTCAATTATAAAGGAACATGTAACAAAATTTTTCTAAAAAATTCAGGAATTTAACTTCATATTAAACATTTTTCTCGAAAGTTTAAATGTTTTTACGTTTCTAAAAGATATAACAATGAAAATTATAAAATTATTGCGCAAATTATATCTACGTTTTCAAAAACTAACCATAAACTTTACTTTTGAATGTAAATGTGGTCAGGCTACTGTGTTGAACTCTGATGACCGTAAATGTCATTTTAGAAAAGCTGCTGAAGTCTTGTGAACATTTCGACGTAAAAATAACTTGAAATTCTAAATTTTTTTTTAGTCTTAACGATAAGTGAACAGTCAAAATTAAAAAAATATTAACACAAAACATCGTAATAAAAAAAAAAAAATTCTCAATTGTCGATAAAAGAAAAATTTCGTTGTTCAATTTACACAAGACTCTGATGTAAAATCGAAGTTAAAATCCCATTTTACAAAATTTACAACATATACATATATGGACGAATATATCGAAGCACACACGTGCAGAGCACATGCTGCGGAGATGAGTTCGTGGCCATCGGCGAGTAATAGTTATTCTATATAGAAAATTCAGTTTACATAACTCAATTCCAACGTCATCATTGCCAAGGAAAACCGTTTACGGTAGCAAAGATGCATAGAGATAGGATCCAAGAGAGATTGGGGCAAAAGCGTCGAGATGGCACTTAACGTGTCACGATCGTGTTGTTCATTTTACTAGAGCTCTAATAAAGGAGATGTGCTATATTGATAGAAAGGCAAACATTATGTAGATTCAGTAAAGAAATTATTAAATGCTCTAATAAAAACGATTTTTTTTTCTTTTTTTGTAGAAAAAAAAATTATTTGAAAAACTTTATATGAAAAAAAAATGTTTATTAAGATTATTGCCACGATTAGTTGTATATTTATTTATTTTTTACCAATAATACGAAAAATTCATTCATAATTTTATTTGAATTAAAAAATTAAAAATTTGAAAGGAAAAATTAATCTCGTGACGCAATGATAAAACGAGTAAATTCCATTGGAATTGCTGCGACATTTATCAATGAAAGTGACTCATGAGATGGATATGAATCAGTGTATTTTTAATAAGCACAAAGTGATTCTTTCGGAGTCGTGGGCATTAATAATTAATTCAGTAATGTGACACGTCATCTTGTCTGCAAACTTTCATAAATGTTTTAACATTGGGAGAGGAAAAGCTGTGCACAGTTTTAGTTGGAGCTCAATGTTCTGAGTGAGCCCTTAAAGAGTCTGGACTCAATGTCATGCTGCTGCTGTGGGCTACGAACGAAATTGTGTCAGTTTTTCAAGGTTCAAGCGTTGAAACGTAACGAAAATTCAATTAACCTTTTTACCTCTAATTTTAATCGCTCAACTTTTTTTTTCCACTTCGAGAAGACTCCTCCAAAAAATGGAATAGCATTTTAAAGCCATTTTCAAAGTTTAGACAAAATTAGAAAAACGAATATATTTCATCGCCTTACAAACAACCAAAATATTAATAACAATACCAATAAAAACTAAAATATAATAAAAATTAAATAAAATATAAATAAATTTAATAATAAAATTTTCATTTATACCAAATTTGGATATATTTTCGTAACCAAAATTCCCACGACACTTTTTTCAATATATCAATAAAATGACAGTTGTTATATTTCATAGTGAAACTTTATTAAAAACATAATAAATATCAAAAAAAACTATGATATACGATTGAATTTAAATTTTATTGAAACATGTAAATCGTTAAATATGATTTTCGCATCATTTTCAACGACCGTTTTGGAACACAGATATCGTTTACTACTTCGTCTACAAATCGCAGCATATGCTGCCGTGGTTTTGTGTCCGATACGCTTTTCTCCCTCTCTCCTCTTCCTGCTCCTTCGTGTCCACATGTATTTCAAACAGGAAAATTATACATCGATATGAAGCGTCATGCCATAACGTGTAACAAATCGCCGGTTCGAAAATCAAACCGATTAATTTATGAGGATAGAATTGCTCAATGTTTTCGTACCAGGTGAATGACGATATGGCACCATGGACAATTTACCAACTGTAACATCCAAAAATCAATTTATTCTCTCTCGACGCTTGACACTTTTCTCGGCTTTCATATTAACGTGGAATTTAATTAATTTCGCAAAAGAATAACAAGTTCCTCCACTTTCTCGTCAATCATATTAATAAATATGTGTTGGAAAATTTCATTTACATTCGTTAATTAAACATGAAAATAACAAGTTTCACTAAAAATATATTAAATGTCAATGCGTTTTGAAACTTGAAATTTTTCATTATTTATATGTTTTTTTTTGTTTTTCGTGTGCAATCGAACTCCGAAGTTATCAGTTACGATAAATTTACATTCGTTCGATACACAATTCGATGATTTATTAGAATTTTTATCAAGGAGAAAATTCTAATCGGATATGAAATATTTTTTTGCCTCCGGTTTTTTGTAAGTTATCAGATGCGTAAAATTTATATTTTTGTGACAAAAATGTTTCGATTTATGAGTATTTTTATTCCGTGGATTAAAAAGAAAATGCAACCTCCAAAAAATGTTATAGGTCAAGATAAAAAAAAACGTTTCGGTGTTTTTGAGCGTGCAAATGAACGTTTTTATTAATTTTAACAAAACAAATTATAGAATATTGTAAAAAAAAATTCTAACTGTTTTAAACACGATTATTATTATACTATTTTGGTCAGCCATATTTTCGTATTATTGATGGAATTTCTAGAACGTTGGGATAAACGGAAATAAAATTGAACCTCAATTTTTGTTATTGATTTTTCTAATTATCCGATCTCAGTGACGAATCCGGGGTGAACCAAATGATTGCAAAATGAAATCGTGGTTCATCAGAGAGAACTTTCGGTTCATGGGATAAATATATTTAAAAAAAAAAAAAATGTAAAAAAACGTCAATTTTGCGTGATAGGTGAAAAACAGGTAGCGAAGATTTTTCGTCTCCATTTATTCCAGTTCGGTTCAACGGTCCGAACTATGGGGCATCCACTTCAATTTAATTTTCCTGATTGGCCGAACGCTTTTTTATCAACGCGATAGATACGTCGCAACGTTTTGATTGCACTAAACGTTCTGTGCGCGGATCAAGCATCGAAACGAGTGACACATGCAGTTTATCGGTAGCCCTCATTTTACATATCATACGCGTGTACAACTTTATTGTTTTTTTTACCTTTGTCATTGCGTTTTTATCATCTCTCTCTCTCTCTCTCTCCCTCTCCCTCTCTGCATCTCTTCAACTCTCTCCACTTTTTTTTATCACACATTTTAACGAAATCGTTCGAAACCAAAAACAATAATCGTTCAAATTTACAGACACAGAAAATTATATTTAAACTGAACGAAATTTTATGTTTTGAAACGAAATTATTTTTACGCAATAAAGTTTCCATATTTATTGAATATTCAAAAAAAATCTAAGTATCAATTGACATCAATATTAAGCTTGCTTTTGTTTTTTTTTTTTTTTTTTTTTTTTATTTATTGTTTCTGATCGTTTTTACGAACCCATCGTGTCAGTTCAGCCCTCAACAGCATGCGGGGGCGGAGGGTGGAAAAAAAAAGGTTTGATTAAAATATTGCAATTTTAATCGGTCATCATGGTCACATTATCCTTCCATTGGACAAGTTCAATTGCCTCAAAAAAAGATTTCCAATAAAAGAACGTGCAACTTGATATAAAATTTTCTACACTCGAGTATAATGGGCAACATATTAAAAAAATAATAATTTATTAACAATCGATAGTGGGAAAATTCATGAGCTAAAAACCCTCGACCTTCTGACCACTCAATTCCGCTACTACAATAAAGTATGCAAATTTTTTGTCGCCCGAAGTATTGCAGCTCTTCCATTCCTCTCTCATCCCTTCGCTCTTTTTTTACTCGTTTCTCTTCTCATACCCGGTCTAATATGAATAAGCGTTGCCGAATTACAAACTTTCGGTCCACCCAACAAAGCCTGCACTTGGTACAAAAAATTAATTTGTAAATTATCTATGGGATGAGGAAATTTATTTATTTATCAATTTACGATCATTGGCCTATGAAAAACTCGTATAGATTTTAATTTATTTTGCTCCTGATTATCAACGATAGATTTTTTTTTTTTAATTGGATTGTTATTTGGTGTCAACGTATTAAAAAAAAAAGGTTCATCTGAAATAATATTTGGAGCTCGATTCTTTTACAGTTGAAAATCGTCATCCAAAATTTCGATAATTCGAATAATTTGTTTTTTTTTTTCTATCCCTGAACGACTTTCTCAAACTGAATTTGTTTGATGAAAAGGGCGATTGAAAAAATTCTGCTTTGCAATTACCTTTAAATTGATTCTCGTGTTTTTATTTATCTGCATTTTTTAAACACTGGTGAATTTTCAAAGTGGGATGTGGGATGAAACTTTTTTGTTGGTATTCCCGTAATTAATGATTTATCAGAATATAATAAAGTCTCGATCCTACTCTAACTTATGAGCTTAATTTCTGTGCAAGATTTTTTTTAAATCAGTTTAGTGGTTTTCGCGTAAAAAACAGACAAACACATTTTTTGTAGTAAAGATTTATAAAAATAGAAATAAAGATAGAAATTATTTGGAATAAAAAAAGAACAGTTTAAAAAATTCGAAAATCGTGATGAAATTTTTTAAAAAATTTTTATAAAACGTTGATGAAATTTTTTTTTCTAGTGTTCTCAGCGTCCAACACACAAGTGACGATATCTCCGAGTGGTACAGCACCCGTGAGACTGGGGGATAGTTTGACGATACTTTGCACAGTGGATTCAAAAATTGACATTTGTCGTGTCGAAATACCTGGCGAGCAAGGAATGTATTTGTCGCCAAACCAGAAGCCAGAGGATGGAATCGAATATTTTGGAACTGGCAAGGACGCGGGACAATGCGGTGCTAGAATCGCGAGAGTGAAAGAATCTCACAATGGTCTCTTCAAATGTATGTTGAACATGGAGTCCAGCAGAAAGGAAGTTAAAGCGGAAGTGACAATCGTCGTTGCGAGTGAGTTTCCAGAACATAAAAAAAAAATTTATCTCATTAAATACTCCTTCAATTTCTATAAATGATTTTTGATCTCAGTGTTAATTTCCAAAAAATATAACAATGCAAAAAAGTATGTAGAACCCCAATTCCAAAATTCGAGAAAATTTCGTTTCATTTAATTCAGAAAAAAAAATGTTTCCCTAGATAAAAAGTTGCTTATTACCAAATGAATATAAAACAAGATAAAATTTCAAAAAATGATTCATGTTTATCTATAAAATTAAAAAAAAAAGATCAATGATATTTTTCCACACAAAAAAATATATTAATTTCTTTAGTAATGCAACGATTTTTTATTTTTGCAAAATTACTTATAAAATGTATACATAATCACGGTTTTTTTTTTTTTCAGAACCTCCCAATAATCCCGAAATTTACTTGAGTCCTGGTTCACGTGGTGATCGCGTCTACATAAGCGGTGATAGATTGGAAATAAGTTGCATCGCACGTTCGGGCCGTCCTGCTGCAAATTTATCTGTTTATCTTGGTATGTTATTTTTTTATATTTATTTTTAACAAAAAAAACTAAAATAATTAATATAATTGTGTTTTATTCAAATATTTAGTTCGCACTGAATCAATTAGTAAATTATCGAAAATTTCGTCCACTTTACGTGTTTGCATTATTATTATTTTTTCATTTATAAAAATAGTATTATTGCAGACGATTCAAATACAAACTCGAAATTGAATTAAGATAATTTTTTTTTTAGTTATTTGTCCACAAATAACAAATATTACAAAATTTTTTTAAAACGTTTTTACACAAAATATTTTAGACGACGAACTACTCAGTTACGAGGGCAGACCAACTTACGATTATGCTGCAAGCAACAGCTCGATTGCGGTATTAAACGTTTCACACACTGTTGACTGGACTGACAACGGAAAAATGGTTCGTTGCATGGCTCATCACATTGCTCTGGATGGACCTAAAGAGACGAAACAAGATCTTCAAGTTTATTGTTAGTATTCAACGATTTTTTGAATAAGAAAATTGTTACAATTATTATTTTTTCAACACAAAACGTTGCGCGACATTCTTTGAGTGACGGGCATAAAAACTATCGATTTTAATGATTTTCTTTTCTCGATCAATGACTCTTTCTTTTGACAATATTTTTGGATACTCCAAAATGGTGCCTAAAAAAATAGCACCTTGAGGTGGACCCTCTTAGCCTTCTGAAAATTGTTTGAAATGAAAAATTCAAAAAGATTATTCATTAGTACGAAAAACTTTGAGGGAGTATGACACGATTATTTTCATCAAAATCTTCAAAACTGGTGCCATTTCAAAATCAAATGCCAAATTGTGTCTTTTCTAAAACAGTTTTTCGTTCAAAAAATATAAAGTGTTAAAAATGTTGAATCTGGAAAAAAAATTTCCATTCTTCCTTAAAAAGTGTCTTTTCCTGAGGAAGTCTCTTAAGGAAAATTTTTATTTTTCAACGATAGCACACAACTCGAAGAAATCGTTTTTTTTTTTTAACACAAACGTAACTATATAAATAATGAATACAATAAATTCAAAATAATGTACAAAATGTCATAATTTAATGATACAAATCGAAAAAAAAGGTACGATCGTTAATTGTGCTTTGATTTTCAGTCGCACCTCAGCCACAACCAAATCTCGAAAGATTCGGCTACGTTATTGGACGTCCGGGAATCGTTAATGTCACCGTCCACGCTAATCCTCGTCCAGTCTTCGTTTGGCACATTAACGGCGAGCAGATTACCGAAGGAAGACCCGACGAGAGCAATAGACTCGAAACTTCGACTGCCGTTGATCTGGTAGGAAATCCGAAAATTTATGTTTGCCCAATTGCAAAAATTTATTATTCACTCTACACTAATTCTGCTAAATAAATCATTAAGTCAATTGGTCAATTGGTCGAAACGAAAGATTTGTTTTCACCAAACAAAAAACTACGAAATTACATCAAATTAAATAAAATATAATAAAAATCAAATTATCCCAATATAAAATTCCAATTTGGTTATAACGAGATTGAATTTGAATCATTTCGAAAAAAAAGGAAACAAACACACATCGAAAAAAAAACAATCAAAAATCTTGAATAAAATAAAATAGAATGAAAAAATACAAATAATGAAAATCATCGTCAAAATAGTCGACACGAGAGAGCCTCAGTCAAAATTTAGTTTCATTTCCGTGGTTGGAATCAACAGGAAAGAGTAGGATAAAAAAAAAAGTACAGTCGAAAGAAAGAGATGAAAAAAGAAAAGAAGAAATAAAATTAGCAAGGTATATCGTAAATAGTATTTGAGAACGAAGCTCAAAGTCTGGGATGCGTTAATCGAAGTCACGTGGACCGGAAAGAAATTTCGGTTGAGTTCCATCGGATTTCGTTTCGTGGACGATTCTCCATCCCTTTCCACTATCTTTTTCATCCTTTCGAGCTAGTGTGCCGTCTGTGTACTCGCTTCGATCCGCTCGAATCAGTCGGAATTACGTTTCCGAAGAATTGGTGGGCCCAGGCCTCGTCCAAGCCTTTTTCGTCCTGTTCACTTCACTCAGAGCAAAAAATAAAGAAATAAATAATAAAAGTAAAAAAAAAAAAAAAAAGAAGGCGTTACTATAGAAGAGCACGTTCGGAGTCCATAGGAGAAAATTAAGCCCACGGACGAACGAATCCTCGTGAGAGTCCAGAAGAGCAGCGATATTGGATTTTGACTTTACGTTGTATCGATAAGGACCGACCCGGCCATCTATCCTGATTTTTCTCCCTTTTTTGTCCAATTTCTCCACTCTCACTGTATAGTACCATTTTTTATCAATTTTACATTTATTATTTTTGGTTACGATGCCCTAACACTTAAGCTTTTGAAAACCATTTAAACCAACAACCATTTGAACTGGACATTTATTTTCGTCAATTCTCAAATTACGTAGTTCAATAAAATTCTCTTTATTTTGTAAAAATTTTGAATCCATGAAATCCATGAATCCATCGCTGTATTCCAACTTCAAAATTTTATTACACAATGGGAAATTGCGTCTCAGAAATTTTCCATCAAAGTTGCAAATAAAAATCGATAATAATTGCAAAATCCAATTTCGAAAAAAATCTTTAATTTGCGATCTTTTTTTTCGGAATTTTAGCAATTAAAAAATTAACGACTTTATGTGATTCGATAAAATTCGAATGGATTTAAATAGGTTGTGGAAATAATCAAAAAAATATTTTTCATTATTTTTTTACGCATTCGTACAAACCTAATTAGAATAATTTATTTAATACTTTTTTTTCTACTTGTCTGCAGGGCAAAGGCACATGGGGAGTAGAATTGAGAATCGACAGTGTTCAAAAATCCGACACCGAAAAGGAATACATTTTAGAGGCACGTAACGACCAGGGAGCGTTCAAATACAACATTATTTTGTCAACATCAGTGGAACCATCGGGTACGAATATTTCAAATGAAAAAAAAAAACATTAACATTTTAATCGTCAACACACAGCGTCGTGCTTTATTTTTCACAATTTTTTTTTTGCTTCACTTAATTTTTTGCAATTCACGGTGTAATTTCATCATCAAATGTTGAAGCAAAAGGTTCACTTTTATCACTATTAATGTCATCGTGTTCACTCGGTGTGATCGTCATTGTGGCAAGCAAAAAAAAATTCATGCGTTTCACATTGAGCCCAGAGTTGGGAATTCATTGGTGCATTAAAATTCCAATCGAACCATCAGATTAATCGATCGAAACTTTGATCGAACCAGAAAAAAAACAATGGTACAACGTGCAAAATATTTCGATGAAAAATAACGTTCGTTAATGAATAATTTCATGATTTTATTGGAAGTAACAATAATTTTAAACCCAACTCTGGAAAAGCTCGAATTTTCACGAAAAAAAAAACTTTCTGTCAACATTTTATTTTCCAAGTGTAACTGCAGTGGTTCAAATCAGATTTTTATTCAATGCAATACCTTTATTAAGTATTCCGATTTATATGCACAAATAATCACTCAATCCTAACGGTACAGACCTTTGTATTTCGAATTTTTCGTACACAGTAGCCACAGACAACCCTGGTCATTTTTTCAGCTATTTTATAAATATAATAATATAATATTATTTTTATGATTTTATAAAAATAATTAATTTGATTAATATTAAAATTTTACATGAATCAAAAAAATATAGATTCCAAGAAATAAGTTCGTAGAAAACTTATTAATTGCAAAAGTGAAAGTAAAAAATTCAGTGAAGCGTCAAAATCTTCAATTTGACTCTTTTTTTTTCCTTGAAGTAAAAGTCATTTTGACATAAAATATTGATTCGACACGAGTCCAACGTGTCTCTGTGAACTAATGCAAAATAATAAGTCACGTCAGACCACAGTGTGTGCCGTTAGGATTAAAAACTTGAAAAAAAAAAATCTTCATCAATAAAAATGGAAAAAAAAGTCAACATTTCGTATTTACATATTTCAGTTTTTTCATTTTATTTTAACGTCGGTTTCTTAATTAAGAAAGGATTTAAAACAAAAACAAATTTTTTGAACCACTTTAATTCACTTTTTCACCACACACCCGCAAACACACAATATCACAATTGCCTAATGTGCGTGCGAGTTTGTAAATGTCTAACGGCAAAAACCTTCACCGCATGCACACGAAGGAGCGTTCAATCACTTCTATGGTAAGCTCTCCGAACGCATGCAAGCACTAGGTAATGTCAAATTTCATATACATACGTGAACTAAAACTCTGTGCGAAGATTTCTTATGTTTTCATTTTCATTTGAAAGAATCTCAATTTATTTATAATAAATTTTAATTATTATAAACTAATAAGCAATTACCATTCAATATAAGTAATTTACTATAAAAAAAATTGAAAAATGAATCGAATAACGTTCGCTTATCAGTGTTTTTTCCATTTTCTATTTATTTAATAAAATTGAACCACAAGTTCGATTATTAATGAAAAGTCTTCGCACATATTTGTAGAAAATCATTTATTTCGATAAATATAAAATTCACTAAATTGCAATTGGTTTCAAATGGCTCAGCAAATAATTAGTGTGTACTAAATATATTGTTTTTTTTTCATGGATATTTAATATATAGAAAATAAGATCGTTTATAAAAATTGTTGTAAATGAAACATCGCTTTGCATCTCATCCATCAATGGATATCATTTTTTTTGTTTTTGTAAATAATCGTTTTGAAAGTTTTTTGATTGAATTTTCTGATCAGAATAATTAAGAATGTTCTTTTAACAGGAGTCGATTTGGACACAGGATCACTAATCGGTATCGCAGCTGGAGTTCTTGCCCTTTTAGCTGCCATAATCATTACAATGGTTGCCCGTGCGAAAGGTCGTTTTTGCTTCGCAGGTGAGTGAACTCGTTTCTTTATATTTTCATTAATTTACCATTTATAATCGATTAAGAAAATATATTATTATTATTATTATTATTATACGATTATCCAAAGTTCCCTAGTTTTTCTGTCCCTTCGAGTTTCCCAAAAACGGTTCCTCGTATACGCTCTATTATATTTACTCGTTTTCAATCAGCAAATTAAAGGCATAAAAAACTACGATTTAACAATTATTTGATAAATTATCGAAACTACTATTATTCTCCATTAAGAGAAATAAATGTTTACATTTTCAAAACTTCTTCAAATTTTTATCGCTGTGTTTTGCTAAAATAAAATTCCTCGTAATAAATTGACAAAAATGTCAATTTGACAGGAATTTTTTGATCAACTTTTCAACTTGCTTTTGTAAACAAATGAAAATAATCGGAATTTCTTCATATATCCAAAAATAATAAACGTTTATTCATTTTTCACGTAAATGATAATGTAAATTTTTTCATATTCTTTTCGTCCAGATCATTTTTATATAAAACACAACGTTAAAAACTCCAAGAAATTCGAAAAATGTGAATTTTTATATTTTTTACACCGATGACAGAAAATTCGTCCAAAAAAAATGTAGAAAAAGAAATTGCGAGTTTTACGTGCGAACTAGCATGAGAGTCAGCGAAATGTATTATTATTAATTATTGTATTAATAATAATTGTCAGAATTGAGTGAAAAAAGTGAAGAAAGATAATAAGAAAAAAAGGGGGAAGGATTTTTATGTATATTACGATATATGTCTTATGTGTTGTGCCGCTACCGATAGGACAGCATGCAAGTCGGGCCAAGTAAAGAATACGGAGATACGGCAGCGTTAAACGTCCGATTCCCGTACTCTAGGCATGACACACTGTCCAGGGGTAAGTCACCTCAGGCAGCAAGTGAGCCCTAAAAAAAAAAGTTGATTTTCCATTAATTTTTTATTTCAAAATTGGCCATTACATTGTTCTCCATTTGCATTTTTTTTTTTCAAAATCCCTCTTGGCTGTCAAAAAGTTACAAATATTGATAACACTTTTAATTGCCTTTATTTTCGACGATTTAGAATTTCGCATCGTTTTTTTTTTACTCCATATTTCTTGGCAGAAACATTTATTTTAATTCATTTTTTTTTGCCATTTTTCGAATTTATCGAAATTAATTTTGCACGAAAAAAAAATTACAAGGTTGATAAAAAAAAAGGAAAAAAGTTTCAATCTCATTTTTTTTTTACTTACCCTCGTTGTTTTTAGTCTAGCTCTCGCTGCCTGTCTTCACACACTCACACAAACACATATAAATAGCGCAATATCGTAGTACGAAAGAAACGCGGCTAAGAAAATGAAAAAAAAAAAAAAAAACAATCAAAAGTTAATTACAGTGAAATAAAAATAATTGAAATTTGTTTACATTGAGTTTATCTCTCGTTGCATGAAATTCGAGGCTGAGAATCCGAAATCGAGCGAAACTTCCATGCAGAATTTATTTCCGAATACGTAGACTCAAACTTTTGTCATTTTTCACTTGAACAGAGAGTGGAAGATTGTCATTAGGATTCGAATATTTCTTGATTAGGAGATTGAAGGCATGTTTCATTTTTTTTTTTTTTTCAACAATATTTAAAGCATGCGACTTTTTATCCTGCAAACCATTTCGTCACGTCACGAGGAAAATATCGAATTTTCAACGAAATTTATGACGACGTAAGAATCAGCGATACATGGATAAAAATAATGTAGGCAAAAATATGAAATTAACACGTTAAATTTCTGTAACAAGCAACCGCTAACTATCGGCGAAGGCAAGTGTGATTTTATCGTTTTTATAGCTACTAAAAAAAAAAACAAAAAAACGAGAATACATCGACAATCACGAATTCACGAAAGACACTAGTGACAACAATTTTATTTTAAACTCTCCCATGTTTTTTTTTGTTGTATAGTCTATTCCACTGCTCGAGCATGTTGTCAAATTTATTTGTTAAATCGCTTGAATCTCTATTTTAATGTTAAATATCATCATGTCCTTAATTATCATTTTTCATAATCGTTTCCTTAAAAAAAAAATACAATTATTAAACTTCGATTTTTCGGTGAAAACCAAACATTTCTATTTATCGCTAGTGCAACAATATTTATGCTTGTGAATGTTGTTATTATCGTTATTATTATTATTATTATTATTATTATTATTCGATATTTAGAATATTACATGTAGACTGTCATCATCGATCGAAACCGAAAATGTATTTCGATTCAAATTTTCACTAATAAATCTTTCGTATTGGAAAATTTTTCATTTTAAATATACAAGAATAGAAACTCGATCAAATTCGATAAATTTTAAAGTTTCACATTTTATCTGATTACCAATCAAAAAAAATAACGTTTTAATCTCCCATTGTTATTATAATCAAGAATTCTTTGCTAGAAAATGAAATTCGAAGAACACGTTTTTTTTGTCTCATTGTCAAATAAGTCATCATATCCTTTCCCTTCTCTTGGTTCAGTCTTTCAAAATTATAGGCACCTGCACGAATCATTGTTATTCAAAAAAACGAAATTTATGATCCAGAATGATCCCAAAAAATGGGAGTGAAAAAATTAAATGATTGAAAAACTGAAAAAAACATTAAACGAAGACTCGTTTGTTATTTTCTGAAAGTTGACTGCTAAAAAACTGATGTTTTGAAAAAATCTTCTTTTCAATCAGTTTCCAGGATTCTCACTCTATCGCAAAATGCTTTATTTAGTATAAAGTGTCGTCTTATTTCAGAACGATCGTTTTAGAGAAACAAAAATATTGGAAAAAGTTTCTCCGGAACAAAAACTTTGAATTTCGTTCCGAAGGAAAAAAAAATTGATAAAAAGTTCATTTTCAAACATCAAATCCATATTAAATGGATTTTTTTTGGGATATAAGAATTAAAAAAAATGAATTCTTTTAAAAAAAGTGAAAAAATTAATCACCGAATTCCGTCCACGATATTTCACATTTTTTTCCCAGCCTCTCATTAATCCCAGCACGTGATCAATTTTTTTAAAAAATCCTCCAGACGGTACGACAACACTTGAAATGTTAATTAGTTATAAATTGTTTATTGACACGTAAAATAAACCTTTGAATCTAAAAAAAAAAGAAAAAATTAATTTGCTCTAGAAAAAAAATGCTCGTAAAAGTAAATGAATTTAAAAAAATGCTGAAGTAGGCGTTAAAGTCACGAGATACAAATGAAGAGACTAGAAAAAAAGAGAAAAAATTGCGAATTGCCTTTGACCGATGGTGGGGTTGCTTGTTGCAGCGAGGCGTCGCGGCGACGAGGAAACTGCGGGTGGAGCGGGTGCAGGAAGCGAGGCTCACATAACACCAGGTGACGAGGACGACGATCACGAAGATCCCCACATTATTGACGAGAAATTACCGCACGGAGGACAAGAAAACCCAATTCACGCGAGCACGGAATACGTTAATGGACGCACGGACATCAAGGAACTCCAGAGGAAGGACGAAAAGGCTGACACTCCGGTCTAATGAAGGATATTAAGGATTTCATTATGAAAAAAAAGGAAGAAAACAAAAGAGTTTCAATAAAACAACACAAACATCATTGAATACCTCGAGTCTTGGCCTTTGCTTCGCAAATTCTTTTTTTTTTTTTTTTTTTCAAACACCCTGGACAACCTCGATAGCAAATTGACATTGATTATTGTACCATTATTCGCTATAAAAGTATTTCAATTTTGTAATGGCCTGGTAAAAGTTTCGTACACAATTTGCCGAAACTTTTAAATCTTTTTTTTTTTTTTTGTTTAATGGTTTTTTTTCTCTAACAATATGACGATTTTTTGACAGATTTTTAACTTCACTAGTAACAATTTTTGTGTAGAAATAAATTTCTTGTCATCGTGTTCCAACGCACGTTAGTTTTTTTTTTTATCTCGTTTTATCTCATTTCCGTTTATTCGTATTTCTGTATTTTTATTTTTATGCGATTGATAATAAAATTTCGAGACATACATTTTTTTTGTTAACGTCGTTATTCAGGCGATTTTTTCATCAACCATTTTGATGGATCTCAGCAAACGACATCCTCATCAATTTTTTTTAAATTTAATTCAAAAAACAACGAGACTGAGACGAGTAAAAAAAAAAGCTAAAAATTAGAATCTCACAAGAAGACGAAAATCTCACAAAGTATTAATGAGTCTCTTGACTCGCCATTATTTCATGAACTGATCAAGTTCATGTTTTATAAAATAAGTGAAAAAAGTTATTTGCGTTGGAACTAACGAGAGCAAAACAATTAACAAATTTCACGAAACAATAAATAAAACGTACGAAATTTTTACAAAGTGATTCTTACGATTAAATTAATTTATTTTTTAAGATTACGATTTGGTATTTCCTCACAAATGTATTCTAGTTTTGTCTTTTATGACGAATATTTTATTTTTTTTAGCACGATTGTCAAAATACTCGTGAGATTCACTTAATAAACATTATCACTATTATTATTAATAACTATTATATTATTATTATTATTATTATTATTATTATTATTATTATTATTATTATTATTATTATTATTATTATCCAACGATAATTAAACAACATTGTACGAACTAGGTTATAAGTTCATTTCATTAAGCTCTTTTCACGATAATTCAAAAACGACTCGCCAACGAGATCAAAAATATGAAAAAAAAAAAAAAAATAAGATATTGATATTTTGATTTATCTCGAGCCTCTTGAGACGCTATTCTGCCGAGCGTTGAAAATTGTTAAAAAACATTCCAATATGCATTAAAAACTTGAGAAACAAGACGAGATAAATGATTGTCCATTTTTATACACTAATATAAATACTCGTGTGTGCTTATATATCTTTACATTTGAAATAAAATCCGAATGATTTGTTCATCAGTAAAAAAATTAGAGTCGACAGAATTTGATAATGAGGATAAATGCTTTTTCTACACTTTACAAACACTTGAACATTGAATTAGATTTAACGCAGGGTTTTAATATTTGTTACGATAATCTAAAGAAAAAAAAGGGGGGTAAAAAATATGGTAATTATTGACAACTTGGTTGCTTCTAATTTCATTTTGTCCTCGACAATAAGGGGTTGTTTGTACTTTTTTACACGTCATTTTTTTACGAGGTCACGAAAGTTTCTAACTCGAAATCACTTGGAGAACAAAGGCAGAAGAAAAACGTCCATTATGTCATCATCAATTCCTTCATTATTGTATTCTCGAGAGCCAAACGAAAAAAAAAAAAAAACACAAGAAATTACACGAATCACACGTTCGCTGAAAATCCTTGCGCCCATGACCACGACAACAATCAAAAGCCCGCAAGTAAACATTTAACAGAACAGAAAAAACAATATAAAAAATAATTAGAAAACGCATTACGAGACACATGCACACCAACTTTTTTCCTCCCTCTTCGTACATTTACACGGTCGTGTTTTTCACTTAGGAAACAAAAAAAAAACAAAACAAAAAATAATACATAAAAAAAAGAGGCTCGATGAGCCGGCAAATTTGAAAAATATGTTTATTCGTAACATCGAAATTAACTGAAAACATTAACGACTGGAGAACGAGTTAACAGGGACTAATCAAAGCTCGAAACAACAATGTTCGATTGACGATAAATGAAATATAAAAATAAACACACAAAAATAAAAAAATTGAGAAAACATAAACTTTTGCAAATTTGTCGATCATCGTGCCCTAACTACTGCGTGTTGTATATATTAAATATATATATTATAAATACAATGGTACGAAAATCGAATAGTGATGATATTATATATTGTGTGTCGAGGCACTTGGCTTGCAATTATCGTATAAATAAATATTGCATCTCAAAGACTCTTATTTATACTGAAAAATAAAGAAAAATTTAATAAACAACAATTTGCATCCCAATTGCCGAGGACCTGTCGTTATCCCTATTTACAGAGAAAGAAAGAGAGAGAGAGAGAGAGAGAGAAAAAGAAAAAAAGAAACAAAATATTAATAATTGCGATTAAAATCGTGAAACGATGATTAATTACTTAAGGAGAGAGGGTCGAAGAATTTATTTCGCCAACATACTTGATGAACGAGTATAAATAGTAAATATAAGATAAGATTATCAATGTTTCAATTTAAAATGTCATACTGTGTGGTTGTAAATTGCCGAAAATCGTTCGATATCAGGAAAAATGTTAATTTCCTGAAAAAAAAAAACGTGTTTTTCGGTGAGCGCGATGTTTTGCGATTGCCTCAAAAAACAAAACAGAACGAAAAATTCGTACTCCCTGCATATTCACTCTCATTCTTCAAAGCGTCGTGTTATCGAATTTTAAGGGCAAACAAAAAAAAACATAACCCAAACAAAAAAAAACATAAAAACTGCCAACTTGGTAGCGTTGACAAAAAAAATAATTAAAAAATCAATAATTTACGGAAAAACGTAAAAACGGAGCAAAAATCACGAAACTAATTTGCGCCAACGATCTGTCTCATCAAAGAAACAATATAATTATTGCGTAATGTAGATTTCTGTATGTTTGAACGATGTAAGGAAATCGACGTCAAATCTTCTTCGTGGTATCACTAAAACAAGTAAAAAAATTAAATAAAAAGAACGAATCAGTGCGAACAGGTCCAAATACGTAGGAACGAGTAAAAACGTTACAAATCACACTGCCAAATGCACCAAAAAACATTTAAAACGAATTTAAAAAAATCATAAGCGAGAGAATTTGAAAAAGAAAAAACAAAGAAAACGAAACACAATTAATTGCGTGCAGCATTGGTACAATTTTTCAATAAAATCACAGCCAACTCTGTGAAAAACTGGCTTCACTCGCTCTCTCAATATTTCTGCACTCCCTTCATGAAAATTTCATCCCTGCATTGAAACGAAGAATAATAGTTTTTTTGTTTTTGCACAATTCATGAAAAAATTGCAACGAAAACTTCTAAATAACAATTAATAAGAATTCCGCAAGAAAAAATGATAAAATTTCTATTCGCAACTTGTCTCCCACACTTCACCATTAAAATAATTTATAATTCACGTAGAAATAACTTTTTTACTCATTTTCATACAAATTTTAAATCAAATTCGAAATATTGTCTACAAAATACTGCCATGGAGACGAAAAATAAAGAAAGAGAGCGCAGGAGCCAGTGATAATCGTGATTAACAAAATAAAATCGTATCGCTGTACAACTTTCGACCTATTCAGCTTGTTGAGGTGAATAAATTAGATAACATAAATATAATAATAGATGTAACGTAAGATCGACTAATACTGATTCAAATTAATAAATATATATACATTTATATATATTTAAAAAAATATAAATATAAATATATTTAAAAATAATAATACACCGGATATGTTTAATGTACAAAGGTTCATTTTGGTACATTACGATTTTACTACACTTATTTCGTACCTATTAATTTATATTATTCGTATTATTATTATTATTATTATTAATATAAATAAAGTTAATCGTAAAGCTAATTACTTAAATGTTATCGATGATCATGCTTATACCTTTTTTTTAAGTATTTTTCATTTCTCAAATGAAAAAAAAAATGTTTCTCAATTGAAGGAAAATTCGGATGTGTTTTGTAGTCGGTTGATGAGTAAGTCACCAAAATGTTTGGGGGAGTGACTCGCTTCAAGTAAATACGAAATAAAGATGGAAGAAAAAGAAAAGAATTATAGAATTGTCTCACGTTAAGCACAGATGAAAGAGTTTGGGAAAAAAAATATATATTAAAAGTGAAAATAAGGTTGTTTCATGATGTACCCTTCGATGGTTAATACACACATACACACAGACACAAACCGTATTATAATAAGCATGATCGTTGGCCATACAATGGAGTATATTATAAATATATGTGCATATATATATATATATATATAAATATTTTATATATCTATATATGGATATATGTTTGTGTTAACTTAAGTCCCTTAGATAATACGAATTAATAATAATAAAAAATATGGACAATGATTTTGTGAAAAATTAGCGATGCTCTGAAACATTTTTTCTCATTATTTCCAAATGAATGACCATTCGTTACGATCGACATGAGAAAAGGAAACAAAAAACTATTGAAGCATCGGAAAATTCATTTTTTTCCTTTATTTGACACGAAATAATTCAAACCACATTGTATTTCATACGAGAATCAAAAACAAACGTTGGCTCGACAACTAACGGGCCGATACTGAAAAATAATTCGGAGATCGCTGCTACGAATTAAACAAAAAAAATTGAATAAAATATTAAAACAACAAAAAAAAAAACAAAAAAAAGTTGAGAAACATTTAAGTTCAAATGTCTATAAAGGATGAACAAATATTAAACACACTGAGAAAAAAAATTTGTTGGAAGGGACGATTATTTAGTTGGATACGTCCAAATAAATATTTAGCAATAATAATAAAAATTTGGTCATTTCAACAATATATTTGGCTGACTGTTAATGAATATATCAAATACAGTGTTGAAATGACAAAATTTTTGTTATTATCGCTAAATATTCAGTTAAATTTATTCAACTAAATAATCGTCCTTTTCAACAAAAATTTGCTCTCAATGCATGGAAAAAATAATGTTATGGACGCAAAAAAATTGAAGAAATACATTAACATCGGTTTGAACCAACGAGAACGCGAAAGATTTTGTATCTGTATGTGGTAGATACGATGCAATAGGCAAAAAGAAATGAACACTTTGAGACGAGGATTTAAAACAGGGGAGAGCGAAAACAATGAAATAAATATGATTTAGTTAAGGGTTTAAATGAAATTAATATATAGAGAGCTGTATGTAATAAACCGTAAGTTCATTCATTGCTACGATATTACACTTAGGTGGTACATTATTATAAATATGATTCTTTTGAAATAAAACGTTTGTTTTAAATACGAAACAAGGAGCATTTTTACATTCAATTTAATCTGAGAAATGTCTATTTCATTTTTGTTATCCTACAATTTAATGTTTTATATTTTTTAAGAGCGATCATGAGATTCGAACCGTTGTCCTGTCCTTTCCCAACAAACTCGTCACATTATAATGAACTTCATTAAAAATAATTTTTCTCTGATTCAATTTTATTTTTACAACTTTTCGTTCAATTTTTTTTTCCTCGACAACAATATAATTGATTCAATTTTATTGAAACGTTATTTCACGAGAATTTCATTGAAATTTTATAATGTGTCGCGATAATTTGTAGATTTGGGTTTTCATTAAAATTTTTCAAAATCAATTTAATCAAAAGTCAATAAAAAATCTTCTTACGAAATGAATCAATTGAAAATTTATCTCACTGTTTATTAAAATATCGGTCAATTTTTCGTACTCAGTGAACTTCATAAATTTTCACGTACACGAGATCGAGATCATCAAGAATATGAAGAAACGAACAAAAATGAAAAATCTTAAAAAAAAATTGACGATATTTCTTTCAGATCGCTCGTCAGCAACGTCGAGGAACATCGGAGAGTCGTGAGTATTGATCGCCGACTGAATTTTTTCAAAATCTCTCTCGTGATGCGAAAGCCACAAACCTTTTATTGTAATTCAATAGACACCGGAAGTAGATTAAAAAAAGAGAAACAAAAAAAAGGTTCGAAACGAGAGGTTGGGACACGAGAACAAATTTCTGCGTATCTTCGTAAAATGTCTCGTTGTAACTAATAGCGGATTTCTTTTTTCTTCTCTTGTTTTATTTTTTTATTTTTTTTATTTTTTTTTATTATACCCCCGGAAAACAATAGTAGTAGGCAATTTGAAAATTTACGAACAAGCCCGAAAGAGAGAGAGAGTGAGAGGGAGACAGAGAAAAAGCGAAAAAAGGGAAAGGGAGGGTAGTGGAGCATTCATTATTTAGCGAAGCATGAAACCACGTTTTGCAGAGACATAGCGGATCCGGCAGCGAACGTTAATCTACTTCTCTACCACAAACGAAATTCAGACAATGGGCAAAGGCAAGAAATATTATTTTTTTCAATATATATACCAAAAAAAAAATATATATATATATATATAAGTAAATTTATATACAAATAAATATTCTTGTGTATATAATTATGCACATTTATATTAAAGTTCGTAAATTTTTATATTTGTATATATATTTATATATTTTTGTCGAGAGTATCTAATTTTTTGAAACGTCCTTTTTTTGTCTCTCATTCGTAATAAAATTCAATGCAAACGCGTTATATTTGCATTTTTTTATCATTATTAACATCATTTTTTAATTTTTATTATATTAATATCATTACTATTGTTGTTGTTATTGTTATTATTATTTTACATAAAAATCTGCCGCCTCTCGTCCGCTTTGGTGTTGGGTCCGCTAAAATAACGTGGTTCGCGTTGCGTTGTCTCTTTTGGCTGTTAAAATTAAAATCATCCTACCCTCTCGACATACTGTATTCCCTAACGATAAGGCCAAAGAAATGGTCCTGCGCCTGATAATCTTCTCTCTCGAGCGCTTTCGTCCTTAAAATTATCATAATACACACCAGACTGCTTCAAGAGAACAACCTTTTTTTTTTTACTCTTCTTCTCATTGAGAATCTTGGTCCTTATCATGGAACAATGACCAAAACGAAATAGCCAGTTTGTTGAAATTCGTTTGACATTTTCTGGCTCGTGACAGTAATGAATAAGCATTTTTTCACTGCTTTTCGGTTTGGGACAATTCATACGAATATCTGTTTGTTATTTTATTATTATTTTTTTATATTCAATTACGTATGATTATTTTAATTACTTTTGTATGGATTTTTTTTCCTTTAGTCAAACGAAAATTAAGGATTCAAAGTTTTAATTCAACGAGTTGAAAATCATGTTTTTGAGAGAAATTTGAATTATTGGCAATCAATATTTTGCACTGATTATGTAAACATTTTAAAATATTTATTACTTCTTTTTTAGCGACAAATTTTTGAGAGCAATGAACGGGGATAATCATTAAAAAATACCATTTTTTGAAAAACTTATAGTGTGTTGGTGAGATTTCTAAACAAAAGGATAAATTTGAGCAGGTGAACTTCTTTAACGTTCGAAATGAAAAAAATCGTTATTTTGGTGACAAAACATTGGCAGTTATCGAAAATATTTTTGGCGTAGGGACAATTAACGTAAAAATATTAATATTAATGAATAAATAATTAATTAACGATTAATTAAGCCTTATTGACCCAGTGTGTCAACTAAGGGTCACTAATGGCTTCCAAAAGTTAATCGTTAACTAATTTTTCTCGTTGAACATGGTTTCCAAAGATTTTAACAACAGACTTCTTTAAATTATAGTTAATATCTGTCCGATGAGTCAGTGGATGAGAAAAAAACGTTTGTTCGAACCGCCTCCTTCGAACACAAACGCTTTTCATTAAAATAAACGAGTATTCTTCATTATCGTTCGAATGTTTATGAGTCGCGATTGAAAAATTCAAATAAGATAATAGAACACATGTAAATTTTCGAGAATATTGCACGTTCGAAATACACTAACGAGATTTGGAATAAATTTAATACAGACTCTTGATACCGGAGTCGAAAAAAAAAATCAATAAAAACAAAAAGAAAGAAAATTGCTTATCAATGAAGCTTCCGTCCACGAGGGGCAAAAAGTTCATTCGATAAAAATGTGCATTTTTAAGATTGAGAATTAAATAGCCTCCGGCTAATCTGCTGTGTCAATTTATGAAATGAATACACACAGAAACTACGTTCTTGTTGCATTAGCTCTTCGACGCTTACGATATCAATAAATCAATTTAATTGATAAAATAAGCTCGAGTTAGAGTATAAGCGCAATAAGAATCGAATACATTTGTTCAATGGTTTCTATTAATAAATGCTAATTCGAATTACACGATTGACCAGAAAAAAAAATGACGTTCAAATGAGTGACAATTTATCGCTTCGGTTCGTTCGAACAAATTTTTTTTCTTCACCGTTATTCCATCGACATCGCAATGTTTTTCAAATCTAACAAGTTTTTTTCTCAAATTTATATAAAACTTGTTGGTGCTGTTTTTGACCTTTTTTTTTAATGGGAAATACCAATTGGCAAAAGTTATTCTGCATTCTGACGAGTCTAAATTCCTCAAGGCGGTTTCTCGGTGTCAAGAGAGACTTAAAATTTGAGAAATGCTCTCAACTAATATGATTTGTGTCCAATATTCACATTTTTCATTCTGATTATTTCTGATGTGTCACAATCACGGTTAATTATTAGTTTGAACTAATAACAATCGAAATATAAAATTTTCAACCTTTTTTAACGAAAATTTAAACTCCCATGTAATTTAATCCTCGATCCACACAGCAAAGTTAAAATTTTTGATTTTTTACAGTATTTTCATTGTGAAATCTACCAAATTTCCGGTTTGCAATGACCTTGGTTAGATACGCCAGTAGCAAGACTGTGATTATTGAACTTTCGGTCGACTTTCTCCATATGGCGAGAAACTTTAACAACTAAAAACCCTTGACTTCTAAATTTTGATACAAAAAAAACGAAACAGTCAATATAAAAATTCTTTTAGTAACACGTCCATAAAGTGTGTTGTTTATATAAAATGAACACTTCAAGTCCCTGAGTTGAAATCGTCGTAACGTTCGATTCTTCGTGAAATATTTCCAAGATCCAAAAAAAGTCCTGGGACTATTTGCTTATGGGCCAATATTGTCCCAGGACCATTTTTCCCCGATACAACATCTTGGTTGGTCCTGAGACCACTTGCTTATGGGCAAATATGGTCGCATAGGACCATTTTTTCCTGATACAACATTCTGGTTGGTACTGGGACCATTTGCTCATGGTCAAATGGTCCCAGGACTATTTTTTGGCTTTTGGTCTGTACGAAGACAGTTCGTTAAGTGCTTAGGATATAAATTTGTTTGTAGACAGAAATTAAAAATTTATTTCAGTCTTATGAGATTAACTTATCCTGGTGTGTTATTATTTTTGAACTTTTTGAGGCCTTTTTTCGTCTCTCGTAACGATTTTTGGATGGTTTTTCGTTTGGTCTGTATTTTGATATCCTTAGGAATCGGAGCATTCACTAGTTTGTCGATTACGTCTTTTTTTTCAACGCATCATTCACTCATGAGATTCATTGTCCAGTTCGAGGCTCGATACCATCAGTCATCACATCGCTTTTTATATTTATTGATTTTATTATGTCACCGTTTGCAGATGTTGAGATAGTGTTTCGATGGCGGTCTCGACTTTTTCTAAGCTGTTTATTTCTAGTTCCTGCTGAAGTTTTGTTGTTCCCTCATATTCGAGCCGTTTGTCTGCTGTTTTGTTTTTTTTTTCGTCCAGTGGTGGTTGTTTTCACTGGTAGTTTGATTTTTATAACAATTGACACGTCGATCACTAGCTGACGAATATTTCATGAGATTTTTACACAAAGTGAAAGCTGTTTCTTCTTTTTTTTATACAGGAATATTTGTTTCATAAAAACAACTAAGACTCTTAGCATTGATCGTGGTTCAAATCTCGAAAAAGAGAATCTCATTGCATTTCGACCATAACAAATTGACAGGTGTCTCTTTAAACAAATGTCGAGATTCACAAAACTGAGAAAATTCTTCAACTGTTTTCACAGCTAATAGATCTTTAGTCTCAATGCAGTTGAATAATCGTTCGTCATTTTCGAAAACTTTTAATCGAATTACCAGTAATTTGCAATGATAAAAACGATTTTCTATGAAGCTTTATAAAAATTTGTTAAATAGTGAAAAAAAAATCGATAAAATGTTAACATTCATTAAGGTTTGTGATAATGTCGAACAAAAATCAAGACCATTTTATATTAATTGACGAAAACGTATCAGAAGCGACACGGAGAGTGCAGGACGTTACTCGAGAACGGAAGTCGACAGCGGTGCAACCGGAAATCGAAGAAGACCAAAAATTACATTCTCCCGGCTTTTCAAACGTAACAAGGACAAAGTATCCGGAGCTGATACCGATACCATGAGAACTGTTGTCACAGTGGACGACGAAAAGGTTCGATGTTTGTTCAATTATTAATCATTTCAATTGTCGTAGAATGCTTATTGTTTCGTCTTAAAATTACATCAATTCCATTTCTTGCTCTTACTCGCTATTGCACTTTCTTCATATTTCTTCTTTCTATCGTTCTGTTTTCCATTCGCTCGCATTCGCACTTTTTTCGTTTCGCTCGCTTTTTTTATTTTTATTTTTTTAATTTTTTCGCTTTACTTTCTTTATGTCTTGCTCGCTCTCGCTTTTCTTTCGTTTCGGTCGCTAGCTTGATTGCCTTTTGCTATTCATTATTTCTCCTGTTTTTTTAGTTTCCCCGTCCGCTTGTTATTTTTTTTTTCTTCAGTATTTCTGCGTAGTTCTTACAGTTTTTAACGAATCCATCGCATCACACTTGTTCTCACTTCACAGTTTTTTTTCACTTCTTGTGAGAACCCTCGGGTGTTGGTCACTGCCACTATTTTCTAATGATTACGAGGGCTCAGGAAAACTGTGGAAAACTCGGCCGATACAGTCGGCTACATTTTTACTGAGTTTCAGATATTTAACACCATGAGAAACTCAGATAAAAACTGCTTCCCGCTCAGCGATTGGTACACGAGCATGGCTAAGCGGTCACTCAACCAAGTACTGACCTCACTCGAGGTTGCTTAACTTTGTGATCACCGGAGCACGCACCGCGTAGTTAGGCATCGCTGTTCGTTGTGCTTTTTATTGTCTCTCTCGATTTTCGTTATTTCGCTTATTTTCTCTCTTTATTTTTACGTTCTCTCCGGCCCTTGTTCTTCCAGACTGTCGGCTCTTTTTATTCTCCTATTCATTTTTTTTTCTCTAATGCCAGCATCCGTTTTTTTCACCCTTTTCCTCCTTCATTTCTTCTTCTTCTTCTTCTTCCTTCTCACATCTCTGTAGCTCGTTCTCCTATGTTTCGAGATCTCCTTCGCATATTCAGTATTTCTCATTCTCCTCCTTTATCTCTCTTTCCTTATTTTATTGTCTAGTCTAAATCGCACTACTCTCCTGTATTTTTTTTTCAGGAATTTCGGGTTTCCTTAAGTTTTTAATTTTCTCCATATCTATTGTATTTTTCTTTCTTTCCTCTTATCCTTTACTCGTTTTTTTCTACCTAATTACTCTTCTCTTTCTCTCTCAAGGCTCCAGAGCCTCTTCTGTTGTTGCTTTTCTTCCTGTTCTTCCCTCCGTCTTCGCTTCTTTTCAATCTATTTCCTTCTTCAATACTTTTCACTCATTTTTTCCTCACTCCTTCCTCCCACTCTCTCCATCAGAATAAAGTTGAACAGTAAGTTTAATTGATTTTCGTAAATATCATTTTATTCAAAAATTTACGTCTTCATTTAAATTTTTTGCATTTTTTATCAAAAATGTGGAATGTTAAAGTAAAGGTAAATAAAATGAGACGAAATTTGGTGCAGAAAAAAAAAACAAAAAATGTGGTAATGAAAAATGAACAATTTTATAATCACACCCGATAAAGTGAGCAAAATTCTCGACGCGTAACAAACACACTATTTTTCATTAAACTGGATTTTCCCAGCGCACGATACAGCTTTCATGTCATATTTAATCGAACGATTAAAACGAGGCTTAAAAAAATTCTAGCATAACCACTTTTTGTACTAACTCAGTTCTTACGGGATCTTGAGACTTATCTTTTTATCTGATAGTCTCATCGTTTCAATTTACATCATTAATACTTGACGAGAGCCACGTCTAACGATACGTATGAGAAAATTTAATGAATCGTGACAAAAAAAATGAGACAAAAATAAACTGATACATTTCAAAAAAGCCCGATACACGACCCTCGCTATTAATGAAAATATTTTACATGTGTGACTAGGAATCAAGATTTTCATATCCATTAAAAAAAAAAAACATCAATGCGACCATTTTTGATCACCCAATTTTTATTATGTTATCCAAAAAAATCCAGAAGAACAGAATGGCACGGCATTCAATGAAGTTCAGGCCACGTCCCTTTCAATGGGACTCAAAAACTGAAAAACATTAACAAAATTTTCAATCTTTTTGAAATATTGGTCAAAAAATGCCTCAAAACTTGAATATCCCCAAAGAAAGGATAATTCAAAATGTTTTCAATGCTTTACCTAAATATAAAAAAATATGAACATTTTTCAAAAATATTCTTCTTCGAAATAAATCACCGCTCATAATAATCTTAAGCTTTTTTTAAATCTTTTTATTTAAGAAAAACTTCAGAAGATTGATTTCAAACCTAATTTATTTGTCGATATAGTGCCTACTTTTTGTTTCCTCACTTTCTATCGAAAATTTCTCAACTAAATTACAAGAAATAATGCGAATTTTGTAGTGCTAGTGAAAATGTCATGTTCATCGATATTTTTTACCCAAATTTTCCGACTATTTACAATTTTTGTTGATTCATGAATTGAGTGAATATGTTTTTGTGAAATTTAAAGGAGAGAAATTTTTATTTGACCAGGTCCAGACGACCGAGTCAGGAGGAGATGCCGCTCAAAGAGCAAACCCCGGAAGCGAGGGTGGAATAGTTTACGCCGAATTGGACTTGACGCAACAACAACAGGGAATTATTCCTCGTCGTTTAAATGAAGACAAAACGGAATATGCAGAAATAGTTTATACGAAACCGGCAGAAGGAGACGAAACTCAGACTCAGGAGAAATAATTTCGTCGCCTGATTGACGACCAACATTCCATCCGTACGAGCACCTGAAAATGACGTCTCAAGTATTAAAAATAATGCAAAAATTGAAAAAAAAAAAAAAACTAAAAATAAAAATAAAAACGTAAAGCTAGATTTAAAAAGAAATGACTCGCAAATCTCTCGGGATAAAAATGGAGCTCGAAAAGTTTGGAAAAGCCTTGAGCGAACAAACAAAAAACGGCCTTACGCCGTTGCGAGCGGTGCAATTTATTATCACAGTTATTCAATGACACAAAAAATATTCTATAAAAAAAAATACAAGAAAACGTTTTTTTTTTTTTTCATTAAAAAAAAAAATCATTGTAATTTTTCGCTATGATTGAATATTTCCAAGAGTCTCAATTTTCTATTTCAATATTGTGTCAACGATTTAATGAAATTGTCAAAATCGATAAAAATCGCTAAAGATTTTAATAATTGCTTAATTATGTACTTTGCATAATTTTGCGTTGTGATTAAATTTCGAATTGAAACAATTGAATTAAGCGCGTACAAAGAAAAATATTCTTTCATTCATTATCGTGAAGAATAACCAAATGTTCATTCACTGAATTTTAATGAACGACGAAAGAATCTTCGGTCGTTATAATGATTTTTTAAAATCAAGAAACCTTAATAACAAGGTACTCAAAAATAGACTTTTGCAAATGTTATTAACTATAGCTAAAAATTACAATAGTCTCTCGATTTTCGTTAATTAGAACGCAATTAACATACTTAATTAAAGTTAAAAATAAGACCACTAAACGATATTCAATCGTGTGTCTAAGTGTGCTTTGACGATAAGTGCGATTAGTTCGTAATTTTTTTTTTTTTTTCTTTAATGCAAGGATGACTTTTTTCACAGGATTTGAAAAAAAAAAAAAGTTTATCCTCCAATCGAATGGACATTCGAATTACTTGCTCGATTGTATTTTAGAATAGAAGATTTTGAAAGCAACCAAAAGAGAGTAATTATTATTTTTTTTTGTCTTTTCTAGATCGTAATAATCGTCGATGCAATTATATTTTCTCGTAAATACGATAAGTATTTTAAAAAAAAAAAAGGTCTCGTATTATTATTGATCTTGTAATAGTTTGTAAGTCCATCACTACATTTTTTTGAGGCTTTTTCAAGTTTCTTAAATTTCAAAACTAAATAATATTCTCATATTTAAATTCTTATTAAAATAGATTCTAGGATAAGAGAATTTTTTTAAAACAATATACACGTACACCAAAATATCACACTTAACACCTCATTGTAACCTTCATTCCTATCTGTACTATAATAATTTTGCTATGTACAATTTTCATTGATAATATCGAACTTTTAAGATTATCTGAAAAAAATGAGACGTTTTTACGTCTCGTTTAACCGTCCGATAAAATAATAAGTTTTATTATTGTATGTTTTTTTGTATGTCTCTTTACTTGAGTTAATAAAATGTCTAATGATACACAGAATTGATTTTTCAACAATTTAATGAATTTTGATTGGATTAAAAATATATAAAAGGACTGTTTATTCATTGGAATGCAGAGGAAATTATTGTTTTTATTTATCCATTCATTGTTCTGAAAATGTGCACAATATGTCATGTATTTTCAACCTGGGTATCTATCATCAAGATTAAAAGAAAGAAAAGAAAAAAAAAAGTGAGATACAAATATGAATAAAATATTGGGCAAATTCCAAAGATGTAAATTTTAGTAGCATTTTATAGAATCATTTCGTCCTTTTCATATTCGGTGGTTGGTTCGTCAAGATCGTCAGCTGTTTCATCGGCATCTTCGTGTGGAGCCGGACCGCTTTCGACATCGGTTTCTTCTTCGGTTTCAACAATTCGATGTTTTTGTGTTTTGTAAGCTTCGTCAGCCATTTCTTTGGTCCATTTGTTGAATTCATGACGACTAGCGTCCATCAAAAATTTCCTTTTCCGGATGCAATCGAGTGGCTTAGTGAGTGGTATTTCCGGTATGATTCTGCCTTTGGTCAAGATCTTAGTCGACTGTCTGGCATATTTGCCCGCAACGAAATCAACAGTTCTTGGATAATCGTCACACAATTGAATTTTATCTTCGATGGAACAAGGTTTGACAGGTGTCGGGCTTGTGCAATAGCGAGGATCGCGTTGCAGAATCGTCGAATCATAAGGTGGATAAGATCGTTTTTTCGGTCTTTCTTTACCGATATTCAAGTGCCAAGTAGTGCTGATCATATAATTGTTTGCAACTTCGTAACTCATGGTCGGAATGGGAGCTTGTGGGGTTGGACTTTCGAGTTCGGAACCATACAAAAGTCCACGTTTCAAATCCTGTCGATAATATAAGAAAGAATCTTGTCCGGGTCGAACGATTGCACCAGCAACCGGTATGGCAGGTCCATCAGCAACTCCAGGTTCTTTGCGCAATGGATCGACCAGTATCTCTTTTTTCATCAACTTGCGCCGATCGGCAAACTTACAAATCTCTTGACTGAAGTTCAAGGTGATCGGTGTGACACGTAATTCGAGCCTTTGATTAGTATTTAGTATTTTAGTGACTGCGTAGACGAGAGCATTCATATTTCGGCAACGAAGTCCGTAAACGGCGCCGTGATTCTTAGCGAACAGTGGTGGACCGGTCCAGCAAGGATCAACGACGTAAAAATCGGTACCAATCGATAAAACAGCGAGACTTACTTTGTCACACTGTAAAACGAGATTATGCGAATCTTCAAAGCCGATTTTTAAGGTCGTTGCTAAATCAGGTCTTCCTCTGCCACCGTACAATATTCCACAGATGTTTGGCATAAATTCAATCTTCCAAATGTGAGGGTAGACCTTGAAACAAGATTGGAGGTTGAACCGATTTTCGTGTCTAGTTCCTTTTTTGGCCGAACTTTTGATGCTCTCCGTATAGTAAGAATCGCCACATATGACTGCGGAATCAAGTATGGCAGCGCCCCAACGGGATGGATGACACAAACATTGCATCGACAAAACAGCGACGCAAATAGCGTCTCGATTCCTTCCTGCCCGGTCACCAAATCTGGCGTCGTAAGAACCTATTGTGCCCCAAACGGAAAAGATCAAGCTTGGAACCTCGATGGCATAATTGTTCCATGCCGGTTTGATACGTTCTTCTTTTTCCACTGCACATAAATCGTCCGCCACTTTTTTCTTTCGTTTAGGCTTCTCGGAAGTGTTTGACATGATCGAGTGCTCGAAACACCATTGATAATCGAGGTAAACCCACATGGGATCCTCCGAGAACTTATCATAGGGTGGAACATTGATAGATTCCACATTTATGCGATGAATGAAGAATCCAGTTGTGTCCTGATACCGATTTATATACCATTGTTCCACCATTTTGCAGATCGTAGGAAAAACACACAGACATCCAGCACCACCATTCTGGACCTTTCGTCCACGGCCGTTGCAGGCGTAAGGATCGATGTAGTAATAAGCATTGGTACCTCGGCAGTACCAAAATCCGTAGGCACAATTGGTAAACTGGATTACACCATCGGTATGTTTGTTAAAGTGTTTTCTGACTTGTTTCCTAACCACTGAATAAAAATCTGTTTTACCGGTAAGGGGATGGATCTTGAAGAGATACATCGCCGAGGCACGATCACGAAAATCAAAAATTCGATTCATGAGTGTAACGTTACGAAGTATGTGTTCGGTGTGGTATTTGGCTTCGTCGAATTCCCGATAAAGACCGTCGGCAACTTCGATAACTCGATCGATCATAGCGGGCATTGGACTTTGAACGATGTCACGTTTTATCATCACCGAAAGAATAGCAACATAATAACAACGTTTAACTCGCGGTTCGGTAACAATATCACGACCTTCAAGTGCTACAGTTCCAAGAACAAATATCGGTTTAGGATTTGGCAACGTCGGTCGGAATATTGCTTGGAGGTCATATGGTGGCGAGTTCTTACGATGAATCTGTCCCAATGATGCAGCTGGAACTGCAGACTCGTGGAGACCAAGCATGTCGCTACAATCAGGATCTAATTTTCTGGCGTACGATATCGTCACGATTCTCATTACAAACTCTTTTTCTTCAGTTGTGTTGATTGCTTTAACCACGAGTTTTAAAAACTCTTCGAGAATCCTGGACGTTATGATCCGCAGGTTTTTCGTGTTCGGGACTGTCCACCAGGCGAAATGATTTTGGCCTTTTTTCATTATTCCAATGTGAGACTTGTCACAGATCAATATGGCGCCACTGTATATCGGTATTTCCAGAAGTTTTTTTATCGACATCGCTAGGTTCCAACCTTCCAAGGCGTATAGCTTGCCATGGTGCAGGGGGGTAAAGACAGCTTGAAAGTAGTAATTAGCAATAGAAAATTCGGTCAAAACGCCATCAATCAATTCCCCAGGATTGCTATCAGTCGACGTCAGCAAAGAGTCGAAAGTCAAGTCCTTTGCAGCCTCGAAGATTCCTCTTATGGTTCTTACACTCCAGGAAATAGGATCATGGACGCACGACCAAGCGAATATGCAAAGATCGATCGGTTCACCGACGCAAGTTTGTTCTTTGAACTTGCGATCGTAAGGTCTCTTTCTCGGAGGATCGAGAGGATCAATCAAAGATTCTTCGCCTGGTTTGATTTTCTTAAAAGGAGGTAACAACGGTCTGGTTATGTCATTTTCAACCACAGGAACTTCCAGGGCAGAGGCATCATAATTTTTAATTGCTGCGTAACTCGGGATCGTTAAATCAAATTCGTTAACAGGTTCCTCTTTATCCACCCATTCTGGCAATTCCAATAAGGACAATTCTTGCTTGGTCTCGTAGTTCTCATCCGGCGAATCTTCTGGTGATGTTTCTGCTATCGTTTCATCGGACAACGTCTTCGCGCATCGTCTCTTTCGCTTTTTCTTGGACTTCTTTCGTGTTTTAATCGATTCCGCATGAGCGATTGACAAATTATATATACGATATGGATTGTCGACTTTGGCACCATTGTTCTCGCGAATTCGATTGATGAATTCGTCAAAGTCACAGAATTCTAAAAGACAAGCAGTGCCATCTTTGTTTGCTCTTCCTTTGTCGTCGCACGCGTACGGATCAAAAAGATAGTATTTTCCATTTGAAGTCCAGAAAGCGTAGGAAGCACTTTCCAAAACCAAGATACCACTTTTATTTTTGTCCATATAAGTATCCAACATTACGGGCAATTCGTCAGCTGAGCAATTTTCAGGATCAGCATAAAACATTTGTTTGACAACGATGTTACATTTTGTACCAAGTACGACGACATTTTGGAAGCGTCGAAGTATTTTGTAACGTAATTTACCGATACGGCGATAAATCTTGTTAGCTGCAAAGATAAATTGATCGAGAATAGTGCCACGAAAATCATTCACATTTGTTCGAACTTTTGCGAGGATACACAACATGGCAGCGAAGAAACATTGTCTCAAATGACATGGCGCGATACGTTCACGATCTTTCAGAGCCATGTTGGCCTCAATTATGCCAATGTTTCTTTCCGCCTGGATGAAGCCTCGAGTCTCCGGCTCTTCCAGCTGCTTAGAAACATCATGGTCGTGAGTTGTCATTGCTACTCCGGAACCTTCGTTGTCATTGATTGTCATTGCTACACCAGAAGCTTCAAGATCTTCGATCTCTTCAATATTTTCCTTTTCTTCATCCTGCGGCTCTTCAAGATCATCGAGGTCTTGTGTTTTCTCTTTCTTAGGGAAAATCATATCGAACAACACATCTTCAGTGTCGCAGAATATCTTTTGCAAGATGGTGTCTTCTTTGTCGGTCTCGGATATTTTGCATGTCCTTACGTTGGAGTGTTCGGGACAAGGTTTAGGCTTTTTCTTCGGCGTTGGTGTTTTTATGGGAGGACCTAGTGGAATGATTTCCGGACTTATACGAATGCCGATGGGATCTTCTGGGACTTCTTGTAGAACTAATTCTTCGGGTGGGTCCAGGAGTTTTGCTCTTCTGCATTCTTCTTCTATCTGTCTATCGACTTCTTCGTCCTGTATAAACATCTCGTTGATAGCCCTCAATGGTGTAAATCCTATGGAAGGTATTCTTGAGAACAAGTACTTTGTCGGGGGCAATTTGATTATCTTAGACGTCTTCCCTTCGTCTGTGGAAGAAACAACTGCCATTGTAGCTGGATCGGTGTCTGCTCCAGCAGGAAGATCCGTTGCTGCTTTAACAGCGAGTTTGGAGTCGATAGAGAATCGTGAGAGAAGAGAATGCATAGAACCAGAAGCTTTTTTTGCTTCCAATAGGATACACAGAACTTTTTTAGGAGGAAACACGTACGGTGGTGGATGGCTGTATTTAAGACGTTCGTACATAACGGTTTCTACTAATTCGCTGTCGGGAATGAACTCGTCAATGAGCTTCACGCTTCCAGTGACAAGTGACAAGTTCACACGTTCCGGAGGATCAGGAAATTCTTGTTCTTCAACTTCCAGGAGTGGATCCTCCAAAGGTTTTTCAGGTTCGGGAACTGCTTCTTCTTCCTCCTCTTTTTCAGCTTCTTCTGCTTCTTCTTCTTCGTCTTCCTCATCGTCCTCATCATCTTCGTCATCCTCATCATCATCGTCCTCAGCAGGTTTTTTCTCTTCTTCGATCGCTTCTTGAGCTTCCGTGGCTGTTTCTTCTTCCGGTACGAAGAGATCTTCATCAGTAACCGGCAAGAATTTTGTTCGATACTTTTGCATTGCATCATCTTCAGGAACTTGCAAGGATACGGGTGCTATGTATTTATCACCAGGTTGAACGGATCCAACAGCAACGAAATGAATGGAAAATGTTCTATCGTTGAATTCCAAGATTGCGTGAAGAACGTGGATTAGTTCGTCGAGGGTATCGGTGATGACGAGAGAAGCTGGGTAATCTCTGCAACGCCAACCCTCCTCATCGCTACCGTATGGATTCAAAAGGAAGAACTTGTCATCTTGCTTCCAAATTCCGTACATCAATCGCTTGTTTTCTAATACGGCCTCGTTGTAAGTTGCAAAGTAACGTTCGAGTGCTTCGCCGAGATTGGCTAAAGGGTCAGCGTCACCTTCCATGAAGGATTGTTTTTTCTGAAAAGTCACGTTGTTATCGCCCAGTTTCATTTTTGTCGGAAGCATAGAAATCTGTAGATGACTCGGCGTTGGTTTAAGAGCTCCCTTGAATGATTTCGTTGCTGGACCAGCTTCGTCATCTTCTTCCTCATCCTCCTCCTCCTCCTCTTCATCTTCTTCATCCTCTTCTTCTTCATCTTTTTCCTCATCTTCACCCTCTTCACCTTTTTCAACTTCTTCATCATCGGCTGGACTTCCTTGACGTATCCAGGTAACGATATCAGCGTGAGCTCGACCACCTACTCGAAGAATCTGATCGACATCAACGTTACGCCAAGTTTCAGGATCCTTGATCTTCGCATAAGCAATTGCGGTCAAGGCCATTATCAGACCTTGCCTTCCTCTATACTTTTCCTCAAAATTCTCGGCCAACGAATTATCCGAACCATGGAGAATTAAACGATGAGGATTGATGATATTGTAGCCTTTGATGAATTTTATTTTCTCGGGAATACCACTTCTTATAACCGGGGTGATAAAAACCGACTCTTGGATCGTTTCCGCTGATAGAACTTGTCCAACAGGTCCACCTTGCACTGTTTCATCCTGATTTATTGCTGTTTCTGTCGGTATTTGGTTAGCAGCGTCGTCTTCGAAATGAACTTTTTTATCATCGTCCTCGGTTGTTTCGGCCAATGGAACATTAGCATCACTTTCCCCGTGATCCTCCGAGTCACCAACATTCTCCGGTAAATCTTCTACAAAAGTCGTCGGCTCGTCTTCCTTCATCATATAAGCTTCAACTCGTTTCATCAGATCGGGATATTGAGAAAAAGCATCCTTAGTCCTCGAAGCGTTCTGACGTATCCGAGGCATCAAATTCATTACAATTTTACAATCATCAGGTTCTTCGGGTTTTGGACCAGCCGGTGGAAGTGGTCGGCGATTAGTTTTTTTCTCTCGATAAATAACGGTATCCAGGGGACCATCAGGAGTGGATCCTGTCTTCACATACAACAGCACGAGTCCGTGAAGTATGAATGGATCCTTTTCCTTGTTCCCGGTGTTCTCTAAAATCGTTTCGATCAGTTGGTTCACCGAACTATTCATAGTCACGCAAGCAAGTGCTTTTTTGTATTTTTCAACATTTTCTGGGTCAGCAGGATCAACCCTAAATCCTTCATGATCGCAGGGGAAAGGATCAAAGAAATAAAACTTCTCGCCATCATGCCAAACTGCATAGAAAGTTTTCTTTATCTCGAGAATACCCAAGTTGTGGGTTTTGAAGAAATCCCTGAGTCCGCTGTCGAGTGTGGCTTTGCCTTTTTTCCCTAAGCCAGGAATAACGTTAATCAAGACATTGATCTTTGCCGCATACGCCCCAAGGATGACATCGCCCATGACATCGTCAATTTTAAGCTCAAAAGTCTCATCGAGTTTTTTTTCTAGGACTCTTGCAAGGTCAACCAGATAGATGTGCGATTGATTAAAAATGAGATCAATCATTGCACTGGTCCACTTATTGGCTGGAGCTAGACGAGAATAGATCAACGCTGCAAGAGCAATGATCAAATGACTTCGACCACGAAGTTCGGAAGGTATCAACTCGTGATTAAGATGGAAAGATCCTTGAACGAGAGCTCGAAACTGGTCTTGAATAATATATCCACTTGGTCTTCTTTGAGGCTTGCCAACCGATTTCTCGGGTTCTTCAGGATCGTCATCGAACGAAAGCAATCTTTGAAGACCCTGAATACCGATTTGATAAATGACAAAATTTTCGTTCTTCACACCACTTTTTTCCAGGATTACAAACAATACTCCAGTCATATCACGGACCAGAATCAACTTTGCTGCACCGAAAGGATCATCAGTAGGCGAAAGGTTGTCCCTACGAGCTTGGCCATCAAATATGTTAAAGTACTTGGCGTCCCGCCAGATCGCAATGTTCAATACCGGCGACACAAGCACGCCCGCGTTATAACGATTGAAAAACAATTCCAACGCCTTCACTATGTGCATGTTTGTCGGATTTTTTGAACGGAACGTACCAGCGTACGCTGGCTCTTCGATAATTACGTAAACTCGATGAGTTTTTTGAATAATTAAATCATCTTTGAGATCAAGAACCGTAAACGTCTTACGATCGTCCAGGTGATGACGCTCATACGACTCGCTGTAATACGTGTCACCATCGTCTACTATCTGATCAATTATCATCTCGTTCCAACACTGAGCTTTCACCAGGGCCGTTGTTGCATATGCCGCAATTGCTATCGCTGGTCCCTATCATTCAAGAACGAAAGTTTACCGAATATAATTATAACGTCATTCGGGACAGCATGGCAGATCGTAAGAACACAATTTCCTTCATTTATTGAAACGGCCTGTTATTTTAATACGATTGATGATAATTTTGCAACCGATTTTAATGTTCTGAGTAACTCTCGAACTTCGATCTGCCATGCAACTTGTTCAATTATCTTTTACTCAATCGCATATAAGTTTTCCAGTATTGACATTAAACCATTTCGACAAATAATAAATTATTACAAAATTGTTCATTTAAAAAAATGAAACATTAACTTCAATGTTGTTTTTCATTCACTGTCCTTTTTCTCGATAGCAATAGATTCGATTATTCTTCTTCAAGAAATACTCGGAAAATGGCAAAAATTTGTGATTTTGATTTAAATGACACTTCAATCTCGTTAGTAAGTGAATTAAGGGGGCATGTCGAGTTGAAATTTAAAAAAAAATAATGTCTTCTAGATTCTTCGTCCGTTTTTGTGTTTGGTTACATATTTTATAAAGTGTATTTTGAAGACTATTCCATAATTTTAAATAATCAAACTTGTTGATAAAACAGACTTTTATTGATTCTGGTGGAAGTTGCAATAGACAAATTCTTTTTGTAGTGACGACAATTTCCCAAATTTAACTTGTTTAAAGTTGTAAATTCAAAAAGATTTGTATGATGCATCAACAAACGCAATCTTAGTTCTTAGAACACAGGATTTTTCAAAATATTAATTACAAAGAAAAATGGCGGGTGTTTGAAGTATAAAATGCAGTTTTCAATGAAAACGACGCTAATATTTCGTCAAAGTATTCTTCATAAAACACATTACTATTTGTTAAATATAAAACCGTCGTTTTTAATATTTTTTAATTGTAAAGGACCCTTAATAATTTTTTTAAGGATGTTAAGTTAATTTTACTTTTTTAGATTATTTGCGTGACACGCACAAGTCGATTATTTTTATTTATTTATATATTTTTATTTAATTTTAAATTTATTTTTATTTTTTAAATTTATTTATGATTTTTTTAACGTTATTTGGATTTAACTGAGTACCGAAAAGTTTAATATTAAAATGATTTAATGTCTCACTTGAAGGCCTCGGGAGAGCGGTGAAAATTTGTGCATTTTGTGATGAGTAAGACCAGATCGAACGCCATATTTCACGCATGTTGGAAGTTTCGGGGTTATCAAAGTTAGCGAGTAAGTGTCAACGGGTAGCTCAAGGACATTATGGAGTTTCTGAAATTCAGCTTCAAGATTTTCATCGATCTCGTCACCGCTCGATACATTATCTTCAGCGTTTTCGACCTGATGGTTTATTCGAGCAAGAGTAAGAACTTCTTCATCCTCGAGGACCTTCTCACACTCGCAGAGTTCCTTCAGCTTGTCTCGCGTTTTTAAAGTCATATTTTCCGGCGTGATTTCCGGTGATCGATTTTTGCTACTATCGCCTCTCTTATCTCCCATCGCGAAGGTCTTGAGCGAAGCATCTTTGTACCAAAACGAGAAAGAAAGTTAGAAAAGAGACACGATCTGTCATTAGTCACGTTCACAAAATTCGAAATAATCGACCGAGACTCGATAGAACATTATTTCGTTAAAGCAACAACAACTTTCGAGGAAAATTCCAAACAAACGAGATTTTGAATTTCTTAAGGATTATCAAATGATTTTTTTTTCTTTTTTTCTTTTCTACGCTCGGTTATTACTGTTTTTTATTTATTTATTTCTACTTACGCGTTCTTTTCCTACGAGAATTTTGAACTTCCGAAAATGTTTAATCCTGATTTTTTTACCACCAGTCAGGAGGTTTTTTTTTACTTGAAATTTTTGACATACCGAAATGTAAAGGACCGAACCAACCAGAAACTTAGCGATGAATAAAACGTGCTTTGTCATGTTGGGAACAAAAAAATCTCGACTTTTACTCGTTTTGTTTTGTTTTTTTTTTGTTTTTTTTTTTTTAACCAAAATTTTTCATAATTTCGGAAAAATTCTGACAGCCTGTCAACTCGTAAAAATGTTCTGACAAAATTTGCAAAAACTTCGTGCGGTAAAAAGTAAGAATTTCTCTCTGGTTGGCTAATAAATTATTTCATTTGTTGATGCTCCGAAAACATCCACTGTGTTTATAGTTAACTTACATTTTTAGATCCTCACAAGGTCTCACTTATCAATAAATTACGTATTTTCGGCAACAGCGATGGCCCTAACAAAATATCGTCTCAGCACCCAAAGTTTTCGATTCATGAGCTATGGAGCCTCCGAAAAAAGTTTAAGCTTCAAAGTTTTTTCATAAATAAGGTACGAGTCAACAAGAGAACCACAGAAATATATATATATTTTTTTCATCCATGCCAAAAAAATGATTCGCGACAAAAAGTGTATTAAATAAACTTTTATTTGTCTTTTGTAAATGAAACAAAATAAATAATTCAATTATATGAATGAATATCTGCTTCCAAACATACGTGATTTTTTTGTTAACTAATAATTATCAAAAATTCTCATTACAATCATTGGAAATTATTCATTTCAAGGATAAAAACCCAAAAAAAATTATTTCTATTTCGATTTGTTGCTTACTATGGAATCGCATAATTTATCATAAAAATTGAAAACTTTTATTTAATTGCATCGAATTCCCGAGAAAAATCCCTGGACGCTGGATTTTTCTTCAAATTTGAAAAGTTTAATAAAATTAATAATTCAATTCAACAAATGAATATGTGTTATTGTAGCATTAAAAAAAAAATGGCCATCCACTAAGATTTATAAAAAATTTCAAAACATCGTAAATGTCAGCTTTCGTTAAATATATGCTGATTTTTTTGAGTGAGTTCAATAAATTACTGTCTGACGTTGCAGTTACACCATCCGCATCATAAAAACAAATAATCCTTGAGTTTTGAAAATATACTTGGGACACATCGTCTGACAGTAAAAGTTCAAGTACAATGACCAGAGAAGATATGTTAAATAGGATGCAACGTGGGGATTTAACATGTTGTGATTCTCCTCGGGCACGAGGAGAGTGAACGAAAGGGGAATCTTTTGGCTCGAGTGCAGTGGAAAAAGTTACTAACCATCAGACGTGCCAGAACTCTTGTTTCATATCCTCGATAATATTCCGTCACTATAAAAATAGGACCAATCGTACGTAACAATAAAAATATTGCATTTCGTTTACTTTTATTTTTATTTTATTTTTTCCAACAAATATTTTTCCTCTACGTCATATTTCTTCTCGTAATATGAGAAAACTTGCGAACGCTATTTTTTATTCTGAAATAATATGCAAACGACAACGATTAGGAGAATGTCCGAAAAAAATATCGTTGGAATATAAAAAACACGATTTTTTCATGCACACTTTATTCACCTCACGAAATTTGTCAAAAAGGAAAAATGAGTCTCTGTAAATTTATTCTTTCGCAAAAGGCTTCCGCATTCTTATTTTTCATCCTGATACGCTGTTGTACGCTTTCTGCACAGTTTTTTTTTCCGAATCGTCACTCTCTAGAAAATAAAATCAATCTTAATTAATTAGTAAACTTTTTCTAGAAAATTTGATATTCCATAAATCGTGAAACTTTTGGTCATTTTTTCTACAATTCAATCTTCAAAGCACTGAGATTTTGTAGATTTTTTTTTTTTTTTTTTTTTTTTTTTTTTTTGGAAAAATCAAAAATTCGAATGGTTTTTGCAATTTCTTCGCGATTCATTACTTTTCAAAAAATTCTATTGCAAAATTCTAGTCCGAAATGATTTCAATTATTATTTTGACAAAACATCGTATAGCTAAAAAAAATTGTCAACGTTTCAAATTTTGCAAAGTAATTAAATCGCAAGATATTTTTTCCTGCAGGGTTTAAAAGCGCGAAAAAATGTCTCGCAATCGTGATCAGGATTGCTGCGAATATCGCGAACAGAAACGGAAATTAGCTCGACAAAAATTACGAGTTAAAATGATGGCATCGCAGAATGTTGAGAAAAAAAGAGATGACGACTGTGACGATGAAGACGAGGAGACGGAAATCGAGCAAGAACGAAAATGCGACGAAAAACGAGCTCAGAGAATCGAAGCACTTTCAAAATTGTTATCATTGGGAGATGAAATGATGCGCAGGATAAAACCATCGATTGACGAAAGAGACAAATATTCCATGAGTTATCGCCACATTCGATGTTTCCTCGAACCTGCAGAAATCGAACGAATGGAACTCGAAAAAAGAATGCGAAGCATCTTGAAATGCATGCCGTGCGAAACGAGTAAATCTGATGAAATTTCATTTATTTTTAAACAAAAAAAATTAAGTCCAATTCAAACTTTTGAAAAAACTTTTTTTTACTAATTAAATTAAAATCACACGAATCATTGAAATTGCAATATCAATTTAAAAAAACTATAAATGATTTCTCTAAAAACCAAATTTTGTTGGAAACGTCAAATATTTTGTTGAAATACATTCAACAAAACCATTTTCCAAATGATTGAAATAAATTTGGAGTGAAATTGATTCAGGCCACTTTGCGAGCTCCTAACTCTTAGCAGATTCGATATTTTTAGAGACATTTTTTTTCGAAACAGTTGCACGATTCCCGGCTAATCGAATGAAAAAGATGGAATGATCGAAGTTCAATGTCGAAAAACACGTTTAAAAAAACGTTTTATTTAAATTTCGGGAAAATGCACACATTCACTGCTTGGCTCAAATTTACCCCGAATGGGAATTTACAAAAGTTAATGATGATTGAACAATTTCTCCAAATTTTACTGAAAAATGATAACATTTTCGAAAAAATGTCTACAACACGACCATTTTGAGGGGGAACGCTACTTTGACAGCTCGAATTTTTTTTCTTTTATTCAAATTTTCTTCAAGTCTGTACATCCAACAATGAGTGAACAAAATTTCAAGTGAAAGTTCCTTGAAATTTACAGAGTAACAATCCTATTAAAAAATACAAAAAATTTCGTATCTGTCCCAGCAAAAGCTCGAGGACCAATGAATCAATTAAGAATTGAATTTTTTAATGTTGTTTATTTTCGTAATTGCTGTTGCAAGGTCTGTGCGTAACTCATTTTCGAAATTTCGATACTTACTATTTTCGAAAACGATTAAATTTAAAAAAAAAGTTCTAAGTGAAGGAAAAATGTAATCATTGGCTTTTTGAGGGAAAATAAAAATCAATAAAAAATGGCCACATGGGTCGCTTATTTTCTCAAAACTCCCAATCAAAATTTCAATCTGACTTCTTCAGTCTTGAATTTTTTGAGAATCCACAGTGGCGTTCCCCTTGAATTCCGATAAATAGTGATTGAAATTTACTCGTTTCTATCTCTTGGCAATAACGAAATTTCAGTCAAAAATCAACAACAGAAGTTCGATAAATATCAGGTGACGGTGCCAAACACGCGAAAGAAAAAAAAACGTAAAAAGAAGAAAAAAGATAAGAAACCAAACAAGGTGGTCGATGAACAAGAAAAAAAAGAAGAACAAGTCGAAAACAAAAGAGATTCAGCAACGGAGGATGAAGAGGAAGCAGATCCGCAACCAGAAGAAGAAATGGAAGAACCCAAAAAAGATGAAGAAAAAGCAAAGATCGAAAAAGAGAAACGAGCCAACAAAAGTGAATTTTGGTGTCGCGAGGTAAAGAAGAAAGAAAAACCGAAACGAAATGAGAAACAATTCGAGATCGACTGCAAGGATTCTATATGTTCGTTCGACAGCGAATTAGATTTATCAGGTATTTACAAAACGTATCAACTAATAAATTTCACACTTACAAAAAATATATCGTTTTCGAAACAAATAAAAAATTAAAAAATGGTTCCAGCTCCATTGCTTCTATAAATTCATTTAATTGCCAAATACATTTTTGAATTATTACAAATCGGAAAAAAACTTCGACAAAAATGTATAACGACCCTGAAAGAAAAAATCAGTGAATTCACTATTCCTGTTATTTTTATTATTCCCATAATTATTCCTTTTCAAAATTTTGTTTTATCACATTTAAGTTGTATAAAAAAGTATTTAAAAAAAAGAACATAATCGTTATAATTTAACAAGCAGGATATTTTCATGCTCTGGTTCTATTTATTGTTCAATGACCACCAAAAAAAAAACAAAAAAAAAAGACTGATAAAAAATGAATTTGCGTCACGATGCAACATCGTCTGATGGCAAACCTGTGTTCCACAGGGCTGGCCTTGACCAAGGAGGACCTGAGAAAAATTGCTGAAAAGAGACGCAGTAAAATGGCATCGAAATCAAAAGACAATTCGTAGCAAATGCAGCCAAAATATAAAAAAAAGTAAAAAGTAAAATCGTTAGATAAAAAAAAATAAAGCTACGGGGAGGCCAAATGGAATTAAAAAAAAAAAAAAATAAAGGAAAATGTAGTGAAAACAGACAGAGAATAAAGAAACAGACGACAAAATCGAATTGACCGGACATAGGGTGATTTTCGTTTCGAATTTTTCGAGAAAGACGAAATTTCAGATGGTAGTCATTATTTTTTGTCCAACAGTGATTTTATAAAAGTTATTTTGCAGACTCACTGCTTCTGCAAATTCAGTTAAATACAAGGCCTGGGAATGGTTAAAAAAATAAAAATAAAGAAAATAAAAAGTAAAAACGAAATATGAATTAAAAATAATAAAATTTTTTTTTAATTGTCCACGACTCAAAGTATTTAATGAATCACTAATATATTGACTGGTCTTCCGAATCATAAAATTTTTTAATCGCTTCCAATAATAAGACAAACGATATCCCTCGGATATTCTTGACTAATAATAAACAGTCCACTCGTAGTGGCATCCGCAAAAAACAACAGCTCGTGGCATCCCTGGTTTGCCAAAACGAACAACGAAACCGAAACAAGATAAACCTGATATTGAGCAATCTAACGACGTGAAATTAAAAACAAGAAACTAGAAAACATAACATTGTGCAGTTTGCAGTTTGAACTTGATCAGAAAAAAAAATCTATTAAATGATTCCGCGTACTCGGTAAATAATCTTTTACAAATAGGAAGATCTCGTCAAAGTTTGGCGTATCAAAAATTTTATTTAAAAAAAATGTATTCTCATTAAAACCGAAGCTTGATATCCAAATTCATCGCGTGATAGTTTGTCCGTTTTGAATGATAATAATGAAAATTAACCATGGCATTTAATCATTTAAATAATTATTTCATTTCGTCAATCTCTCTCTTTCTCTTTCTGTGTGTCTCTCACACACACACTCTTGTTGTTTTTTCTTTCTCTCACTCTCTCTCTCTCTCTCTCTCTTTCTTTCTCTCTCGCTCTTGCTGTTTTTTTTTTAACTGTTCTGTCTAGTTGTTCCAAACGATGAATCGAAGAAGACTTTTACCCTCACAGACCTAAATAGATAAGTGTCGTTCTTCGTGTATAAATTGATCCTCTCCCTCTCATCGTCTTATCGTCGTATATTACATTGCACTGACCGCGGAATGCGTTTGACTCGAGTTTTGCTATCACAAACGTTCTTTCCTCTTTTTCTCTGATCTTCTTATTCTCCATCTCTCTCTTCCATCGCATAATCTTAATAAAACGAAGACCTCGAGAAGTGAGAAGACAATTTACTTTTTTACTTCACTCTAATGTGGACGAACGTTGTGGAACTCGACGACGTGATTTTCATCAGTTAAACATTTATTAGTGAACAGGGTGGTGTCTGAACGATTTTGTCCATTTCAAACTTTTCGTTCGATGTCAAATTTTGAAAAGTGTTTTTTTTATACTACTCGCTTCTTTTCGCTGATTTTCTTACGAGGACATGATTAAGTGATTTTTTGTTAATTTCCGGTGTCGTTGAACTCGGAATTAAAATAAAATAAATAAAATAAATAAATAATAAATAAAAATAGAAATACAATCAAGTTTCTGGCACCCTTGGAACTTTGTCATCGTCGAGAGGATTTAACATCAAATTCAATCATGTTTTGCTACACTGGAAAATTACCATTGGGTGAGTAGTTTCTGTAAATAATTAAATATTTGTTGATAGATTGATGGCGATGGATAAATAAAATATCATTATTTTTTGGTTTATCGATTAATAAAAGTTTTTTATAATCTGATTTAAAAAAAAATGTGTTTTTATTCTACGCCTAATTTATAAATGCAAATTTCAATTTTTTCGGTGTCTATTAATCGACGAAATTACTGGCATAAATATTTTATGAAAATTTAATACAACTCGTTATGTCAGTTGAAAATTTCACCATATTTTGTAGAAAAATAAAATTTAGAACCTCCATATCGAAATTCGACATAATTAACACGACTCGTTAGTCAATTAATTAAAATTTTTAAAAAGCTGCTAAGACACATTTAAACAAAAACCGTATTTGAAATTTTTTAAATGAAAAATCGAAATAAAAAGTTCATTACGTCCTTTCGTAGAGACTGTTGAGTTATGACCAGAAATTTAATGGCTCGTTAATTACTTATAGTTGAGGCAATATAGCTGCTGCCACATTAGGCAAACGAGTTTAAAATTTTGACAACAGTATTAAGCAACAATTAAACACAATATAAGTAGTTTATTGCTAATTGAATACAATTAAATAATTTTTTAAATAATGAAAAAGGTCGTAAAAGGTTTTTTTTCGAGAACAACCGTATTTTTTATCGTGACTTCACGGTAAGTAAATTTTTAATTCTAACAAAATGGTGGGGCTAAATATCAGTTGAAAAATGGATTTGAAACGGCTTCAAATTGAATTTAAACTAAAAAAAATACCTCGCACAAATTATTCTACCGAATCTGTGTGATCGCGAGCACTCGAGAAATTTTTCGTCCGGTAATTGGAACTGGATCGGAAACTCGCAAAAAGTGGAGAATGTTCGAAAAAAAAGTCCATCCCGCGAGGGCTGACCTGGTGGGGAGGATCGGGACGCACAATGGATAATGTGCGAAAAAAATGGCAAAAGAATGGACTGAAAAGTGAACGAAAAATCTCGATCGAGTGGGTGACAAAAAAAATGTTATCAAGGGTGATAACGAAAGGAGAACCAACACGGTGAGAGGACTTTTTTGTCAATAATTATTCCCTTCCACGTGATCGTGAGTACCAAACATTACTTTCGATTGGTCGTTCGTATTCTCAAAAATGAAAAAATACATTCTTCATTTATTTTTGCCATCCATTTTTGACTCTTTCATTAAAGATGTCATTCGTATTTGCAAAAATTATTCACGTAAGAATAATTTAGTGCAATTGATTCACGTTTGTGTGGATCGATCATGACGATGTGTACATCGCGTGGAATAACAAAATAGCGATACGCAATAAATCATGATTAACGAGAAATTCCACGGATCCGGAAACGACTCTTGCGATATTTATTCCTTTTGCATTAAATTTGATAATTGTGGGTATCGATACGATTATAGCGTGACAACAATCATAATCATCTAATCTCTAATTATCTTCGACGAGTATGTGCTTATGATTGTCAAAGACTGCGGAGTACATTTTTTTTCCAACATTTCAATTAGATTTCTCGCAGAATGAAACTCATGCTGAGGGTATTATCAATAATTATAAATAATGGTCAATTCGCAGGAATATCGTGCGCAGATAAAAAGGTGAAGTTTAAAAAAAAAAAAAAAATGTGTACAAAACATTTTCCGACGTTCCGGAATCTTACCTTTTTTTATTCATCCTGTTATAATTGGCGTATGCGCGCGTGCTACTGTGTATGTGAAAAAGGAGCTAAAAAAACGAGCAGCAATGTGCAAAAAGAAAAAAGCATTATTAACACGAAAGACAGACGCGAACGCGAGAATAATTATTGCATTTTCCTCGATTCTCGCACGTAACCGATTAAAAAAAAAATTTTTTTATTTACTTTTTAATTCTTTTTTTTGTTATGGATGATGATTTTTATTGTTTTAATTTTTTGTCCACACTGGGTACATCGTTGGATAATGAATCTTTGCACCTCGACAAGAATTGCATAATTAATTGTTACGCTAATAAAACTGGACTAACTATTGTTCCTGAATTGTACATTGTTTTTTTTTTTTCATTTTTTTTCAATTCTGTTTCCTCAGACACGAAATTGCACAAGCCAGAACGTATAATTAACATTTGGAATATATCAAGTAGATATATTCGAACTCGTCGTCATAATGCAAACGAGCAATGAGGAACAATGATTTCCGATACTCACGCTCAAATGACTTGTTTTGTCAAACACGTTTTTTGTTACTTTTTTCAAAGGGAATGATCGATCAATCATCTGATTTTCACGCATTAACGCCAATATGCTCGTCAGAAGCGAAGTGAAAAAAAAATCACTTGCAGAAAAGGACGAAAAACAAGCGTCAGCAAACCATCGATTGCGTAATCGCGTTGATCGATCTATCCTTCCATCAAACGATCTTGAACAACATTATTTGTCATTTTAAACTTGTTTTCATTCAGGTGCAAAAATTTTACACTCGAACTATAATGATGTCAATAGTCGTGATAACGTTGATCATTCACTGCTTCTAACCGCGTTATTTTTCCTGTCGATTAATCATTTTCTTAATCACATCAATTTTACAGCTATTTGAAATGTTTAAAATGTTCGGGACACATATTTAAAATAGTGTCAATTTAATAAAATTGCAACAAATTGTTTGGATATCTGTTCTGAGCTAGTGAAAAAATTTCAACACGATTCACTGAACGGTTCAAGAGTTATAACGATTTCAATTATCAACCAATTGACATGGAATCAAATGAAGAAATTTTCTCAGCTGCACTAAAATCAGTAAAACACCGTGAACGAATGGTACTAATTTTTCGAAAAATTCTATGTTTTTTGGTTAAACATAAAAGAATGAATTCACGCAAAAAAATTCTTAACGCTTACTACATTATTAGAGAGTAAATAAAGTTCATTTCAATAAACTTAAAAGAGTGAATAAAGTTAAGTGAAATAATCAGTTAATCAACTTTGAGCGAAGTGGGCACTTGGATGGATGTCTGTTTAACAATACTTCAGATCGTGCATCGATTGCTGGGTGGTTGCAGTTTTTCTAAATTTCTGATCGTGTTTAACAAATGAAAATTTAATAAAAATACAAACGACTCTGTCGGTAGAGGTTTTCTACAGTTTCCCTGCACCCTTGTGCAAAAACGATTCAATGATACGTTCGGAAATAGTGGCTCTGGGGCACTCAGGGGGACTCACAGGAAATAAGAATTTAATGGAATGGAGCAACACTGGAGTCAACCCTCTATTGATATTCTAGGTCATTGTGACCCGAACTAATTTTTCAATGTTGATGATTTTTTTTTTCAATTATATTATTTAGTTCACTTGTACAAGTAAATACCTTTTTTTGGGAATCGCATCCACGTTTCACGTTGTTCCAAATGAATTGACTCTGAAATTCGGATAAAATGGTGTTAGATAAATAAATAAACCAATAAATAATCTGTGCAAGGAAATCTTGGAAATGATTACAAACGCATTGTTAATGGCACCAGATCGTATGTCGATTAAAAATAAAAACGAGAAATATTCTGCGGGGAGAAGAATAATTAATTTTTTTCCATAATGACGAAAGACAGGCGATGCGAGATGACTAATTAACAGCTGCATCCTGCAAATCTTCGTTTCTACGGGTTCATATGAACGATATTTTTTTCACTCAAAACACGTTATTTCGAACGAATCCTTCGAACTGACGCATTCGCTGACCATATTACGTACGAGAATCTACTGCTTGGTGTGTTTTTCCACGAGTAGTAAACAGAAGAAAAAATTTCTTGATATTTCTTAGTCGGAAATGAAAAATAGTATTTTTCAATAAAAAAAATATATATATTTTTTTTTCAGTTCATTAATAGTTCAATAAAAAACTGTCTACTGAATTTCGATCATTTTCATAACTTCGTTAAGAAAAATTGACAAAAAATGACGATTTTTCATTTGTCTAACCCTTTAAGAAAGATTAAAAACTCCGATGATAAAAAATATTTGTTTTTTATTTGGTCATTACAACAATTATCACGCTTTGCTTTGAACATTAACGATAATGTGTAAGTAAAGAAATTAAATTCTTATTTTATGGTTAATTACGTATTTTGTTAAATTGAAATTAAATAAAATTGTAAATACCTTTTTATAGACTAACTTTATGGGCGTATAAAGATTACGAGATGATTAAATTGTATTAAATTCGAGTGAATATCACCCGAATTGAGAGGTACATAAAAAATTTACGTCGGTGAATGTCCTGGAAGAAATTTTTTTCATTTTTTTTAAATCCTCAGAGACATAGCCTCATAAAATTGAACTGAACAGAATTATAGCAACGAAGGAATGAGTGCACGAGAATTATAAAACCGTATAACGTGACATTTATACCGATCTCTCGAGCTCATCGGACTTGGGTTACGAAGGGTGCAATTTTCGACTTGTGGACATTTCCGAGATTCTGACGCACGTGCATTCGACTCTAATTCTATTTTAGGGTTTAACCTGAAAGTCTTTTGGAAAAAGAGAAGAAAAAAAATGCAGAAACGTCGAAAAAAAAAATTAATAGGTTCCTGGTTGACGCACGAAGTATTTTGTATTTTTCAATCTTTTGTTTTAGAAGCAATAGAAAATGCGTCATAACTGTTTGGTGTGCATAACGGAAATAAACCAGAATCTGTTCGATTTCCAAAGCCTGCATTTCATTGCGTCGACAACAAAATTTAAAAAAAATTAATGTTCAAAAAAAGTCAATAAGACGAAAGTTGATTCTGTTTTTGGGCTTGAACCGTTGATCAATTTTTAAAAGTCGTAAAAATGTAGGAAGCGGTTATTGACGTCATAGATAGGACGATATACAAAACAAAGACAAAAGATCAGGATTCTCGCTAATGACATCGACATCGTGTTGTTCGTGAAACTCACCGAATTTAATCGAGATCAAAATATTTCTACAGCCTTGTTTTTTTTTTTTTTTTTTTTTTCATTCTCCACAAATTTAAAAAAGTTACGTATGAAAAAATCATTCTTATTGATTGTAAGAAAAAGAAAAACCTATTGGGAGCCGTGAACTTATAGTTTTGTTAACAGCTTAGAACGAATATCAAATTTCGAAGCCACACGTGCTGACACCTCATTTCGGTACACACCAAGACTGCGATAAAAAATGACTAAAAAAGCGCTTAAATAACAATTTCAAAAAAACTGGATGGTTTGCACAGTGCAACGAATCGTGGTCACGCAAGTGCCACATAAAATGCAAATTGTTCGCGTGCATTAAAATTCCATGAATCGTTAATGAAGCACAAAATGGTGGAATTAAAAATAAAGTATAAAATTTTGTGAATGTTGGTGTTTCATTGTGAAACGATAACAAAAAAAACTTTGATTGATTAGATTTTTTGGTTATTATGAGTTTTAATCAAGCATAATTGTGTAATGAGTGTACTTTGATACTAAATGACAACGAAATTACGACATATTTTTATTTCGTTATATTTCGCGAAAACCCATAGAAACATGAAGTATTTATCATTAAGGAGCTAGGAACAAAAACACGAACAGAAAATTCGGACTTGAATTTTTTGATATTTCGTAAACGAACACTTTAGGCACCAATTCCCAAATTTTTTACAATTTTAACCGCTTCGTGTTTTTTTTTAGTGAACCGAAGAATTGAGAAGTGAAGGATTTTTAATTGTCAAGTCGTTTTTTGAAGAAAGTTTACTGGAAGTTCAATGATCGAATTTTTGGTGCTTGTTAAAAATGCGCTTTTTTCTCAGCAAATTAATGTGACAAGAGATCTTAAAGTTTTGAAGAGAAGAAATAACCATTATTATTCCGAACGCCTCGGCAGCACAACGTCTACACATGTCGCCATCTTGAATAAACTTGAAAACAACTTACAACAGAAAAAAACAGTGTTGACATTGTTGACAATCGTGAAAAATGTAAATGTACAAAAATTAAGGAAAGAAAAATTGAATGAGAGCCAAGTGGCTCCGCCTAGCAGTGAATGAAGATGAAGAGAAAAGAAAAATCAAAGTTACAACACTACTCTTTCGTCCACTAAGGTCACAGAAAATCGTCAATTTCATGAATAGAAATAAGAAATATCGTGAAAAAATGAAAAATATAAACTTAACCGTGTAGATCGATGACTACGTGAAAGTTTCAATTTCCGGTAGAAAAAAGAAAAACAAAGACATCATAATCATGATCGCACGTGACAGCTGATGCGTTTGGCAAACCTAACCTCACTTTTCTGTGACTTCCAAGTCGTTCAGGATTCTATTATTCAGTTTTCATAAATTTGAACTAATTTTTTTACACGTTTATAACAGATTAGGAACAATCACAATAAGAAATGTGAATATTCGACACTGATCAGAATAGCTGGAGACATTTGTTTATACAAACTCTCTCTCGACCCCAAGGAACCAATCGCACCTTCTCAATTTCGTAATTCCAGAGCAATTTTGTTTGGTACCAAAACTGTATCAACTTCTTACATAATTTGAATTAATTTTATAATAACAATATTTAAAATAATCATAATAAATCGAGTTCGAGAGCCAATGATGAAATAATGAATTTATCCTTGAAGCGATTATCACCCAGAAAATGACGTGCATCTTATAATAATTGAGGGCTCGATATTCGACAGTCTGTAATCGACTAATTTTATAGTGTACGTGTGTATAGGACATTCGAATCGAAATCGCTAAGGCCGTGGCCTTCACCCTTCGAAATATGGTAAAAAAATTTTTTTATCGATATTAAGATACAAAAAAGTATCAATTTTAGTATGGATTTCAAAAATCCTATAGTTTTCGATTTTGAAAAAGCGGTCAGACCAAAAGTCTTGAATATTTAGTGGACAATAATTTAAAGTGAAAATGAAAGACGTACGGAAAATCCAAAATAGAAAGAAATTTAAAAAATGGTAAATTAATTTGAGGGCACATGATCGATTGCATTTTTTTTTTAAATTTTTATATTAAAAAAACGATGAAAAACTATCATGTAGTGTTTTGCTCTTTTTATTTTCCTAGATTGCGAAACTTTTGGTTTTTTTTGGTTTTCTTGGTTTTAATTCAAAATGTATTTTTTTTTTCCTCGAAAAAATCATCTAAAAACCAGATTTTTTCTAGAAATCTGCCAAAATGGGATATTTATTTAAATGACTCGTATGTAAATGTACATTTGTTTTTATGCTGAGACAAATAACTGGCCGTGGCACGAAAATTAACGTACAGTTTTTCTTTCGTTCGTAACAAAACCGTGCGAATTCCAATCGATCAAGAAAATGTTTGGTCGTTTACCTTCAAAACCCTTATCGATGTGTAAGCTATAAAAAATCGAGCCCAATTATCTCCACGTATGCTCTATATCTTTTTTTACTCGTTGGATAAACCCAATACTCGTGATGCAGACGAGGTCGAGGACACATCATCGGCGAGACAGAAACGCATTCTTTCCTTCATTTTAATATATATATTTTTTTCTTTTTTTTCCATATCGCAAAAATATAAAATGCAAATTTTTCCTTTGTTACCATATTAAAAGGATTTCCCTTTACACGTTTATTTCATTTCCCCAAAACGAAAATATCAGAAGAAATTAATTTTAAATAATTAGAAAACTTATCCTTTTTTTTTATCCTTCAATTTTTTTCCTTCAAAGTGAACACAATTTTTTTTTTTAATTAAAAAAACTCGTGATGTTTTTGTTTTTCATTTTTTTCCGACCAATACAAAAACAGCAGAGAGTGCAACATTTATTTGAAACTACAACTCACTGTTTCTCTTTCTTTCCGTACGTGCAGCCAATAAAAATTGCATATTGCATTTGTTTTTTTTTATCTCGTGATTTCGTAAACTCTGTTTCGAGTATCTGAATTATTTTGGGCTTCGAAATTGCAACTGTTCAACGATATCTGAGTACAAAAACGTCAAAATATTTTTCATCTCATTAACGACTTCAAAATTTCTATCAAATAATAATAAATTCGATGAATGTATTTCAAGAATTAAAAAAATAAAAACATAATTAAGTGTATACAATCGCTCGGATAATAATACGAAAAAATAATGACGAAAATTCGATTAATTAATCCATATTTCTGAACGTGTCTGACAAAAAATACAAATGTACCGATGGGACTGTCAATACGACGAAAATGATAACATTTTGCAAATATTTCGCAAAAAGTTTGAAAGGGCATCGCTGGGTCAATGATAAATCAAATTTAGGCTTGATTTTTTTTATGTACGCAGTTATTTTGACAAATAAAATATATCTGTAAAAAAAATTAAAAAGAATATTTTTTAAAATTAATATTTTTCGTTTTTTTTTTTCCCTATCACTGTGCATTTCTGTGGGAAATAGACACGAAAATAAAAATGAAAAATAAAATTTGACAGCTCACGTGTCTTCTATCCGGAAAATTTCTCAAATCCAACGTGACTGGATTCTTATCGTCCGCAAAAAACGTGAGGAACTTATTTTTGCGACAAAATGTGTACATGTTATCGACCTTGTACACTGGATTGACCTTAATATCTTCTCTAGGAAGACTCCCCGATGCAACGAAATTGTGTCAAATGTTTTATTCAACTTTTTTATTCGTTTTTCAATCGCATAAAGTTCACTTCGATAACCTGACAAGATACAAGTTCAAAAGTTCGCAATTTTTTAAGTGTATTGCAAAAATGATAGTACGAATCTCGATGCAATCTCAAAATTCTTGTGAACGTGCCAAAATTTTTTTTTCGTAAATAAATTCACCCTCAGTAATTATTTTTCAACAATTTTTATAAACTATTTTCTGCTTCATCATTTTTCAAAATTTTCATTTTTTCCTACATCTGTATGACAATGATTTTTGAAAGATCGAATTTTTTATTTCTCCAATTAAGAGATCAGTATTAAATTCAAAAAAGCAGACTCTCATAAATGTCCCGTTTAATTTTGGTCGCAAAAGTCAAATTCTTTGGGACGCTACAGTCTTTTCAGTAAAAAAGGATTCGACCTGCTCTGGAGATCCTTAAAAATTTTAACGAGCTTTTTTCGAAGCGTCGTTTTCCTAAACAGTGGAGCATTTTTAACGAACTTTTTTCAAGCTTTTTTCACATTTCGACACATGACTCTTCAATACATTCCTTAGTAGGCTGTGGAAGCTTTTTTGAATTTTAAAACTTCGTATTTATGGACGAAAAATTGTCAAACACAGAGGCCCAATTTGACATTTAATTTTGACCCCCAATGGCCCACTATTTTCTTAAAAAACAAAAAAATTCTCCGTAACCCAATAAAATTTTCATGCTAATTCATAATCTTTTCGAAATTGTTATTTTGAATTTATTATTTATTTATTAAATCAATTGTTATTTTATTTAAAATGTCAATATTTGATGCCAAACAAAAAAAACAACAAACACTTTGAAATAAATATTTAACGAGTGGTTGGCTGAGCAAAAATTTACATGTGCCATGTCTGGTGATCATAACGTTTTTTTTCATACTCGTTAGAACGATCGATTGGTTATATATATTGTAAGTCGTAAATAAGAATTAATTCTAGACCAAGTTTTTAATCGAGCTGTTGCAAGGAAACTAACGATCTCGTATAAATATCGTTGCTTCGTCTACGATCACGCAACTGTCTTTTTTTTTTATTCCTCTTCTTCTGTTATTTACAATGATCGAGGTCGTTTTATTGTTATTCCATGAGTAATTATTTCTCGTGAAACTAAAAAAAAAAAAATGAAAAAAAAATCTTTGATATTGCTATTATTTATTTAATTTATTCGTCATTAGTAATCGAATCTAATTTCAATGTGGGGATGAAAAATTAAATTTCTTCATCCCTACATTTAAATTCGTCCATGAATGAAGAATCTGGAATGATTGATTTGATTGCACTATAATTGTGACGTTTTTTTTTTTTTTTTTTTTCGAAAATTGCACACAATTGGAAAAGTCATAATTCACTAAGGTCGTGACACACTTGTAATTATTTGTCAATAATTCAAGCTAATGCCTTATTACACGTAAGGAAAGGTAAAACTTTGCTTTCATTACAAAGAATTGGCAATGAGAGAAGAAAAAAAATGTTTATCACAAGAACTTATGACGTGAATAATAAAATTACGTATGCGTTTTGTGCGAATTTTTGCTGTTAAATAACGTTGACATTTTATGATTGATCGAGAACCACTCGTCGATGAAAAAAGTCACGTGATCCATGCTCACAATAAATTCACGAGATTCTGACCGTTAGCAGGTGGAACATTACGTTTTTATTTTTAAATCGATATCTGCATGTGTACGGATGAAGGTTTTGATGCCAAATCGATCATCAACCACTTCGTAGGATCTTCTGTAGTTCATTTTACGATAAATTGCTTTTTTTATTCTCCAATATTTTCAATCTCTAATAACATTAACATTCGTTTTGTTTTCTCGCATTTTCGTGAACATCCAATTGACCGAACGAAAATAATAATTATCTTGGGAATTTCCTCTTTACACCATTTTCTCAGAACGCAAAAATAGAGCTTGTTTTTTTTCAATAAAATAATCAACATTATGGAACCTTTGGATTTCTGTGCGAGGTTCATTTCGTGCTAAAAAAAATGGTCGTGTTCTTGATATTATTCGTTTATTAAGGGGTAGTAAATGGCATTTTTTTCTAACGTATTTATAGCAAAGGTTTAAACGAATTGAAAGAGTTGTAATTGTTCGAAGTTTTTATTTGTTCATCGCCAAGTATTTAGTGGAATGGTTTTTAAATAAATAAAAATCATTGATCAAATGAATATTATTTCAAAAAATAACAATCTTTGCAAATTTTATTTGAATCACCCCGATAATGCAAATAATCAAAACATAGTTTTTAAATGCAATCAAAAATGTTTCAACAAATACTTTCGAAAAATAAAAAGCTCGTAAAATTTTATTTTACCAATAATGCAAACAATAATGTGACGTCAACGATTAAAAAAAAAAGAATAAAAATAAGTAAAAAGCTGCTTTGCAGGAGTCAAATAAAAAACTTATTGATTGTGTGTCAAAACCGATAAAGTATTAAAAAATCCGCTTATTAACAAACACCATCCCTATGAGAAAATAATATTCTAAAATAGCTGATCTTCCTATTAATTGAGAAAAAAAAACTCGATTTCCATAAAAAGAAGTAAAAATAAAATATGGAAGAAATGAAGGAGATAAAGGTATCGTCTAATTTTGATAAAAGAACCCATACATTTTCGTAACAATCGAGCTAAATTTTGCATCACTTACCTCACGCGATCGGAATCATTTCTAGTACGTCACAGACGCGATTTTTTCGAAAATACAAATTATGCGAATGTCCCTCGTCTAGTATTACGCGATCACGAAAAGATGTTCGCTTATGCAAATCCCCGGACGATGATGCACTCTTTCGCATCGATGTCCAGTTAAATGCAGCATTGATTACTCTCTTGTGACGTCTTGCCACAAAGTAGTGTGCCTTTTATTGTGCTAAAAAAAACCTGACACATCGATTAATCTTTTTTCTATCATTGTAACACACTTCAGAATGACTAGCAAATTTTTATTTTAATGTCATTCTCTTTTTATAATTCGAAAAAATATTCCAATGCGAACCTAAGAATCTATGAATCAGGGTAGAAATTATGATGCACTAAAACAAAAATATTATCATGTCTTGACGTTGTTGCTTCACAACTGTCATCCCAAAAAGTTCTATCCCGTTTAATTTATGAAAATTTGCATGTTCATTATTTTATAAGAATTTTATGAAAATTTGAACTTGAAGAAACATATAAATCGAAATAATGTTCATTCTATAATTTAGAACATCAGATAAAAATCAGTTCCTTTGAGGAAAATGGTCCAAAATGATCCCCTTGAACGAGACTTTAATTTAGAAGAGAGATCAAAATATTTTCGGTCATCTCGAGACTGTGTTGTCGTTTGAAACGTGTTTTTTTTTTTTTTTTTTTTTTCCCAAACACCAATAACCATAAAACTAATTGTTTTTTGACATTGAGCCTCATACCATTTGATTAGTCAGGAATCGGACGATTGTTTTAAAAAAAAAGTCACTATAAGTGTCGACTTTTATAAGAGTTATCAATTTATCTTGATGTAGGAACGACGTGGGACAAAAAAATACAGTACGAATCTAACATTTGTTTTTTTTTTTCTTTTTCAAAAATTGTTTCAGCGAGTCATAAGTTTATTGAATTGTTGCAAAACGTCATTTGATTACGTATAAATATATATATACAAATGAAAAAATTTGACGACTTGATATCGGAACTGTAACGATTCATCGAATGACATTTTTAAACCGAAATATCAAAACGTCATAACGTAGAAAAATAACAATTCAATGAATTATATTTTTCTATATTTCGATCGGTTCGTAATTAATACGTAGAAGAAAAAATAAAATCAGCAAATGTATTATCACCACTGAACAAATTTATGAACAAAAATGACATAATTAATAAAAATTACGTAAATTGTTAAAATTCGATGTTCATCACTTTTTTTTCGTGATAAGATTTCATTTTGGATATGAAATACTTTCATTCCTACTGTACAATATATGCACAAATATTTGGCGAATACGTTCACTAGAAGTATTCGAAATATTGCGTCAAGAAAATCCTCGATCTTTCTTTTTCTTTCTCTCTCTCTGTCTCCCTCTCTCTTTCTCTTTATGAATATACATATAGATATAAATGTATATTTACAGGAGAGAGGAAGTTGTGCAGAAATTTGCGATCTCGCGAAACTTTTGCAAGCCTCTCACAAAATTACGTTACAACAAAATATACAGATATAGAGACAAGTGAGTGACAAAAGTGGTAAAGTTACTCAGGCGCATAGCTGCACTCACTTTCCCCAGTTACCTCTTACTCTCATTCATCATATATACAGTTAAATCTCTCGTATTAGAATCTCAACATATTGTGAAAGCTCTGGTCGAAAAATGGATCAGTTTTTAAAGAAAATGTAAATTTTATTGTATTTTTTATTTATTTTTGTGAAAATTTCGTATTCGATTGAAATGTATTATGCGATTTGCGTTATTGATTTTTTTTCTTAACCCTTTGAGTCATAGTGGAACTGGCGGGTCAACATACGTTGACCCGCCAGTTTGTTAGAAAATTTTCCTTGGAAATAGTCCGAAGTTTTAGAGTGCAACGTTTCGAGGAAAACGCGTCTCCGCAGCCAGTCGATTTTTTTTTTTTTTTTTTATTAAAAATTTATTATTCATGAATCTTTTTGAAAGAGATTCAACTTTAAATTTTTACAATTCTATAAAAATTGTATTTATTCAATTTCAATTTTGCTATTTATAAAGGGATACAACTGTTGTGATCAATTTAGCTCATGAAAACTACTGCATAGGTTTATAAAAATATCTTTGAAATATATGAAATTTTATCAAATTTAATATTTGATTATTTTTATTATTTTAAATCTTTCGTCTGGACATCTTTTTAACCTGCGGCTTTTTAATTGTTTGTTTCTTCTGGTTGAATGGTTCGATTCAAATAATTTCGAAAAAGGTACAGCCTAAACCTGCGTTTTACAAAAAATAAAAAAATAAGAACTCGAAAAATTAAAATTATTCAAATATTTTTCGAAAATATTCGTAAAAAATTCTTTGCACTTTAATTATAAAAAGTTTAAGTATTTTTGTATAAAAAACTGACGTGTAGGGAAACGAAAACCTTCGTATTAAATAATTCTAGATTCACATGTTGCATATTTAATTGAACTTAACACTTGAGAGCAATAAATATTATCAAAGATATAGACACGAATTTATGAATAAAGCAGGTGAGTGGATCGATGTGCAGTAAAAGCGTTTAAAATAATGTATTAAGGGGGAAGGATAGAGGCAAACACGTTTTACGTCGATCTCACGGGTGCATCGAAGTTGTTCGTGTCTCAGCCTCTTCGCCAAGGTCCTTCGTCGTATACGATAACGAAGAGTAACTCAGCCACGAATGTGTTTGGAACATTAACAACAACAACAGCCCCTTAACCCGCCAAGTCGTATAACTCCGTGCACGCTACAGACTTTTTTTTCTTCATTCTTTTTTCTTTTTTTGCCCAAACCTTTGTAGGAATTGCAACAAGTACTTTAAAACGTATCAAGAACAGACGTTAATTATGGGATTGAACAAAAATAAAGAAAAAGGAGATATTTCACAATGAATATTCACTAAAGAAAATGGAAATTGTTTCAATGGATTTAACGATTTGTCCATTTTTTTAAATCCTCCTTAAAGTTCGTAAAAATGATGCAGATTTTCGATAATTTTATATGTGAAAATTTATTGATGATTTGGGAAAAATAGAAATTATTGAGAGGGGAAAACTTTACGTATGAAATTTTTTTTTTCTTCTATACGGAATTGAGTGGCAAATATCAATAGAAATTTGCAGGGAAATATTAAAATTTAAGTAATTATCGAATCGAAGAGTAAAAATAAAGACGAATACGTTTTTCATATATTTCAATTTTTTTTTTTTAACGAATAAATCATCAAATTTCCTACTTCTACAAAAAAATCATTTCCTACTAAAGTATTATGAACATCGAAATAGCATTTTTTTCACAAACTTTAAACACCTTAAAGAATTTTACAGAATTTTTTGCAAAAAATTTCCCACGGTGGTTTCTGTTTTAAAAAATTAGAAAATAAAAATTTGGTTATTCTTCAGAACACAAAAACCAAAGAACTTGAAAAATCTTTTGCAATCGATACGAAAAACTAAAAATCGTACAATCCTCTCTTCGAACTAAAACTAACAAAATAAATTCATGGAAATAAACATTTTTGAACAGATACCAAAATTCAAATGTTAAATGAAAGATTCATATGCTTAAAAAAAGTCAATAAACCTGTTAATTGGAAAACTCCTGTGGTAACTGCTTTTCTTGTTTTTTTCATTTTGTATCCTTTGTTGAAACGTCCTGAAAAATTTGCCCAAAAATAAGAAAAAGAAAGGAAATTTAGAGGTCACTTCAACGCTATCATATCAAGAGAACGAAAGAGAGAGAGAGAGAGGAAGAAAGAGAGGGAGGGAGAGAGAAAAGTAAAAAAAAAATGAGAAACTGGTTTTCTTGAAACGAAACTAAAACAACCTTAGCGTGAAACGTCAAGCAAATTCGTAGAGTTTTTTTTTTTTTTCTCAAGACAGGAGCCTATTGCCCAAAATTATGACCTATCATTAGAGATTTTTGTGTGCGATAATATCGCGTCACAAAACTTAGCACTAGACTTGCATGTCCCGCGAAAGGTGAAAGAACCTTATCATCAGACTTGGTCCAAAAGCGAGGCTTTAACTTCGTTTTCGTGGGAATAGTGCAGAAAAAGTTGCATCCTGACAAAAATGTGTTTTTTGGAATCTCTGCTTCTTTATTGGGTACTACATAAATTTTCGATATAATAACCGTTGAAACATGTGAGAAAAAAATTGTCTGTGACCGACCCATACAGATTTGCGTCAGGATTTTTTTTTTCTGCAAGGAACCCCTATCGTTTGGATAGAAATCTAGAGACACAGCAACGTCTTGACGCGAAATATTAAAAAGAAAACTGTAGACGACAAAGGAATACAGTTCCACCATATTAAAAAAAAATAATAATTTTTTTGTTTCCCGACTATTGGATCTACGATTCAACGTTTTAAAGTCGATAGTCGACCTCCCTTGGCGAACTATTGGGATTCTTGTTAAGACGAGTGACGTTCCGATCGGATAATTTTAGTTGTTCATCGTTTGGGTCACCAAAAATGCTCGAAAATAACATTTTTTGTAATAAATATTGTTTCTTTAAGATTTCGTTGATTTTATGGTTGATGATAATTTTTTTACGAGTTTAATAAATAAACTTTCAATTAAGATCTTTTTTTTTAATTTCGTTGAATTTTTTTTTTTTCATAGGACTGTATTTCGAGGTTGGAAATCAAACGATGAGGCGGACTGCTGATAAAATATAGAATAAATATTGAGTTTGGAATTTTCGATAAATTGAAATCCCTGAGCTGTGTCCATGAAAACAGGAATTTATTTTTTCTCAGATACAATTTTTCTTTTTTTTTAATAAAACTTCGTTGCTAGACTATCTCCTTGACCGTATTTCAAAAGTGTGGAGAAAAAAATTTCGTTTTTACGAAATTGGGAATTGAAATATGACTCGAGAGAAAAAGAAATTCTGAAGTCCTGCGTTTGGTTTGTTGCTTATTATCGATTATCCTTGAAATTGCTCGTTGGCGGAAAGCAGACTTCGTAGTCACATTTTCGTACGTGGAACCTGATTTATTGATTTCATTAAAACACTTTCTTTGCCTCTAAATTTCGTGTCGAATTCAAGGGATTTGTTAGACTTTGGAAAAGATTTTTCGATCGATCACTGAGACTCGGAGCGACGTATTTTAAAGAATATTTTTTCATAAATTTTGTCGATGGGTATAACGATTTATTTATCTTTTATTTTAATCGAGTCTGAGTAGTCATATGACAGGGTGAAAATAAATTATTCATAAATCTATTTTCATGGATTTTTTTTTTTGGTTTTGTTTTTTTTTTACCATGTTTTGACAAAAGTAAATCCGTCAGTGAAATATTGAATGAAATGTTGATGAGGCTTTTTTTCATGGCTCATAGGATCCTTTATTTTTTGTCTTTTTAAATATTTCGTTCTTCCTATTATTCCGTTCGGAAAAAAACGAGACAGAGAGAGAGAGAGAGACCAGTCTTGTTCGTCGAAAAAGTGATAAACACGAGTGTTAACCGTTGATCACCATAAAGATTATTCCGTAACTTTTCTTCATTATTGCAATGGATTTGAATCTATGAAAATATGTTAGAGGAACAACAATTCTTGTAATTCTCGTAAAAAATATGATAAAGAAACAATAATGGCGCCAGTCAAACAGGTGGACAAAATAGATAATGGATTTGAACTTTTTCTTCGAGTATAATATCCACGCAAAGTTTCGTTAAAATTTTATACAAATTAGCAAAAAATTCACGAAGTTGTAGCAAAGTTTGATTGAAAAGTGTATTTTCGAAATTTGACAAAAGTTTGACACTGCATCAATTTTCGTCAAATTTTGTAATTTTGTTTTATTTAATTAAAACAGTTTTTGATTAACGAAATTTTTGTCGTTTCAATATATTTTGCTGATTGGCTCTGAACAAATCAATATTTTTGTTATTGTTTCAAAATATTTTGGTGGCGTATTCAACTAAAAATTCGACCTCGTCAACAGTTTATTTTTTTATTTTTTATCAATATATATTTTTTTCTGATGTTATCAAAAAACAAAATGCCTTATTTTCGTAAATTATTTCTTGAAAAATGGAGACAATTTATGACACAATAAAAATGAAATTTTTTTTTTTGTTTTTTATTATTTCAATGGTCGTAACCCCTTGATGTTCTTTCATGAATGACGAGGCAAGAATCAGAAAACATAGCAAAAAAATGTCTAGCTATATTGAAAGAAAAAAGAATGAAAGAAATAATAATAAAAAGAGATCAAAGTCCCTATGACGATAACGTGAATCGTGAGAGTGACCGGTTAACGAGCACGTGGTTGGGCCACGCATGAAACAGAAAGAAAGAGACAGGAAAGAGTGACAAGGAGATTTCTCAACGAGAGCAAAAGTGCGGAAGAAAGGATGAAGGTAAACAGGATAAAATGGCCAACTACTCTCCATAAGGAAATCTGCATTGAGCTTCCACTATGTGAAAAAAAAAAAAAATGGTCAGATCCCAAGAATTTTATTCACGAGATGAAATTCTTTGCTGCAATAAAATAACGATGTCACACTTTGCTATAACATTGAAAAAAAACGTGTGGGAATTTGTAAATGTATTGTTTATGGCGAAAGAAAAATTCTTATGAAAAATCAACAGAATTTCAGTTCGTAGATGCAATTACAATGGGAACAAATTCTTATGAGACTTGGACCGAATTAAAATTGCTATGAAAACAGTTTTTTTTTTCAGCGAAGAAATGCATGAGATATTTTTTCAAATCTGTTCGAAAAATTCTTATTTTTTTTACCTTCGAGGCTTTCAGGGACATTTTTGTTCTAAAGAATTATGACTTAAAATTTTTTTTTCATTTATTCTGTTTTTTTTTCGATTTATTCAATCATTTTTCGTAGTATGGACGTTATTTTGATAAATTTATCATTTTTCGAAAGAATTTTTTTTTAACACATACGAGTGTGAATAAAAAAAAAGTAGAGACGAAAATTGTGGTCTATATTGAATGAAAAAAAGTGGTAACTCTTTTTACTTTCATTTCATCCATTTCTTATGAGGATTTTTGTATTTTCCTGGGATTTTCTTCTGCGTAAAAATATTTATAACACAAAACTGTCTCGTTGTGTGAAATTTTTTTCTAAATTCATTAGTTTGTATTGAAAAAAACCATTTTATAAATTGAGATATTCGAAATATTGAAAATTTTGTAAACGTAAATAATTGCAAAATTGAATCTCAGGCGTATGTATTTTTGTTTTTTTTTTTTTTTTGGTTAAATTTGGAAAACAGAAATTTACTGGAATACAGAAATTATGCGATGTCGATTTTCATCAAAAACTTGATTTTTTGTGTTGAACTTAATCGCTGTTTCGTGTTTTATTTCAACACCATGCACTATAAGATACTCCAAAAAAAGACTAAAATCATTATTGTTACCTAAAGCGAGAAGCGAGGATAAAAGTCACCTCGTTATCGTAAATTTGCACTCTGGCATCGATCTTATTCTCATTCGGACTGTGAAAAAGAGCTAACAGCCGTAACAATCGGTATCCTTGCCCTCTGAGCACTGAGCACAATACATTTATTTTTATTGCCACAACGCAAATGGTAATTTTTTTTTGTTAACTCGAGAGCAAGATTTTCTCATTGTATAATTGCAAAAAAAACGTACTTAAAAAAAAATATATATATATTCATGTGGGTTTGAAGATTTTCTTCAATTTATCATTTATTTTTACTCAATTTTCGTCAATTAAGAATTACACAATTTCATATCAAATATAAAAAAAAAAGAGAAATTGAACTTTGCAAATTGCAAAGTCAAAAATCATATTTTTTTATCATCGTTCATGTTCGTTCTTTTCGTCAAATTTTCTACACTCGAATTTTTCATAAGAAGGGAATGAACATAATTTTAAAAAACTGGAAATCGAAAAATCAATGAAAAAAGAAAAAAATGAAAGGGAAATTTTTTGGTTTGCATTTTAGATTAAAGTGGCTGCTAAATTAAAAAAAAAAAACTAAAAAATGTCGTATCTCCGATAATGCAGGAACAAGTTTTTTTGTTCATCTCTTTTCTTTGATTCGAAATATAAACGGCTTTGCGTTATAACGCACGAGGCAGGTATATAAATGTTAAAATACCGGATCCTAGTGAAATAGAATCGTATATAGCATTTCGATAGGACAAAAATTCCACACAATCATCGTCAACGACAAGTGAATGAGGACGAGCCCAGGCATTCAAGAATATTCCTGATGCTCGATTTAAATTCAAGTCTGGTACAACATTCGCAATGGACAAAACGATAAAATACTAAAAACCCAAAAGCCCCACGTTGCCGAATTACTTATAAAACGTACGAAATAACTTAAAAATTCTAACGGCTTTTTCCTCCCCGAAACATTTTATTAATCGAACAAAAGAATGGAATCGATTGTCAAATAGAAATCTAGTATTCTTGGAATAATTTTTTATCTTTGAAAAACATAATTTTTAGATTTTATCATTTATTTTATTTATTTAATTATTTATTTTATATATTTTAGATTTTTTTTAGTTTTTTATTTTTTTGTAAGAAACTCTAAAAAACATTTCTAGAAAAATGCACTAATTAGAGTCGATTTACGTTCAGAGTTTTTTATTTTATTTTAATTCGATTTTGAATTCAATAAATATTTTATCGAGATCCATTTGAATTGAGGGAAATTCGCAGTATAAAATTTGTGGGTTAAATACTTCACTGAACTACTAGGGGAAAAAAGAATGGAAGAATCGGAGACGGAAATAGTTAGGAGTAGAAAAGAGGAAGAAAGATCGTTTGACCAGAATTTGGACAAACTTCTTTACAAATAGTAAAGAATTAACAGTGCCAAGATAAAATTTACAAAATTTTGAATCTAACGGAGTATATTTTTTTTTACTTTTTTCTTCTAATTCTAAAAAAATCGTTCATTGTGAAATGATTTTTGTGGCTCATTCTCGAGCGAAAAATCGTTTCATGACATTTCAACGACGTAAATATTTTCATCGTCATCAAAAGGCGAAAAAAACCTTCAAGTCGATTTTTATGAACATGTTTCCAAAGAAAAGGAAAGAGATCAAGAAAAAATACAAACATTTAATTCCCTCAATCTTCCAATCGCTAGGGACGTTGTTGTTAATAAATTTTCCTGAAAAAATATAAATAAAAATCGCATTAAAATAAACAATCGTTGACGTCTTTTCTCGTGAGAAAAAATAAAAGAATTCTGAAGATTTGCTCCGAAAAAAACGTTCAAGTTCATTTTTTTTTATTAAAATGTTTCCGATCAAAAATGAAAGAAAAGTAATTGAGGAAAAATGTAAAAATTCTGTGCCTTCCAATCTTCCAATTAATTGGGACGTTGTTATCGATAAAGTCTTCTTAAAAAAATATAAATAAAAATCATAATAAAAAAAAAATGTAAAAGAATTGAAACAATCGTTGACGTCTTTTCTCCTGAGAAAAAATAAAAAAATTCTAAAGATTTGCTCTGGTACACATCCGAAGAACTCTCTCGAAAGTATCGTCCGCGTGTAAAAAGAAAGAACGAAAAAAGGCAGAAGTCAGATAAAAAAGTCCAAGTGAGGTTTTTGATCGGGATTGGTTGGAGATTCAGGTGCAATCGCGTCTACCTCCACCTTGACGACCCGGTTTATACTCCGGTTGTGGTTGTGATCGTTTGAGGGTGGGGAGGATGACAAGAGCACGCGTTGCCTCGTGTGCTTGGTTAGTTTTGTCGCGACCTCCACCTCCACTATTAGCAACGTTCTTACAGAGTGGGAGCGAGACCAGCGGGTCTTAGAGTTATTTTTCAAAGTCGTCCTATCGTCTCTCATCACTTTTGCACGGTATCGGACGGAACGAGGACCGCAGTATTCGCGACCAAGCGGAACTCTAGATTTTTCTTTAATTTTCATTTTCTGTCCAACCAGAAAAGTCAGAATAATCAAATCGACTTGAAGCAAAAAATTCGAATCATTTGAAAGAAAATAAAAATTAAAAAAATTTTAAACCTACGAATTCACTTATTTATTGAAAAACCCAAATTTGTCGCGACAAATTTATTTCTCTGTATCGTAAGAAGAGGAAACCAAAATAAGAAGAAATAAGTGATTACTTAAAGGTCAAAAATAAATGATAAAAACAGCTTAGAATCAAGGAACAATCCGGAAATTTGTGAAAATCGAAAAACCGCTAGATTCGGACGCGAAAGAGACAGAAATCGTTACAATAAATAAATAAAAAATCGGCAAGATTTTATTTTAAAAAAGGCAGAAAAGGGAAGAAAAGGAATTCCTGAAAATAGAAGACAAGAAAAAAGTGGGAATCAAGACGATAAATCGAGAATAAAAATCGGTCGAAATCTGACTCGAGGGTGATTTTTTAAAGCCGTGAATCTGGTGAGCCCTGAATAGCCCCTCAGTAAGGGGGCCTTTGAAGTATTGTATTTCCCTGGTGCGTGAAAAAAACAAAAAAATTTTACGTATAATAAAAAAAATCAGTTTGTACTCATTTAAGTTTATTTTCTTTTTAATAAAATAAAAATAACAATAAAAACAAAAAGAAATCTGGTGTTGAAAGTGCAATAGAACGAAAGAGAGACGCCGCGTGCGGAGATTTGAATGCGTGGTTCGAACGTAAACACGTGCTCGCGTTACGAGAATTCACTGACATTACTTGCGATTTAAATCGAAATCGCGAAAAGTCCGAGTGAGTTTTTCGTCGATTAATAACAAAAATTTTTTTATAAAAAATTGTTTTACGGTTATTCTTCTGATAGTTTAAGAAAATAAAACCGCAACTGACCATAAACAATTCAACGACAAATATATCAGTCTTTTTCGTCGATCATTTCCGTCTTCATTGCAAAGTGAAGTGTGCTCGTGATTAAAGTTTATAAATTTAGATTAAAAGAAAAAAAAAATTAGAAATGAAGGATATAATATCGATATGGAGTCGTTTGGCTGGACGAAGATATGCCGCGGTCAATACTAATGCAAACGGTAATCAAACGAGTGGTTGTCACGATAATGAAATCGAAGACACACCTGATACTAACGTCAGAGATCCTCGACGAAACTTCAGAAGGAAATCATCTATTGTTGTCAATCAATTTTTCAATGCCGCATTACCGGTCCATCGTGATGGACGACGACGTTGGCCCAGACGTAAGTCTCCGAGAATCTCTCATTTTTCTAACCCCTCAATTTTTTCATGAGCCAATAAATAATAATTTAAAAAAAAAAATTTATAAAAAATCGTGTCTTTAATATTTAGACAAATTGAATTCCCAAAGTCGTGAAAACTTCGCAATGACGTTGAAGAAATTGTTTTTTTTTTAATCTGTGCCTTCAAAATTACATTTTAAAAGTTTTGAGAATTCATAACCTTCAAAAATCTTAGAGTTGTCAATTTTCGTAGAAAATATATGTTTATATTTAAGTCTGAAATTTTTTATCGTGATATCCGATGACGTTAATCCGGATGCAAATCTCTAAGAAATTTCCATTTTTGTATAAGCACTCTTTTTTATTTGTGAGCAAAAACGAAAGAATGAAACTGATTTTTTTTTTTTTTTTTTTTTTTTTTTTTTTTTTTTTTTTTTTTTTTTTTTTTAATGGCACGATTGGGAAAATAAAACGTCCCGAATCATGGAAAATTTTGACTGCGAAAACTCTGCAATAAAGCTGACGAGGAATTTGTTTGTTTTGTTTCTTTCAATCTGAGCTTCGACGACATAATTTGAAAGGTTTTGAAGGTTCATAACTATCAAAAGTCGTAAAATTGTCAATTTTCGTAGAATATTTAAATTTATATTTCAATGTTTATTTAAAATGACATTTTAATTTAAAATTAAAAACGCGAAAATCATTTTCTGAGAATTTCAACGAAAAAGATATTTTCTATTCGTTTTATTATAGACTTGGAAAAAAAACATTGATACTATGTATAGAAGTAAATCTAAATTGTTCGTTTCGATTGTTGCAAAGTGAACAAAAAGTGATTGTGTCAAATGAAAGATTTTTATTCTTCAATAGGTTAAATTGATTCAAAATAATTCATAGCTGAGTAAAAAAAATGAATAATTCAGTGAATACAATGATGAATTTCTTATTTGGTAATTTATAGTCTTAAATAAAAGAGATTCATGTGACATAAAATAGATTCAAAGAAATGCAAACAACAGAGGAAATAAAAAGCAAGAAGAATTGACAATAAAAGGCGCCTAAGGTGCATTTGTAATTTTCCATCACACGTGTTTTTTTTTTTTTTTTTTTTTTTTTTTTAATCAACAATAACGAAAAATTGCATTAATCAATAAGTTATTGTAATGGAGAAGACAAGATTTCGATAAAGATCTTAACGAGACAATAAGTATTCCATTTTACTAATTTTTTCTGCAAATACCAATGGAATGCTGTAATAATTATTGTGATTAACTGTTGTTCATCATAATTAATTTTTTCTCATGTTACAATGATTTTTCATTTATCTGAAGATTTTACCATAATCTTCATTTTTTATTATCGCGGAAATATCATTCGTTGTTTGTCATCACCTTTTTTTTTACTTTATACGCGGAATTTCCTGGGACCAGAAAATATTGACAATGAACATAAAGTTGATTGTCAAAGTATCCGATAGATCGATGAAAATCATTATTTTTCTCTCACACTCACTCTCTTTCCCTATATTCGTCACTTGTGAGTCAAGACAATCGACTCAACATCTTTAACTTCTTTTTCTTCAATTTTCCCTAAATTCGTTTTATCCTTTTTTTTTCATAAAATTAATCCTGATTTTATCATAATTTAAAATCTTTAATTATTTGAATTTACAATTATTTTTAAATAACAATGATAACCCCATGAGACCCAAACAAATAGAAAAAAGTAAATAAAATTTTTTTTAATTAAAAAATTAAAATATAAATAAATAAATGAATAAATAAGTAGCTTTCGTGCACCAAAAAATTGGTGGTAAAGAAACCATTTTTAAAAAAGTGCTGAAACAAAATACAAATCAATGGAATATTTGTATATTTTCTCCTTCTTATAATTTTCAAATTGTACTGAAGGAGCAATGAAACAAAAAAAAAGGATTATGAATACAATATCCTGATATTATGTAGGATAGTCATGAGGCATGAGGGAATAACCAAACGTGAGAAGAATGTTGTATTTATTATTTTTATATTACCCACCACGTTGTCGAAAAGATCGTAACAAGTTCGTGCTATGAAGGATCTTCATCCATATTTTGTTTTATTGACATTAGTAATGTTATTATTATTATTATTATTATTATTATTATTATTATTATTATTATTATTATTAGTTTATCCATATTATTGGTGGAAGGCATGAATTGTAACTTAGCAAAAACAGACGAAAATATTATTTTCTGTATTTCACGTGCTATTAGAATTCAATTATTTAAATAAAATGACGTTCTAATATTATTGTTACGTATTTTTTAATCCGTGGTCGCTTTTCCTGCAAATTTATTTGTATTCTACTATTTTTGATGTAACAGGAAATAACTTAAAGCAGTAAAAAATTTTGAACAAAATTGAATAATTAATTTACTATTTGAATGTAAATCATTTTCGTACACTTAATTTAGATGTTGATGGAACTTCAACTTTTTAACAAGCTACTGAATCTCTTTGAACTCTTGCACGTAGTTCAATGACAGTTTCATAAGAATTTTTTTTTTTTTTATAATCAAACAATCAAACAAAGCAAATTAAAACAAAAAAAACTTGTATTTTTTTTTTTTTTAACGAGTCTACTACCTTAATTCTGACAAATTCATTTTATCTGCTGTCGTCATTATTGCTGTTCCGGGTGTTATAGTCTGTCGCGTTAAATTGTTGCGTTTATTGATAATCGATGTATGTATGGCGTTAATGCATTTGATGGCAACATTACAAAATATTTATTACTTGATGATAATATTACGTCGATCGGGGACAGGAGAACAGAAAAAAAAGAGGTAGAAAGGAAGATCGAGAGTGAAAACGTTTAAAATCCTATTAAATCACGAGGCCCAAGTACATTGTGCATCTCTCTCAAACAAATGGAAATTTTCACGACACTCAACGGGAACTCGAATCGTATCGCGGGAAAGGCAACGTAATTGCAACCAGTTTGAAACGCAACACGAACAACCACAACGATGTTTACACTATCAGGACAATTAAACTTTCAGAAAACACTTAATTTTTCTCGAAAATCGATTGAGCTTAACAGCAGCATTATTTATTATTAAGAGTAGTTCAATTTTATTTTTATCGGAATATTATTTCGTTTTCATTGGAATATTTTTTTTTATTACGTTCAATCACTTTATTCCTTCGTTCAAAATTTAAGCACGAATTTCATGAGAATTATTAAATAATCTCAATTGTTTAAAAAGGTTTTGAAATTTTTGTTTTTATTTTTTATTGTTTGAGAAAATAAAGTAAGAATTATTTATTCAATTCGTTGGGCATACTTAAGTAATTATTTTATTAAACTTCGATGAATTTTTTTACTCGGAAAAGCCCATATATTTATATTTACGATATATAGATGCGAATTGCATAAATAGACTCGAGTGTGTGACCCATCGAAACTCTGCACCTCCCGCACGATTCGAATTCCATCGACTCGCGAGTCTACACGTTCGTTCAACTTGAACGAGACTTGCACCATTTTTTCCAAACAACTTATAGGACATGGAAATTTATTTTCATGCCAAAAATATTTATGTATATGTGCAAATAATGTACATGTGGACTTAATTGATAGAAACAAGTAGTTTCACTCCAAATTTTAATTAATTTTAGTCCATTTTATTGATTTTAAGAATTAAATTAAATTAATATTTGATTGAACAGATGATTTACAATCTATTAATTTACTATTTATAAAATCATTATTTACAAATTTTACGATTTACAAATTTACAATTAACAAGTTTACAATAATTTACAAATTACAAATTGCAATTTCAAATTTTTTCAGCTTGAAAATATAGCCAGTCCTATATTTGCATTGTAAATCGAAATGAATGATTTCTCAAACAATAATATCGTCCATGCACATGTAAACACTTTGCGTTGTCCATCCCCTTTAAAGTGGGCTTAAAATCCACGATGACGTATCTCGTGGCTGGACGTCTGAATCTCTCTGACCCGTGTGTGGCTTTTCGAGATCTCTCGTGTGTGGGATTATAATGAAGTAATTACTAGACCAAGTCGCACATATCGAAACGTGCACAGAATTCAATCGAAATATCGAAATATGTACGAGAAAACGAGAGAAAGACAAAGAGATGGAATGAGAAAAATTGAAAGAAAGAGAGAGCGAGAAAAATATAAAAAGAGATGCAAAACATGTGTCCTCATAATTATTAACCATATAACATCTCTGTGTCGTCTCTGATGTTGCATTAACTCTATTAATTATTCGATTCTCCCATATACGAATTGCCATTTGGTCGCAAAATTCGATTACTCGCTACGAGGGATGAATACATATTTTTCAAAATAAAATAACACCATTACTTTGCTTCCTACATTCTTCGTACAAAGGATCAGTTGATATTACTCATACTTTTATTAATTAATGGAATTGTCCATCATTTCAAGGTAAACATTTTTTTTTTCTACTTGTTTACCAAACTTTTAATCTTCTTATATATTTAAATCTGTACAGCAAATAATGCGTTTGGCTGCTTTTCACTCGAGAACCACTGAACCAATTTCGACAAATTTTTCACAGGAATATAGCTCATGATTCAGAAAAACATAAATATTCATCAACAGTGTAAATGGGTCTTTGCCCGTACTCAATAAATAAATGAATAAGTAAATGAATAAATAAACAAGTAAATAAATAAATGAATAATATAAAAAGTTATAATCTGTATGACATTCTGATAAATTGTTTATTACGGAAATGTTAATAAATAAATGATGACTCGAAGTGTTAATTTGAAGATGATTCGAAAACTATGAATATAAATGACGAATGAGGTTATAATTTCGAAAAAAAAAAAAGTTACAGCTGTTTTTATGAATTAATTTTAAAAAATTCGAGAATTTTGTCATTTTTAATATTTGTTTGAGCATTTTTTTTTTTAAATGTTAAATAGACTCAACTAAGAACGTGAATTTAAAAAAATGATTCTTATTTGTTCATCGGTCGAAAAAAGTGTCCGACAAAATGATAGTTAATGGAAACGGAAGGTCATTAAACTATGGAACGAATTCGTGCTCATTAAAATTGTTTTTTCTTCCAACTACAACGTGACGAAATGAATGACATTTTCTAAAATTTGAGAAATGAAATAATTTCCTTTTAAATTAGTTTATGCTTTTTGAGTCTCACTCCATATTTCTATCAACAAATCCATTTTGAAAATCGGACGTGATTGCAATTGACGATCACGTGAAAATATAAATGAAAAAAAAAGTATATTTCCCTATGCATTTTTCATAAATTCCATCGCTCATAAGGTACGTTTAATGATTCACGAACACGTCGGAATATCAGTGCGTAGATTTCCTATTTTTGGATCAGATCCAAAGCGATAAAGCTCAAACTTGGATCATCTCGATAAAAAGACAAAATAAATTGTAAAAAATTACCTGTACTTTCGCGTTATTTTTTGTTGCATTTTATTTTCCAAACGATTTTTCGATGAGCAAAAAAATTTGGAGAAATGACAATATTAATGTGAATTAAATTCTTCAAATTAACAACATATTTTTATGAATTTTTAATTATGCAAATTACATACAAATCGAACTTTGTTAATCATTTGATCCAAGTTGAAAAAAATAAAATTGAAAAATTAAAAACATTCATTCGTAATACACGAAAAAGTGCAGAATAAAAAAATGATGACTGCAACGTTCGTTGGAACGTCGTTACGTTGGAATAACAAATTACGATATTTAGATACCAATCAATCGACGATAATGATAATAATAAATCAGAACTAGTCATTTTTTCATTCCATACTTTTTTTAGTCAAGTCCTTAGCTGTGATTTTTATAAATTTGCCAAATTTTCGGTGGTTCGGTTGACCACATTATTCGCTTTTTCGTTAAACATTCAGGTGAAAATCTCTCTTGACTGATTTTTCAAAAGAAATTGCCACTTGCGTGTGAACGAGGTTCGAATCTTCTTCTTAATTTGTTAAACCACTTTTTCGATACTGACACACAATATTTTATTGATGATTTAACGCTCTTTTAAAGACTGTCTAAAAACGTTCGTGGTGGTGAATTTGTCGATATCGTTAAATCTTGATAAATACACCTTGACATTGAAAGGTCATTACGACAAATGGCTGACGCAAGGCCAACGACCCGAGCGAGTTTATGGAGTTTAGAGGAATCGATTTATTTCATTGATGACTTAACATTTGTGCATTCTTTTTTATTTTTCTGGAGTTTTTTGTTATTTAATAACTATTTTAACAACAAATACCAGATTTTTGGTTCTACATAGTCCTTGGGACAATTATTAATGTGAAAAAAATGTAAATAGTCATTATTTGGTAATTCCACGAATACGACGTGTCAATAAGTCGTCGAATTTCGTATTTTTTTATGAAAATATTTATTTTCTATCAAACTATAAGGGACATGAGTATGGCAGTTTTTTCAATACACTACAAAGAATTTTATAGAATTTTTTCAAACTTTTTCGTTCGGTAGTATTTGGTTAAAGAATGAAGAAACAATGATTTCTGAATTTTGTAATTTCAATACAAATTCTTAATCAACGACAACAAAAATCCCATCGTACCAAAAAAGTTTAATTTATTTTTTAATTGAATTTTTGATTGTTTACGGTGTTCTTCCATTATTTCAAATAAAAAGATGACCAAATTTTGAATTAGAATGAAAATTTTATTAAAAAATGACGAAGTAATTGAGCTTTGCAATGAAAATTTTAAAATTCACCCAAAGGGCCCCAATGTTTACATTCCCTTTAGGTCATGCGTGGTTCGCGAAAATATTTTACTCGTTCGAAGCATTCGACCTTTCCGTCTCCCCTCGCACCCTAACCGGTTTTCTGTTTACAAAAATATTTCAGCCTCACGAAATAAAAAGAAAATGGATCGAGATACATTGAATTTGATTTTTTCCATTTTTTTCTCTTGGCGCTCTCGAAGATTCTCGAACCCAACCGGTTTCAGTTAACTGACCACAACAACTATACGATTTGGCTCGTAATAATAATACTAATTGAGTCTTCTATGGGATATAAAAATTTTGAGACACTTTGATCATTCGATTTAGGAATAATTTCATTGATAAATCATTTTATAAAAGAAATAAAAGACTAAAGGAAAATTAAAAATTGTTTTTAACTTATTGACTGTAACGACGATAGTAAACAATAAAAAAAATAATTAAAAAAAATGGACTATCGACTAGTTAACGTTTCATGGTCAAAAATCCAATAAGCAACAACAACAACATCAACAACGATAAGTGAATCAATGTCATAAAATGACACAAATACGTCTATAAAAACTTTATTAAACTTCAACTCAAAATTGAATCGATATTTTCAAATTTGTTAAAAAAATTCGAAGCTAATGACAACCGGAAATGAACAAGAATCAAGTCTGGAAGGGAAAAAAAAACAAATATTCGACAGGTCTGAATCGCAGCATTAGTTCCATAAAGTCTGAAGGACGAAAGAGAGTCAAAAACAGCACGTGAGACACGAAAGCGTCGAGTCGTGATACGTCACATATGTGGTTAATTACGTATTCGATTGCTCAAAACTTCCGATATTCCCCGATGAATTTGCGTAAATTTTATTGACAGCAAAAACGCAAAGTATATTATTGACAAATTGTAAAAAAATAGTGAATAGCGAATAAACCAGTTATTAAAATAATGATCGTTTACGAAATTTTCTTCGCATCCCTAATTGTCGTATAACTAATTATTGCTCTGATGGCAATTATATCTGGCAAACCAGATCCTGTTGACAAACCAATATCAACGTACGATGCATTCTCGGAAATCGAAATATTAAATTATTTGGTGAATCACTTTGCGAGTTAAATATTATTGATTTTATTATTATCACTTTTATTATGTTCTGATTTCTGGTGAATTTTAATTAACGAGCTCCGTTCAGTCATTCGCACTTTTTGATGATATATATATATATATATATTTTTTCAAAACGCAGTACAAAAAAACAAAAATTTTAATAAAAACATGTAAAATATGAATTTTCTAGTATTTCGCAAATTATTTTTATACAGCCTCCTCCTCTTAAATGATTAAAAACAATAAAATGGATGAAATACGTTAATTATTAATGGAAAATCTCGTCCCATACCACACAATTTTAATTTTTTTTTTTCTCACAGAATCCTTGAAAATGGAAATTTGATATACTGTAACATTTCGACACACGAAATAACACACACTCCATCAGGGTCCACAATCATTTTAATACATTGAAAATAATCTGGTTCGTCAAATAAGAAAAAAACGAATTTAAAGAAAACAAAAAAAATTAAATCATGTCATGTGCCAAAAAGTGGTAACTCTTTGCCTTATTTGGGACTTACGTAGGACTGGACTTTCGCGAAACTGATTAAGGACACTCATGGGACCTGAAATACTTGTAGGTCATTATGCAACTGCAATTGCAATGTCTCACGAATCCAACAAAATCTTCCTGTTATTGTGTAACAATCGATCGGATTTACTTTATATAAAGTATGTTATGTACCACGTGTGTCCATTTATTACAAGAAGTCAATCTGCTTAGTAAAAAAAGCTAAAATGATTTGTTTTATCATTTTTATTGCGTACAAAACGTTGGAAAAATGTCAAAATTTGTTTTTTTTTTTTTTTATATAAATTGATTATTTAATTAATTTTAAAAATTAATGTCACTTCAAACTTTATAGAATGTAATCAAATTAAAAACCTCCTTCTATACGTAAATTATCAAAAATGGGAAATTTATATTTCAGTCACTCTTTCGTGATGAATGTTGAATAATATTCCAATCTTTTTGGTTTGTTAAGCCTTTGTGAACACTCTCGGTCGTTTTAACCCGGGCAATTTTTTTGGTGTTAAATATTGGTACTTTGAAAATATTTTCGATGACTTTTTTCATCTCGAAAATAAGCCAAATCCACTTATTTCAACAACAAAAAACGTTGTTTTTGAAATTTCATGACAGGACTATTTTTTTTCGCAAAAAAGCATTTTCCTCGAGTACATTTCCGGTTATCAATCTCAAAAATATTAAAAATTGTGATTTTTTAAACAAAATACCTATTTTTTTCATGTCAAAGTTTTTATAAACAATAAAACTCGATAATAATCAAATAGAAAAAAAAAGATCAATTTATAGACAATGACAAAAGCTTATTGAATGAATAAAAATCAGGGTCTGGTTTGTAATAAAGCAATTGACCCAGATCTTAGAAAATAATGGTATACCGACAAGTTGGTAACCTTACGAAATGAAAAATTCTCACTGCACAAAGTGCGAGAGAGTTTAAATAGTGCAGCATTGCCGAACTCCGATTATTTGTTGACCGTTGCGTAGAAAATTATATTTTACAGAGAGAAAAAAAAAGATAAACAGAAAAAAATAATAAGGCAATATATGTTTATCACAGTGCAATTGCAACTCCACGAAAAACGACTCTCGTGGGTCGACGTTACGCAAAACAATTATTCGTACCGCGCGAACCCCATGGTGTATTACTTTTACGATTACTTATGCAACTTTCGAACCAGCCGTTCGAAATTTCGTGGCACACGTGCTTCAGGGTGTTCTTAATTAAGAATGAGATTTTTTTGTTCGATTTAATTGACTTTCAATTAAAAAATTAATGAAATTTTATTCATCCGTTCGTTGGTATTCATAAAAAAAAGTTTTTATTTATTTTCGTTTCATTTATTGTTTTCATTTAATAATTATCAATTGGTTCAATTGACTATCTTGTTTACTCATTTATGCAATCGGAGAGCTTTTAAATTGAATTTCATTGGAAAAAAATAAATAAATAACGTTCAGACTAACATTGGAATATTTTATTAATTCAGCTTCGTTCGAATTATTAATTGAATTATCAACAATTATCGATGTTCGATATTACAAATTTCGAGATCGAAAAACAATCAAAGTTAATTTATGGAATTTATATTTTTTGAAGGAAATATCAAGGATGACTTGTTTGACGATTTTTTTTTTTTTTTTTTTTTTTTCAAAAGAAATCTCTATTTCACAAGAGCTTTATTCGATGTTGAAGTAATTACTTTTGGAAAGTATCATTTTGAAAGAAAAAACTGAAGTGTGTTAAATGTAAAAATATCACAAAAAGAATCATAATTTTATGCAATAAAATAGAAATGAAGAAAAAATTTGCATCAATCGAAATGCAAAAATATTTCGCATCGACAATCCCAACGAGATTTGGCAACTCAAATTCACAAACTGTTGGGAGCTCTCGTCAAAAATGAGAAATATTTTTGGGAAATAAAATAAAAAATTTAGAAAAAATGCAATTTTAATAATATTTTGATAATTATTGCCAAAAAATTGTAATTGAGATCGCAAAAAAAATAATGACCAACAAATGTAATTAAATCGTGAATTATTGAACTCGAAAGCGAACAATATGTTTGCCACAGCATTTTACAAAGTCTCGAGGTAATTTTTAGCTGCATAACTCTATGACCAACATATTTAGCTTTCTACGACTTTTATGCGGAGTAAATAAGAATTGAACGCATTTGTAGTCCGGTCTCGTGGTCTCTTTGAGAAATAGCTGCAACGCGTTTACCTATTTTGTTTGGTGTTTATCATGGGGCACACAAGCTAACAATAAATTTATTAAAATTGCCTTTGTGCTATGAAATTCGATAAATTTTCGTGAAATGCCAAAGTTCAAAGTTCCACATGTTTACCGTTCGATGAAGAAACGTAAATCAGTCAAATGTCATTGACATGCTTCAAAAAGACCTTCACACATTTATATGAATTTTAATAGAAAAACAAGTAAATCAGATTTTGTCCCGGACACAATTAACAAATGAGTTTGGAATTAAATAAACTATAACTTTTCGTTGACAAACCTAAATTTTGCCCCTGCATTGACACACTGGGTCGATTTGACCCGGAGCGTGTTCCATCCACCTGTCATTCTTTAACGTTTGTACATCAAAAATTTCAGAAAACATTAAAAATATAATTATTTTCGAAATTATCAAAAACTTTGACTTTTGCGAAATTGAGGATTTTGCTTGGAAATTTGTAATTTTATCAATTTTTCATATTTTCGAAATTATACACTATGAAAAATTATCTATTTCGAAAAAAATGATAGTATTGTGATGATCTTTGGAAAAAAATATTTTTTTTCGAACAAGTGAAAAAAAAAAACAAATAATTAACCCTATAATGCCCAAATATTTTCTCACTTGAAAAACAAATGTCACTGTAATTGTCATCTTAGAAAAGCAGAATTTTTTTCACCTTTTTAAATCGCAAAGAATGTTGTGTTCGATTGTTCTAAAAGTCCATACGAAGATGATTCAAATTCGATGTTTTTTGATGGCCCAAATGTGCAAAAAAAGTTGAATAATGTTTAAAACCAGAAAAAGCCTTAAAACATTATTGACACGTTAATTGTTAGCTATGACAAACAAGCTTCACGATTTTTTTTCGCCATAAAATTCTCGTAGCTCAAAACGCTTCTACATTAGTTCCTATTGGGTTTGAATGAATGATTTATCTGGATGTAGTAACACAGCAGTAGAAAGTAGCCATTATACACGCCAAGCCTGTGTCTCTTCGACATTAAAGACTATTTAGTGTTGTATTTCTATGTGTAAAAACATTTTATCACCTGACGTGTAGAGCACTAAGTATATATATGTACAGTAAATAACACAGAATTAAACACTACACATTCGAGGGCGTTGAAAAGCCACGAAGAAATGAACATAACTATAAAAATATTCCCACAAATATAGAAATGTATAGAGCAAAAGTGTAAAAAAAAAAATTGAAACACAATGAAATCTTTTGACAGTTCTAAAAAATTGACTGTTTAACCATTTTGGATGCAACAAGTGTCATTCGAAAGCTGAGATAATTTGCTACGAACTATCTACTTTGTTGATTTTTTGAAACAATAAAACAGTCGATATAGATCATTTTTATGTTCCTCTTGTTTTTGTACTTCACTGTATAGTGTTCGTGTTTATGTGCGTAAAGAAATTGATACTTCCGCGAGCATTGGCATTCTGTTGATGGGCTAGTGTGGGTATGGATTTTCTTAAAGTATCACTGTAGATAAATGTGCATCATAGAATTGCATTACTCAACAGGTTGTACTGTTGGAGTTAGAATCCTTCTTATGAAGTTCTACAATCATTGTGTTATCTCTCTCTCTCTCTCTCTCTCATTTTTTTCCGTCTGTTTAGGATTTCTTCCTTTCATTTCTGTTATTTCAATATTTTTATTTTTTTCCTCTTATCTCTCGATCCTTGTTTTTATATATTTCTTAATTATTTTTTCTGTCATTCTTTTTTTGTTTACTCTACTTTTTTTCTTTCTCTTCAAACATTTTTTTCAATTTTCTCTTTATTTACTCTATTCTTCGATTTATTTTTTCTCATCAAGTCACGAGGGACACTAAACGATCGATAGGTTGAAAATGATCAAAAGATTTTGACGAGTTTTGGACTAAAAAACAAATTGTATGGCAACTTTCTGATGGCATTCTTTTATAATTAGCCTTTCGTTTAGTAAGCTTGTGATTATTTAATTGTTATAAATAATCGGTTTGAAAAAATGAGCATAAAATTGCAACATAGTCTAAGCACATGTCCGGGACAAAGACCAACACAAGGATGAGCCGGAATGAAAGAATTCTTTTTATCTTTCCATCAAGTCGTAAATCTCTCCTTGACAAGGTCAATAGCTCATGACAACAGGAACAACAATCCATTAGATCGTAAACTTCTACTACTACATAAACTTTCCGTATAAACAAATACAGAGAAGAGCAAAAAAAGGCAATTCCGTGAGTCCAAAGGGCAGGAAAAAGTCCGATGTTTTTTTTTGTCGATAAAGACGAATAAAAATCGGTGGAAAAGATGGGAAAAACATAAAAATTAGTGAATCCTACGAAACATTATGTTTCGCAAGGATTCATCGCGTTTACCCAACTACGTGACTTATTTTTATATCACTCGATCGTGACCAACTTACTTATTCGTCATTCATCATTGACGTCACACTGGAACCATTTTTTTACTCACAAATTACTCGTTTTCTCGCGAACAAGAATATGATTTTTCGTTAAACAACCAGAACCAGTAGAAAGTAGTTTTTTTTTTTTATTACGAAGAAGGCAAATTGACAGAAAGTGTCAAAGAGAACGACGAAGCAAAAATCTATTCGACAATAATATTTTACTTTGTTCAAAGTATTTAATTAATTAATTATTTTATTGATTATTGGAATTAATGAATGAATAGAAATAACCCGAGAATGAAATATAAACATTCTTGGATGAACAATATATGAAAATATATAATTATCTTTGACACTTATATACACTGGACCATGAGATAACAATAATAATATATCAGGCAAACACAATTCACTATTCACTTGATTAAAACTTGTAAATCTTTCTTTTTTTTTCTCTAATCCAGGTATTTTCATGCTGATGACATTAGGTCTTTTGGGTCTAGCGTCAGGATGCCTAGTGCTTTTATTTCAACCGTACGATCTACTGTTCAAGCTCAAGGTTGTGTTCAGTGAAGGTGGTGAGATTTTTGAACTCTGGCGAAATCCACCTGTTGAACTTTATCTCAAGGTCTACCTCTGGAACGTTACCAATCACGATGATTACATTTCTGGAAAAGCTGATAAACTTGTGTTCCAAGAAGTTGGGCCTTACGTTTATAGGTTAGTTTATTATTTAAAAAAGTCATTTTATCAACATATAAACCAATCTTTCTCTTCTTTATTTTATTTTCGAGTTATGTAGTTGAAACTTGGGCAATTCTTTCGAGAGTGTTATTATGACTGAATGGGACATTATATGATAGATGGGTCAATTTGACCCAGTGTAGCTTTTTTGGCTAATGTGTTATTTTGAACGTATAGGACATATTTACATCGGTGTAAAAAGACGAATGCATTTAATTTGTAGGGAAGGAATGGTCCACTCGAACGTGACGTTTAACGACAATTCGACAGTGACAGCGATTCCACGTCATCCATTGACTTATATACGAGAAAAAAGTGTTGGGGCCGAGGACGATTTACTTATTCTTCCAAACATCGCACTCTTCGTAAGTAATTTCAATTTGCATATTAAATTGTTTTGCTGTTTTTTTTTTTTTTTTTATATATGTTCTCGATATCTTGAGAGCAGGAGAAATGAAATTAAAATGAAAACGAGTTGAGCAGCGTGGCGCGAGGGTACGTGAAAGTGAGGTACACGTAGCCGACCTTGACTAGGTCAGGAACTGAGCGATTGGCTTTTCGAATGAGCCGGAAGCGGTCAAAATTTTTTTGTCTACTTTTTTTGCTCGTGGCAAATATGACCAAGTGTGATTACATGTGATAGAAGAAGAAGAAAAATAATAAATTTCTCGTCTCGATACAGATGAAATCAACCGATCGATCCGGTTTGTATTTCCTCACGAATTTTTAGTTTTTCAACAAAACTTTTTTTTTTGCCATCCCGGATGCAAGAAAAAAAAACTTTAAAAATACTCGATCGAGTTCATTCATCCTCCAATCATTAAAAATAACATCTTATGACATAAAATAAACGGAACTAAAAATATAGATAATATTTTATTTTCATTCAAAACTTCTGTAAATTGGAAAATTTGTAGAAACCCAACAATTGCGGTCAATATTTTTTTCAAATTTTTTAGTAAAAAGTCACGTTTCGAAAATATATTTATTCAATCACATCCCTAACAACTAAAACATCTCTATGTTTTCTATGTATATAAATCTTTACTGCAATATTGTGTTTGACCGCTTTTCATGCAAAAACCATTGCGAGCCGATTTTGATGAATTTTTCACAGGAGTTATGAATCAGAATAGGTTGTAGGCTACATTGCATTTCGATAAATTATTTATTACTGCAATGCCAACCGAAAAATAAAAATTTTCAGCCGATTTCCAGCTTTAAAACTTCACGAGTAATGGAAAAAATGTCAATAAGTTTTATCACCAAAAACCAATTTGAAGATTATTCTAAAACAAAGAGATTGAGCGTTGTCTTGGGTTTCAGTTTCAAACAGTTTCAAAAGTTACAGTGATTTTTGTGAATTTATTTTGAAAAATGGTAATTTTCGTCATTTTTTATGACTACATTTTGGTTAATTAATAATAATAATTGTTAGTAATATCACGGATGCATTAACAATGATATTTTTAGCTTCGGGCTAAGCTGTAGGCGCAGCTGATTTTTAATGTAATTATAATTAAGCCATGGTCATCAGCCACGATGGATAATTATCAATTTCCATTGACAGCTGCATGATCATCGACCTTTTAATTTCTTTCAACTAATGCTGGAGTCCGGTCGATTTATTGTTTGTAATTCCACGATCGAAGCTTTCGTTTTTAATTTACGAAATCGGTGTCCATTTTTTTATCTGTTCCTTTGTTTTCTTTATTCATTTATTTCCATGCTGTTATCAGATTACACATAAATTTATTAAAGACATGCGTGTTCGTCAAATTGGCAAAAAATGAAATATCATTCGCGTGGACTGTTATTAGTCTTTCTTTCGTTGAGTTTCACGATTTAACTCGATCTGGCTCACGTTTTTCTCGAATTGGAAATACGCCAGACCCGTCAACGTGACCAACCGAGAGTACTTATTGCGCAATAGAGAAAATACATAGTTCACACGACTATAAGTGACATGAACCCACTAAAGAATTTGTATATTTATTGCAATTTTGTAAAAAAAAAAAAAAAAAACAAGTAGACACGTTTTTTTTGTTTTATAATTTTTACGGTTTAAAAAAATCTAATTAACTGTCCAAATTGTTTTATTTGATTTGCGGCAGAAAAATAATTTCCAAACAATTTAGCAAAGAGTCATTCAAATTTTTGTTTTAATTTAATCGAAATTTTGGAATGAAAAAAAAGTTTTTTTTTTTTAACTTTCCGTTGACGTGTTAACGTTCGTTGACAAATGAACATTTTCCGGATTCATTTACACGTTTCGATATCCGTGAATAATTGAACAACATTTTTCTATGACTTGAAAAATAAATCTAGTAGAAAAATGAGGACGATTCAGAAAATGAAAATAAAATAAAAAGGAGAATAAAAAAAAATCATTAGGTCTCAACGATGCAAACTTCAAAATCATTATTTATTATCTAAAACCCAGTGGAACATGAAACTAATTTGAAATATTTGCGAATTCCAAAATTCCCAGCATTGACAAAATAATCGAGAAAATAAGTTTTTATCTCCCCTCGCCATTTTTTTTCTTCGTATCTTTGAAGAATTAAATTTTTTTTTTTTTACATTTAACGATAATTGTAATCGTAATATAAGGCCGAATGGGGGAATGAAAACAAGTTATTAGAGACGATATGAAACTCATGAATTATCGGAAGAAACAAAAATAAATTTTAAAAAATACATTCAGTGAATTGTAGATAATAATTATTTACCTAATTATACGAGAAGCAAATGTTGAATTATTTCCTGTAACTTAAAGAATGTGGAATGCGTAGTTGCGTTATGACAAATTGATTAATTAACGATTGACTGGTAGACTTATGGAAAAAAAAGTTGTACTTTTAGTCCTAAATAACAGAAAGGCGTTAGTCCGTTCACTTTTCACGTGAAATGCTGAAAAAATGCTTCTTTTTTTCAACACATCATGTCAACCAAGGATTTTACAGTCACCATTATGACTCATTTCACAACACGTCGTGTTTTCATTTCGTCGATATGTTAAATGATGAGTTTTTTCAAGATTTGAGTGAATGAGATTTTTCCTCGTGTGCAATGGACTCGATATTTAAAATAATTCGTTTCATTATTTTTAGAACCAAAAACAACCGTAGTAAAAATTTTGAAAAAATTCAGTTCAATTCTTTAAAGTTTATTGAGTTTGTAAAAAAATTGCCATCCCGATGAACGTCGTAGTTTGATAGAAAATGAATTATTCAATGAACAAGTACAAAACTGTTATAAAAACAAATAATCACTGTTCATATTTTTGTAATATTTATCAATATTCGAGGGACCAGAAAACCCGGTATTTGTTGTTGAAACAGTCGTTAAATAATCTTTATAATAAACGAAAAATCGAGTAGCATTCCATAATTTCATTTTCAGATGAAAAAAAAAAAAAAAACATTTCTCATAGTGAAGGCAAATGAATAAACGATCGAGGTGACTAATCTCAATGGCGTAATTAAAAAAAATCATAAAACGTACAATTACATACGTTGCAACAGTGTAAAAAAAAAAAAGAAAAACATGGGCATAATGAAATTTTTTCCTTTAAATTTCTTTCAGTTTTATTTCTTTTACGTATGAGGTCGAATAATTAATTTCAATATTTGTTTGTTTTTTAAACAATAATAACGAAATGGAATAGTCGAATGAATCACGAAAAAGAAAGCAACGTTACACTAAAACTATTTAAATTCCGGTGTCGAAAAGTTGGAACGAGATAGTAAAATATATCGAGAGAAAATGTAGAGTGCATGTATTTTTATTTTTATTTATTGTCGTGTAAAAGTGGGTCGATATAATTTGTAGAAAAATAATAAAAAACAAACGTAGGTGAAAAGAGAGAGAGAGAGAGAGAGAGAGAGAGAGAGAGAGAGAATGTTGTAACAAAAATTGTTCGTTGCGGTATGAGAAATCGCTTTACATATTTTACGCTGCGTGTGACATCGAGATTCAAAGAAAAAAAATTGTTGTTGGAAAAATGCTCAAAGAATTATTGAAAAGAAAAAAAATTGAGGTTCGTGGTTCCATAACAAAAAAAAAGATGAATTTTTGATCTATTCGATGAAATTTCCCACGATACCAGCTCCGAATATATCATTCGAAAAAATAATAATAAAATGAATCCATAGCCGGTTATTCAATAGAATTAATGAAATAAATGACGTTAAAACAATCGATAAATAAATTAACATACAAATGATGATATTTGTATAAATTATTTGACTGATTCAATTGATTAAATTGGCAAGCAATCGATATTTAATCAGGCCTTGAATATTCTATTTGTTTTGTTTCGTTTTTTTTTTTTTTTTTTACATCGAACCATCGATTAATATATTATTTATTTCAAATCCACCTCGATATCAACGAATTATCGTTACTAATTTTCCAGACGACATTGCATACCTCAGTCGAAGGTAAATACTAAATACTACACTAAAGAAAAAAAAAGTAAGTGATAAGAGAGTAAAATTATGATAAAAACCAGGTCAACGATACATAGAATTTCATAGTTATGTTTAGAATTCAATTCACTATCGAACATTCCGGATTTCACAGGATACAGGACATGAAAAAAAATATATAATTCAAACGTCAATGCAGATAGTCTAGTTTGTTTCAAATGATCGGTAAACGTTCTGGAATCTTGTATAAATTAGCATGAACAAACGTCCTCGAATCAACTGTATTTAACGATCTATTACGTAAGGCCTTATCACGATCGAGAATTACGAATTAATGTAAAACGAAAAATTTGACCCTCAAGCATTTTATGAGATCGTTTCCTTTTTATTCTCGATGTTTCATGGACTCGTCAACTCCGAAAAGGAAAGGGTACAGTCTTCAATGAACTGCTGCGATAATTATTTTTAATTTTAATTTATTTTTGTTAAAATATTGATTCAAAAAATGCAGATGTTGAAAAAAAATTATTAAACTATACTTTACGTTACGAAGATATGGAAAATAATAATTTATAAGTCGTTGAGGTTAATAAAACGATTCAAACAAAAAAGTAAATTCAAATAAAAAATTGAAAAATTAATAACCAATTTTATCATTTAAATGCATTTTCCTACAAATTGAAATGAAATTTTATATCCGATCGAGTAATTAATTATTCGTTTTTGAAACGATCAACTTTTTGAAGAAAGTAAAAACCAAAAATTAATAAACAGGATAAAAAATATGATATTTTAAAATATTCTCTTCAATAATAATTAGCAATGTCATCAAAAATTAAAAGAAGTTCTAATAGACAACAGTTTTTGGATTCAATCATACAGAGACTACCTAAACGCTGTTAGAGTGAATGATTGGCACAAAACATGTTATTAATCGATGATTTATAATTGAAAAAATACAAGAAATCTCTTATATTCATTGAAGCGTTTTAGCACTTCATCAATCGCGAGGGGTTCCACAATAACGATCATGCGAATAATTTTCTTTTCAATCCTGATAAGTGACGCGATGATGAAACAATGATTAGAGAATTTATATGTCCAAGGATTAGTGTCGACGCGTAATAATCGCTAGTGTAATGTCTTGATTGCAAATACGAACTATTTTGTATGTTGAAAAAAAAAATAGTGTGTATCACATAAATATTACGAATAATGATAAATAAATTTTTAAAAAGATTTAAACTCATACATCTGGATGTAAATAAATAGAAAGTCCAGGAAATGTCAATAAAATGACAGAATGTTCCGAGGAAACCTTTTTTTCTTCGAAATAGATTCGGGGGCGCGACGCCGACTAAAAATTTTCTGGGAATTCATTGTGGAACGATTTTCCTTGTAAAATATCATTTTTCATGAATAAATTTCCGTTTATTAATATTAAAAATTAAGAAAATCGAAAAATGAAGTTTTTTTTAATAAAAATGTTCACTTTTCCAAAAGTCAAAATTTTCAATAATTTTTTTATTCAATTATATTTGATATTTTCGGAATTTTCATAAGGCACACATATTGAGAAATGTTAAAAGTGTATTCCTGATTGAAAAAAAAATGGAATAAATTAATACATTTAAATTAATTTAATTACATTAATAATTTAATTAATTTATCATTTTTAAATAAAAATCCATGCACCGAAGGGCTGCTGATGCCAGGCGAATAAATCACCCTCCAGGTCAAATTAACCCAGTATGTCATGCAGTGGGCAAATTTGAGCCTGTCACTGAAGAATTAAAAACTATATCTAAATAAATAGGAATATTGCACGGAAGATACTGCAAGTTATTATTCAAGCAGGAGATTCCATGCGATAAAAATCAGATGCAGAGAAATATGTATCCAAGCAAATAGGATGCAAAAAAAATTGAATGACGTTGCAGTAAAAGTAATTAAAAGCGCGTAGCACGCAATAATATATTCATTTCCGATGTGATTTGTTACCATGTAAACAAAAGTTATATGAAAACATGAAATAAACATTAAAAAATCAGTTTTCTTTTCCATCAATTACTGAATGACCAAAAAAAAATGTTGAGCTCGTGGAAACCCAAAAAGGGCAGACGCAGAAACTTTGAAAATAAAATATCATAAATAATACATGAAACTTTCATGTTGTAACGAAAAACAAATCTCCAATGCAAAATTCTCGAGAACGCACATTTTTCTTATAAAAATCGTGTTCTTATAAAAACATGGCGATGTTTGACGCATGAATTCGTTACTTCATCCGAATGAAAAACTAACGTAAGGCAATCGATTGAAAAAGTTAGAGTCACCATTCACGAGAACGTTTATCGGTTGCGACTTCTGTCAACGGCTAAAAAAAATTATTTCGATAAATTTACGATTCAATTATAATTTGAAAAAAAATTCATAGTCAATGACAGCGACGAAAACATGGTCAATGTGTCGTTTCGGTCCTCACCAAAGTTAAGCAAAATCGGGCGAGGTCAGTACTTGGTCGGGTGACCGCTAAGCCATGCACCAGTTAGCGTATGAAACGCAAGCCATTTTTTCTGAGATTCTAATGTTACAGAGGAGCCGGAACTCAGTTCCGTGAACAAAAAAAATCGAAGGAAAAGTGAAAAAAAAGGCGTTAATAAAGAAAAAAATTAATAATAACAATCGAAAATACCGGACGAATCGAATTAACGAGAGGTCACGAATAAAAAGGAGGAAGAAAAATGTTTTTGTCGACAGTTTCGCACACGCTACGGTCGCGAGTCACGAATAAGTTTGTTGGAGATTTCTCGTCACCGGTGAGAGGCTATAAATCATATAATTAATCGTTATACCACCGACTTAATTCTCCCGTTGATGACGTATAGAGAAAAAAAAAAGATGAAAAAAAAAAACAGCGAGCTCGTACTTAATCATACGGTAATCAATGCAAAAGAGCGAGCAACCTGTACGAGATGATCTGTGACAGTTGGACGTACAGTTGAGTCTCTGTTCCCTGAACAAAGTGTGGACTAGTTTAGTTCTTTTTATTTCTCTGTGTAAATGATCATATGACAATGTACCGCCATTGGCTTATCAGCGCTGCCCCCTCAATGGTGTTGACAAATCGAACGAGTTCACTCTCACTACGCCACGTTTCTCCCGCCAAAAAAATCTCTAACACAAGCTTGAATTTAACTGTCAATTTCAATACTACGCACGAAAATATTTTGACTTTCATTAAATTATTTTTTCTACCGATAATACTAAAACTGAAGCACGTTTTTTTTTGCTTCTGCGTATTTTATTAGGCTTTTTTTATTCATTTATTAGTATTCTATTAAAATTGAAAGAAATTTCATCTGATTTTGTAATAATATAAATTTTATTATTGTCGTTTCACTGAATGTTTTTTTTTTTTATCGATTTTTATTGGATAAATAAACTCTGTCGAATTGTTTTTCTATCGCGCATGCAAAGAAATTGTTCAACAACGTTTTTCGAGATGCATGGATAAATTGTACAGTATTTATATTTTTTGGTTTTTTTACTGTTGATTTTGTAGAGTATCGCAAACGTGATGCGCGATTCATCGTTCTTTGCTCGAGCGGGATTGAATCTTCTTATAAAACAAACCGATTCTCGGCCATTGGTAAAGATGACAGCGAAGGAGTTTATGTTTGGCTACGAATCGACACTCGTTACTCTCGGTAACTATCTGCTACCCTCGTGGATTAAGTTCGACAAGCTTGGACTCATCGATAGGGTAAGAAAAATCTTCGAGCTTAATATTTTTTTTCGATACGCCGATTTGATTGATCATTGAATTTTGAATAAAGACACTATTTTAAAATACTCGTAGACCTCTACGATGGAGTCGAAAACAACCCCAATTAATTAAAAAAATATATTTTAACATTTTTCTTAAACTCATTTCGTTTCAGAAAGTTTCTAGTGTTCCATGTTGACTAAATACGATTTTATCATACACGGTTCTCTTCGACACCGTTGTAATATTCTGAGGGTCTTTGGTTAAAATGATTCGTTCTTGAGATTAAAAAATCGAAGGAAAAGATGAAACGAAATTTAAAAAAAAAACAGCAGTTTACATCTTAAATTCGATTTATACTCATGTTATTATTAATTTGTTAATTCTGTCACTAAATGAATCATTTGTTATTATTTTTGAACAGATGTACGATTTCGATGGAGATTTTGAGACAGTTTACACTGGTGCGAATGACATCAGAATGACAGGCTTGATCGATAAATATAACGGCGATGTTAATTTGCCTCAGTGGACTGGAAGTTGTGCCAACGTGCAGGGAGCAAGTGACGGTGCAAAATTTCCAAGTTACATCGAGCCGAACGACACATTATTATTCTTTAGAAAAAGTCTCTGTCGAAGTGCGAGTATGGTTAGTATCAAACTTCGCGATGTTTTGATTTTTTATTCCTACCCTTAACCTCATTTTTTCAATCGAAAAACTGTTTAGCAACAATGATTTAATTTACTGTTTTGTTTGTAGGTACGAACCGGTGAAAAAGTAGTTAAAGGGTTGTACAGTTACACGTATAAATTTCGAGAAAACGAGCTGGACAACGGAGCTCACAATCCGGAAAACAAATGTTTCTGTAGAGAGGGCCGTTGTTTACCGGAAGGACTGATCGACGTCACGGACTGTTATTACGGTAAGTTTACGTCAGAAATGAATTTATTTTTCAAAAATATTCCATCACATATATATCAAATTTATATTTCGGCTGAGTTTTCGAGTCGAAAGTCTTTGGAAGTTTCGTGATCTATTTATTTACTGAAGAGTTGTGTGTGATTCGATTCGGACCAATCAGGAGCGTTGACGGGGTGGGTAAGAAAAGCGCGGGACAAATACATCGCTACTGCCACGCCTGCCGAGGTTCAGAGCAGGGGGGGTCAGTGTAGCACCGGCTCGACAGAGTGGCGAGTGACAAACGAAGAGTAGGGAACGCGATCCTCAATTAGGGATATCATCGATCGTATTTATTGTCTGCAAATTGCAGTGATGACCGGAACGATTCTCGTTCGATTGCTCATGCCCGCAGAATGCAAAAAAAATGTAGCCTTTTGTAATTAAATACAACTTTTTTGTATCGACAAATAAGCAGAAAAAAATCGAGCAAAAAAATTCTCGTCTCGCGGTACATTTACGGAAAATCGTGGGAAATATAAATTTATACAGTGTGGATTCGTGATGATGAAAAAAAGACGAAATTGCTAATAAAAATGTGAACTATAATTATTTATCGAGTGCAAAAAAATCATTTACGTTAATGTGAGAATAAATCTCGTAATAAGTCTCTCGAAAAGCGTATAACGAACACTCTTAACGACTTTAACGCGTGCGAACGGTGTCATCAGACTAATAAAAAAAAACAGAACAGTGCATGAGATAGGCAAAGAAGTCGTTTTGCGAAAACTAATGAATGAAGATTAATATCATTGACAAATGACGCAGATGCCCTAGGGCGAATGAAGAAAAAGTCTTGGACTAATTGTTACGTACGTGCGTTTGATTGTTTTTCGCCTTAGATCGTCTGCACACGTCTCTCTGACTCTCCGTATATATCGAACGTACTGGTTGACCGTTGACGGTGGAGACACCTATGATTTTTCTCCAATTACGTTCCAAGCTTTTCTTTCACTGTCTCAGATGCGCGCTGCTGCAAAACTTCCGTAAATTCCTTTCATGGATACCCAATCCCCATGACTCTCTATTTTTCACCATAAAACACTTCGATTTTCGTTACGAACGAGTTTAAATACGTGCACGATCACAACTTGAAACACGCAATTACTAAAACCGTAGATAAAAAAGGCTTCGAAGAAAGAAATGTCACTTTTAACACTTATTTTTTATTTCCGGTTGAATTCGCGACGTTATTCCGACCAGATCACTGTATAATCACGTGTGTCATCAATGTGACACTCTTTTAATCTAATTCGTAACCAGCATCACGGGCAAAAAACTATTATTTCCGGTTTTGTCGTATTTGTGGGGAAAAAAACATGGCGACAAACAACGCCATAAACAACAGAAATTTTGACAAAGTTTGGAACGAGTTGGAGAACTGAATTGTCAACAACAATTTAAAACACCGAAACTTGAATCTAAAAAAAAAATCATTCGACATTTTTATACAACATTTTCGTGATAAATAATACAATCGTACTTTTTTCGGAAATAAATATTGGAGTTTTTTTCTCGCGCGGGAACAATGATCGAAGCAATATTTTCACCGTGAAATCATAGATGTGAACAATATAGTCATAAAATCGTTTTTGTTAGCGTAAAAATACGTTTACGTGGCTCAGAAACTGCACATTTGTCTCTTCCGACTTTTAATACACGATTATTGAGGAAAATTACAAACGGTAACCTACAGGGACATCAGCGGGCGATTTTTTTTCTTTCACAAAAGCACAATATGGAGACAAAGGTCGAACGTCGAAGACGAGTCAATAATAACAAAAAACTCTAGTTCCGCGTCACTGTCGCTGGCATCGCGTATCATCTCGACAGTCCCCTCCCCCCACCCTTGAGGCTTTTTCGCGAAGCGACTACTACGGCGCTAACTTTTCGAGAAGAATTACAGCCGCCATTTTTGTTTGTCGTTTTTTTTGTCCATGTTGGCACCAATTTTCAACCAAAAATTGACGAAGTAATCACTCGTGAATAAAAATGTTTTAAAAAATCGTGCAATTGATGCCGATCAACGGTTGGAGATAAAAATTTTACAAATTATTACAAAACAGAAAATTTATTGGAGGAATAATCGTCGCCCGGGATTCCGCAGGACCGAAAACATTTTTTTTCAATTCACTAGCGATAAATTTAGTCCCAAAAGAACACGAAATGCCATCCGTATTTTTATTAAATCGCTAGAATTCATGGTCAATCTTTTCAACACGTGAAAAAATGAAAAATTATTTATCGACACGATTTTTTGAACACTCACAGGTTTCCCCATAGCATTGTCTTATCCTCATTTCTACAAGTCCGATCCATCGTTACTCGCATCAGTAGAAGGACTGAAGCCAGAAAAAGAGAAGCACGAATCGTATTTTTTCATACAACCGAAGTCAGGACTTCCGGTAGATTTGGCATTTCGTTTTCAAATAAACATGGCGCTCCAAGACATCAGTAGTATTAGCAACGTTGAGCGTTTCGCTGACTTCGTTCTTCCGCTTCTTTGGTTCGAAATCGTAAGTACAAAATTAATGTTATTTATGTATTCGATTTCTGCATGTGTATAAATATCTACATATATAAATAAATAATACGATGTTGTCTCGGAAAATTTTGCAAAAAAGAAACATGTCTTTTATGTTATAAGAACAAGAGGAATCTCGAGGCTATAAGTAGAAAATTCTTCGGTCGAATAGCGATTCAATGTTTTTTATTGTTTTCGAAAGACAATCGTGTTAAATCGAATGAATAATCATATAACAGACATAAATATCCAACGATTTACTCGGTCGTTGAATTCCCGCGAAAAACTACAAGTGCGTGGAACGAGAAAAAAAATTACGTGTGTTATTATGATTATAAGTTGCAAGTAACATTGACAAGGTCAAACGACGATCTCGTAATCGAAGTCAGCGCCATATTTGAATGTGAAGAATACCAATAATTTTCCTTCATTTCTCAGTATTTAAAAAATTGGAATAAGATTAAAAGAAAAATGACAACTTGTTAAATGTCAAAAGGAAACGTCAAAAACTATGATTATTAAATTCCGTTTGAAAAAATGATTGTGAGAGGAACAAAAAAACAAAAAAAAACACGCACATATACACTCCCGCTCAAAAGTATGGGTTCACCCATCAGCATCACCATCTTCGTCGAAAAATGTTTAATTGAAATGACGCGAAGATGGTGATGACAATAAAAATATTATTTATTGGAAAAGTAAGAAGAAAAAAAATTCGCAAAAAAATTGTGAAATAATTCTAGTAGGTCCATCATGATCTTATAGCACTTTCAACCCTCTTCATATTTTCTCTGAACCCTCGCCGTTTTCGAGATACTTTTGAGCGGGAGTGTATATATAACTGAAAAAAAAATAATAATAATTTTTTTTCGAAATATTTGTTCGACAGGGAATGTACGAACTTCCGGAAAGCATGAACAATCGTTTCTGGCTGTACCTGAACGTACTTCCGGTTGTTCAGGATGTTGCCTGCGGGGCCTTATTCCTCGGTGGCGGAATATTCCTGGTGTGGAGTGTCGTCAAAATATTGTTATACAACCCGAAAGGAAAGTCGAGAAGTTCAGGAAAATGGTTCGAATCGGAAGTGCAAAAGAAAAGATTAAACTTTTTGAGCGAGAAACGAGGTTCTGTCAAGTCAAAAATGATGGACACGTATTACAGTTCGCTTCTCGATTCCAAAGACGACGGTAACACGGGCGAGCAACACGACAATTCTGGTCTCAAAGAGGATCTAGTTTGAAAAAAAATCATCGAACAAATACCAAAGGAAGAATCAATAACTTCCTGTCAAACCAAAACGATGAAGATTGAACAAAAAAAATGGAGTTCAATGTACAACGGTAATGAGCCATTAAGAAAATCGAGAAACAACGAGAGGCCAGAATTCAGTGAATTCTAAAAATCTCATTTTTATTTTGTCCATATTTCGTTTACACTCAAGTTCCAAGGGTTCAAGCAATACGTAGATTGTTTTTAAGTATAATTGTACGAGCTAGGGTTGGATCAAGAATTTGTGAAATGACCACTGGATGGCTTCCTGATAGTAAAAATAACTTTAAAAACATATTTTTATAAATTTATATAAAATTTAATAACGTCACGTGGCTCTGAATAATGGAAATTTCACAATTTCTTGAAATATCATCCCAACCGTTTCCAGTTTTGTACGAAATCGCACAACGCACTTACGCGCGAATCATCGCACACGTACACAACATTTTTGTTGTTGTCGAGTTTTAATTTTTGTCTCAAAACGTTACCAATCTGCAAAATAGTTTGACAACTTTTCGCTTTTAGGAAAATACAAAAAAATATGACAGAAATCGTCAACATCGAGATATACAATGACACACACAAACTGCAACTCGTTTTCCCCCATTTGTGAGGTCGTTTACGCACTCACCAGTCGCGAACTGGCTTAACAGGACACGAATGATCCAACCATCCAGATCTCTGCAATGAAATCGATCAAAAGTTTCTCTTCAGTCATTTGCGAAGCCAACGTTCCTTTTCGCTCCATTTTTATTAAATTTTTAACGCAGATGACGTTTCCCATTAACACGCAAATTTAAAAACACTTCACAAATCCTGAAGAAAAAAATTTTGGTGGCTGAAACTAATTTTGTTTCTTTTTAACAATGAAATATTTAGTTCCATTAATCAATGCAGGGAAATTGGTTTATTTAGCTCCACGATACCGCGTCGTAAATTTTTTCAATGAGGTTTTGACAAATAATTTCTGTGAGATAAAATCTTCATCATTGAGTTATACAGAATTTTTATTACGAGAATTAAATTAATTGACGATTGATTCGTGTTACAGGAATTTTAATAAACTTAGGAAAAAGTTAAAATTTATAGATTCCAGAAACGCCAACCGATAATTGCACAATGTCGAATTTTTATCGACATTTTTAGAAAAATAATCCAGAATTTACGACAAATTCGAATGTATGAGTTACAAGACGGGAAAAATGTAAATGGATCACGCAAAGCACGTTTTTTTTCTTAATGAGAAATACGTAACCTCATTATATACGATTTCGATGGGTGCGTAAACGTTTTCACACTTGCTTAGCGATGTCAAGGTGCTCTACTCATTTACGGGCAATATGTCTTGTAAATAAAGTTTTAAAAAATCGGTTTTAGCGAGTAAATGACAAATACGACGATCTATTGTGTATATGACACATCTGACAGCAGAATCGTTGACTCAACTGTGTCTTTGCCACTCGTGCGATCTCTTCGAAAACTTCGATTCAATGAGCATTGAATAACGTGCGAGATTTTTTGTTGTCTTTTTTAAGACTCTATTTTCTGAACTTTTCTGAACTTTTTAGCACAATTTAACGATCCCAATTAATAAAAATGCTATTTTTTCAACGTCTATGGAAATATTTTATACTTTTTTTTCTTTCTCATTGAGTATACCATTCGTATTCTCCAGAATCAATATTTGCTTCTTAATATTTTGTTAATTTTTTGTATATTTTCAATTTCAAGTAATTCTCATCGAATCAAACTGTCGATTGGGACTGTACGTACGACCAACGTACGTTAAATACCAAGAAACAATCTACAAAATTCAATGTTCAATCGTCGAGAGTCGTTCACGAGTTGCGATACAAATTTTAATGCCACTTCGAATGTTGGAGCAACAATTCCGTCCATTTATATACTTTTCAACATTTATTTGTTTTAAATTATTTTGTTTATTCATTTAATCGCCCATCACCGATGAACGTACAATTTTTGAAAAAAGAACATAGACGAAGAGTCCCGTTTTAGAGAAAAAAAATTATTTTTATTTTTTTTAGCGTTTATTTCGAGCCTGAGAATGTTTTATTATTTTTCGACAAGCTACGATTCTGCAAATCAAATGTATCAACAGTATTCGACACAGTTTACGTATCCAACTAGAATCCTTAAGATATTCTCATTTCTTTTTTTTTTTGCTTCCTTCATAGACGAGTAAATAGATAAAATGTAAATATGTACATACGAGAGAGAGAGAGAGAGAAAGAGAGAGAGAGAGAGAGAGAGAGAGAGAGAGAGAGAGAGAGAGAGAGAGAGAAAAGGAGAAACAAGAACAAAAAAAACTGTTACAAATTTAGTCATTTAGAGCTACTAACAATTTATAAAATAATGTTCAATTAAACTTTGGCACAAATTTCAATGATGAAAAAGCTCAAAATAATATTAACAAATCCGAAGCCAAAGGACTTCGATACGAGGTTGACCGAAATGTGACTTTTTCTCAATTTTTAAATTAAAAAAAAAAAAAAAAAAAAAAAAAAAACAATGAGATTAATCAATATTTGAATAAACTCGTTGAAAAAAATAAAAATAACAACAACAAAAACACGTCATTAGAATAGTTTAGAAATATTTTTATTAAGGATCGACAATCTTGCCTTATGTATAGTGAAAAAAAAACAAAACATATATATAAATATATCTGTGTTTGTCAAAGGAAAGGGTTTCGATGTAATAAATATTTCATTGTTCGTTGTTTGTGTCACTTTGACATACTTTTTGAGCCACAATCTCACGTGTTTGTGAGTCGTTTGTAGTGGAAAGAGAAATAGTTGCAAAACGTGTGAATAAAATTTTTCCAAAAATCGCCATTTTCGATTTGAATTTAAACATTGAAACAATTTTTGTCACGACTCCACGTCGGCTGAGAAAAAATTCATGGGAATCACGCGAACCGTAGAAAAATTGAGAGATATCAAAATTTCGTTATTTCAGTCCGACTCGCAATGGACATTGCGTTGTTTTTCTCTCGCATTAAAAAACACTTTTTCCTATTTCTCTTGCTGCTACTTTTAAATAATTTTTCCTTTACTTTATTATTTATATCGTCGCCTTGTTATTTCAATTATTTAAAAAAACTTGGCAAAAGTGGAGATATTTTTTGCAACGAACTTTGCTTGGAAATCAAGGAAGAAATTTTTTTTTTACGTTTTTCTTCCCCTTTTTTATATTTTGCCCTTATCCGCATTGCTGTATCGATGATCCTAGAGAATTAGTTATTATTTTATTTACGCTGTTGCGCGGAATGAAATGTGATAGTTGTCTTTTTTTCACATAATTACATTATTATTATTATTATTATTATTATTATTAATATTGTATTGTAATATTATCAAACAACACATTGTGAGTCTTGCCAGTGAAAATGTTCTAAACACTGCGATTTCTCGTAAACCATTGCTCAATAAAGAACGATTTCTTTTTGTATTAAATAATGAATTTTTATTTATATTATTGTGTCATCGATTTTTCCTTTCTTTAAACCTTTGCCCAAATAAATTATTGGTAATTATACAGTTTGATTACTTTTCTGGAAAATGATGTTTTTTTTTTTATGAAGTCGTTGATGCCACCGTAATAGGTGATATTACGTCGGCGGAGGCTGACATTTCCCATAAAATTCATAGGTTATGAGGTTTTGAAGTTTCCAGAATTAAATGATTAATTAAGGCATTTTCAAATATTTTGACGTTTATGTTAGGGGAGGAGGGGCAGAAGGGTGGGGGACGGGTGTGTATACGAATCTAGGAAAATTCGCCCTCGAAAAATTCGTCCCCTAGAAAGTGCGTCCTCATTGCACACATTCATCATTGCTACGCATGATTTTGAACTCTGTGTTAGTGCAAATAGTTGGATGGACTTGAAGCACCTCGGGGTCGTGTGTGCAGTAGCCACTCCAACCATGGCCGAGTTGTTAAATGCCTGTCGATTTTGCCTCCGAGTCCTCGAATCTACCGATGTATAAGTGAATTCTTTGACAACCGTCCTCAAAGTGCCAGTCGTCCTCAAAACAACTACGTTGTGCATGAAATGAACCTCATAACGCATAAGCCCCATTAAAATATATCTAAAAATATACTATCAATATATGTTATTTATCAATAATAAATATAATAAAATGATTATAAAAATTAGCAGAGTAGCCTTCTTGTCACTCTCAGGCCCATAAACTATTTTTAGGTAAATTCGTGCAATGAGGATGAGTTTTCCTGTTACACCATGTGTACACACCCACACTTAGATAGTTTACAAACAACTGCGATGCTTTCTCAAAGGTAGTGTATTATGAATCAAGAGTATTATGCGTCTTGTTACGCTCAAAATCTTCGTATCTGACGAAAAGAGAACAACGTGTAACTCTCATTTTCCTCGAAATATCAAACCTTTCTGAGAAAAACGCACACTAGGATTTTTACCGACCGCGAGACTGATAGATCACCTTACGGACGATAATCTTTATCGTGCTACGTCACTTTACCAGGACATATGTAGCCCCCGAACATCAGTAACCGTGCGACGCTTACCGTAAGCTTTAATGTTAGTACTGAGGCGGCCCACTTGCTCCGAATATTCTACGTACAAATTTTAACACCGTAGAACCCTCCGAAATAAAAAAGTTTCAATGATTTGAAAAATTTTCACTCGAAATTTATCTCGCACTCACAGACACTCAGTTCGTATGACACTTGATCATCAATTGTGAAATTTCGTAAATTGAAAAATTCATTTCCCCTGAACTAAAATTACTTGTTCCCTTGAAATCCCTTTATATATTTTTTAATATAGTTGAACCGTGAGATTTTATGAAGCGATTGCAGTTCTTCAAGGTGATAGGATAAAGAAGATAAAGAACTAAAAATCATGGGTTCACACTCCTTTTATTTCGCAATGTAAAAGTTTGCGTACAAAAGAGAAGTTCCTCGACCTGCGACCAGATCGCGCGCAAACATATTTTTCTATTTGTTTTCTTCCTCCACACGACGAAAAAATGACATTCAATCGATTATGCACAAAAATTGAGTTCACTTTAGAAATTATACATTTCTTTTTTTTTTCTTTCAACATATTTCATTTGATTTCTGATTCGTGTATTACTTATTTGTAAGCCTACAAAAAATTACGGTTTTTATATATATACACAGACGAACATCGTTTTTGCGAGAGTAAATTCATAAATTGTGTTACGATTTTTTTTTTTCGATACATTCCGAAAAATGTATTTTCATTTTTTCTGTTACGGTATGACACAAATACTTTTTGTGCTATTCTGATATACAGTTAGAGAATAAAGACCTGAGAGAAAATTCAACGTGCAAATATCACTGGCCTATTGTATTTGAACAAAAATTGACTAACTTTGAAAAAGCGAAGCGCACGTAGAAATAAATAATACATCGATCATCTATTTATTCGCGGCAAGATGGCACACACTTTTCTAGGTTAGGAGTGCTACAAAAATTCTCAAATCCGTCGATTTTCATATTTTTAATTAAACATAAACTTTAAATAGTTTAATTCTCACAAATTTGCATGAAAAAGTTCTTCTTTTAATAAGATTTCAAGGTCGAATTAAAATGATGATCTGAATGAAATGCTCTATTTTTGTTTTCGTAAATAAAAATTTCGAAAATCGCTTACTCGAGTTTCAAAACGATACCCTCACTTTTCTAAGGTCAATAAATATTGTACATAATATCTGGGAATAAAAATTCATAATAATTATATCTAACGACTCGTAAATATTTTTCATCGAACTTTTCTCTTATCGATTTTTTTTTTTAAACAAATAGCTCGATATCGATCGTGGAAAAAGTTTCGGCGTTCCGAGATCTATTCGATCCACGATTCGACGAATTTTTTCAAGCCCTTCGGTCCAAGGGCACACTTATAAAGTACTTTTAAGTGTTTAATAAGTTTTTTGCTTTTTTCATTAAACTCATTCAAATGATTATTTTGTACTTTTGACAGTATCTTTTAAGATTACGTTATTGGCTGGGCTCGCTGGTGTATCACATTTTTTTTTAAACAAAATCGTAACGTATCGCGATGTTTACGATTGTACATTTTTTCTCACACTTTCTATTTATTCGGTCATTTATTTCGTTCTCAACTCGTTCTCTCCCATTTTTTGTGAATGTCATGCAGAACTGGCCGTTGCTCGTAACTTAAAAAAACATTTCGTAATCATTTTAATTCGTAATGGATTATGAATTTTCAGCCTTCACAATTAATCGTTCAATTTATAATTTCAAGAAACGGATATTGCAATAAAATGACCGAAAATCACTTTTTGCAAATGTTTCAAAAAACTCGTAGGAATAAAATATCATTGTATAGAGTTTATCATAACTAATGGCATTCAACGTGAACATAAGTTGAGGTCTGAATTGCAAATTGAAAATTCTCGAATTGTTTTCTTATCGGGCTTCCGCTTCGTAATGAGTTATTAATTATAAAAAAATCGTAAACACGCGGTCGTTCGTCGCACATCGACAGAAATGATTGGTAATGGGGAAAAAATTCCTAGTCACTTTTCTATCTTTATTAATTTCATCCGGAGAGCGAATAGAACCAATGGCTGGTTTCCAAGGTCATACGAATGGCGAACGTTTTTAAGGTATTTTTCGATGCTCTCTGACGACTAATCTATCAGAGATAGAAAAATGCCTCTAAGAACTTTGTTGTAGGGAATTTCATGCTCTACAAGATTGCTCCAAAGGTCTGTTACTTTATTTCTCACCATTCGGACGATATATGCGATAAAAGAACGTACATTTGAAATTTTTATAATTGACTCATCATGAACAAGTCAAATAAAAAAACATCGAATCAGTTCCAAAGTCAGATTCACGATGGAAACCATTGTTCGTGGGCCACTCCGTGTATTTAAAAAATAACGAAGTCTAGAAAATATTTTACAAAAATGATATTAAATATTAATATTTCTTTTCCATGCAATTGTAGGAAAATCATTCTTTACATGGAACGTGAATAAATTACGAAACACATGCATGAATACTGTTGGTCACTTTCGTGAAATGATAAATAAATCATGAAAAAAAATCCTGTTCTTTAGATATTTTTTCAATTCAAGTTTTTTGTTGAATGTATTATTAAAAATTGCAATAAGGCCCAAAAAAATGCCCCTTTTCAATTGCAGTAATCTTAAATAAAAAATTATGAAAAAAACTGTTTCCATGTACAAAAAATTTTAATGGACACGAAGAATTCTGAGTCTCGTACTAATTCTTGATCTACTTATTTTTGAATAAGAAATTGCATAGAATTTACCAAATCTAAATATTATCTGAATAACTCGAATATTTGAGATTTTTTTTTCTATTTATCAATTGAAATATTTAATAAATCGGTTATCCAGGAATTTCGATACGATATTTAAACAAAACAGATTTCTACTTCGACTGAAAAATGCAATGTCTTCAGAAAAAAGTGTGTCGTCAATGCAAAACATGGAACAAAATGAAAAAATGAAAAAATTTTATTAACTGAAAAGAATATCAAAAAATGGATAATCAGTTTTTTTCATCCATGAGTTATTTGACGTTGAACGTGTATCGGAAATGAAAAAAAAAAAATGAAACAAAACAAAATGGTAAGGGTCGAAACATTGTTTATTTTTTTTTGTCTCTTTGTCGTGAATTTTCTTATTGTGCATTTTCTTCACTCTCTTATTTTCTTTTACGTAGTTGTTTCTTATAATAATTTTTCAAATTTTTATAAACGCATTTGCTCGGCGCTACAATAATTGCCCAAGTAGAATTAAGTGACAAAAAAAAGAGAAAAAAAATTCGTCGACATGACACACACGTGTTATTTAAAAACAGATGAAGTTTGAATGAGACATTGCGGTTATAATAAGTGAATGAAATAATCCTCGAAAAATTCGACCATAAAAAGTGAAATTATTTTTCAATAACATTGCAAAGAAATGTCAATAATTGAAGAGTTGACAATAATTGCCAAGAAGAAAAGGGAATATTTCGTGAATTATTTTGATTTTCAAGATTTTTTAAACGTTTAATTAAATAACTGAAGTTCTTGGAGTTCGAAAAAGTTATAAAAATCTTTCGAATCGCAAGATTTATGATTTTTTCACGACCACGTATTGTCGCTCTAATGGACGATCATGATTGTTCGAAGATTTTTTCGCGTGAAAGAAAAAAAAATGTTTCACGAGAATATTCAAATAATCGCGAAAAATTCGCGCGTCATATTATTATTATTTTTTTGTTTAATCTGTACATTGGTGTCGATGATACTTTCGTGAGATTGGCTTTTTTTTCTTTCACAAAAACCGCATTACCCTGAGATATGTAAGACTTTGTGAAGATCAGTGACAAAAATTAATCTGCGTTTGTCGGTCGTTGTCACTTTAGCACGAAATTACGATTAGCTCAATGATTTTATTTTTTATTTTTATTATAATCTCTTCGTAAGCTCTTGTTTCCTCGTTTTTTAAACATATGTCTTGCTCGTGATAGAAGAAAATTTCCTTCGACAAACCATGTGCTAAATGTTGTGATAATCATCGAACGAATATTCGTCGTTATTAAATTTTTTGTTTTTTTTTTCGCTTTTGCAATTTTTTTTGTTCCTTTGTTTCATGTATTTTAGTTTTTTTTTCTTTTTTCCATTCGTTTATACAGATTATGATACAGATTATAAAATAAGTTCATCGAATCGACAGAGTTGAAAGGACGATTAATTAATAATGTTTTCTCGTGACTAGCACAAACTGGCTACACACTCTGACGTTACATAATTCACAGATCTTTGTTATATTTGCTCTTATTAATCTTCTTTTGTCGCTTTATAAATTATACTTTTTTCATCGTACTCGAAATATGGCGATTCTCGTATCATTTCGAGACACATAAATAAAAAAATAAATAGGAAAATATCGACATATGTATAGACGACGATTGTCTGGACAAACATTCAATCATTTAATCGTTTGGTTAAATAATTATTTAAAAAAGAAAAAAAAATTATAATATCGTCAAATATTTTTTTCGAGAATCGCGATACTTGAGTTTGCAATGAGTACGACGTAGTAATGGGTAAAATTAAATTTTCCAATTATATGTAAACATTCAATATTTTAATCGTCATTTTGCCTAATAAATTTCCATTTCATTTAATTTCGTTTCTTCTTTTCTTAAATAATAAATTCGAGAAATATTTACTATTGCGTTTTTTTTCATCGGTTTTATCGTCAAATGCAATTGATTACAATTTTGCCCATTTCTGATTTTATGTTCGTTAGTCTCTAGGCCAGCAATCTACGTTTTACTTGTCTCGAACTTTTTATACAATTGTTTTTTTTTTTTACTTTGTTTCATCTTTCTTTCTCATTTCTTCCACACATTTTTCTTTTTATAAGTTAATATTTTGCGATCGAATGAACTCAGACGCAGGCTATGAAGATCGTCATCACTTTTCTGCCCTTCGAGCTAACGACGTTGTCGATATACATGGCGAGATTATAATTCTCAACACCTTAAACGTTGAAATTTGCATTTTTTAATGATTTTTTCCATTCATTTTGTTTTTATTTCTATCGTTTTTTTCTTTTTTATTCTCCAAAAACGAGTTTGACTCTTTCCCACAATGAATACGGAATTTGAAAGAAAACATTATTGACGAAAATTGCACTGTTCAAAATTTCTATTATTTCAACGATTTTCAAGTTCCTTTTTTTTAAATAATATACGATGGGAAAGCTTGATACAAATTGAAAATTTGTAATTCAAACTCCTCGATCAACTTTCGATTAAATAAATAATTAATGAATTGTAATCGTTGATGAAATATTGAATTTACGGAAAATGTTTTTTTGGAACAAAAAAAGTGATAATATCTTTTTATTTTTTATTTTCATCTTGACCGAATGTATTTCATCAAGAATTGTGAATAAATTTTAAATTTTTGGTCAAGTAATTGGTCAAATAGAAATTTCTAAACAATGCAACTTTGTTCAGTAGTATTATTTTTTAAAGATTGAAAATTGTTCTAAGTGCTAAGATTTATAAGTTCACCTTGTACACGGAAATATATGTTTATCTACAATGATCAATATCGACCTTCGATTGCAGCAAGCCAAGAAAAAGTGAAGCTTAATGTAAAAAAAGAGTTTGAAAAAAAAAGTTGTTGAAGGGTAAAAAAGCGAGAGAATTTGATTCTCAGATTCGAGTAAAAGAACTCGCGACTTTTCTAAATATTTTCGACCCATGGAGGTCTATAAAAATTTCAAAAAAGTTATACATAAAAGCCAAAGTTAGAAGAGAAGAAAATAGTATTAACGATTTTGTTAAAACACCAAACTCCCATACGAATAAATAATGTAAAGAAAAAATGTCCAAAAATTGTTTCCGAAGCACAAGAACGAATAAATATATATTTATAATTTTTTGAGACAACTTTAGAAGTTCATCCCAAATTTTCAACCCTTTCAAGGACGTAACGAGTATTTTCTGTTCTTTTTTTAACCCTAAATAATTTACAGATACAAAAATGCGTTTGGGGACGAAAAAAAAACGAAAAAACAGCTCGAAGGTAAAAAGATTGAAAAATAAGGAACACAGTGACTCGAAACTTGGTGCAATCGAAGGTGTAATTGACGAAAAAACTTTCTCGGGCACACTAACTCTTAAGCTAATAATATTTTCACACATTCAAACGTACAACAACAACATTTTTCTTTATCTCACAGTCACGATTTAATGTTTTTCTTCTTTTCTCTCCATTCAAATGTTTCACCTTAATATAAGATTCATTTTTTATGTTTTTTTTTTATCCTTTCGCATTTATCAACACTTTATCGTTACTTAATTTCATTCATCTACGATTTTGTAGTTTTTTTTTGTTGTTTCTTTGTAATTTTTTTGTTTTCACGACTTGTTTGTATACTTTTTTTTTGCTTTCATTTGCTTTTAATTCATTCATCATTGGATATATATATATATATATATATATATATATATATATAGATGTATATTTATGTATATTTATGTATATACATATATTTATATTTATATATATATAGATAGAATATAATTATTATTTTTTTTATATTTTTCACAGTGGATTTTTCCTACTTAATAAACCACTGCCGAATTTGTATCACATTTATTTTCAATGCTTCTACAAAATTTATCTCGCCCCAAAAAATTGTGAAACTCCTTTTTTCCTTTTTTTCAACCTCGATCAATCACAATTTTCGTTATTTTGTAACATGCACACTCTAATTTCTTATTCAAAGTTTTCTTCACACCTTCAAAATTATCTTCTTTCGGCAACACTCTCTTTTCCAACGCCACTTTCAAATGATTGGCGAGAAAATTTCATTGAACATAATCATCGATCTTGTACAATGGCAATTTATGTTATTATTATTATTATTATTATTATTATTATTATTATTATTATTATTTGTTTTTTTTTTAAATATCTTTTTCTATATTCGATCGATGACGATGATGATGATGACGACGATGATTTTTTTTTCTTTTTGTTTATTTACGCTTATGGGACGAACGATGATACTTATTCGAGCCTCAAAACCAACAGAGAGAACAAACTGTGATTCAATGATGTACCAACTTACGTTTCTCTCTGTTTTTCGCTTTCTTACTTTTCGGATTCCAATTATCTTTCGTAATCAGACACGAAATATTACTTCTCTTCAACCCCTTCCTTCCTTTTCCTCCGGAAAGATTTTTAACGCCTTTTGTTACCGTGACGACGAGCGAATTTTCGGCTCTTTCTGTAAACAGACAAATTTTTTGAATTATTTTTGCATTCCTCAATCATTTTCTTCTTAAATAAAATAACGGCTCGATAATCACTGATCAACTTACAGATTTTAATAAATGGACAATAAATCCGAAATTTTTATTCGCTAATTTTCCAAATCATGACTTTCTTCAATGTATTCATTGTACATTTTTATCCAAGTTTTTCTTTTAATTTCAATACGCCGAAGATAAAGTTTCGAACAAAAATTGTAAATCGATGATTAAATTATTGTTTTACAATGAAAGATATGGAAACATTCATCAGATTAAAACTAACAAAAAACGAAGCTATTTCTTCATGAATTAATTTGTGTAATGGAATGATTTCTGAATGGGAATTTCCCGGTGCCGGATGATACTTTACACCGTTCTAATGCAACGACACTTATTTCTCATCGTATATTTTTGAAATTTTCAGTTTTCATCAACTTTTTGCTGCCGATTTTTGGGTTAATTTGCCAAAAAATATTCAGTTTGATTTGTAAACTGTATTTTTCTTTTATTTTTCAATATATTTTATCATAAATTACGTCCGTGGGAATGTCTCATCGAAGCTCAATAGAAAATTAGAGAAATTTTTGAATTTAGAATCTCCAAAGTATTGTTAAGCGATACCGAAAACTGTAAACTTTAATGACTCAACGATTAAAACTTCAGGGCACGTCAGTTACGATGACAGAAGTTGAGAATTTTATTTTTACGAAATAATTTATTATTACCTAATTCTGCTGGGCGATGATACAGGTGCGTGCTCGGCAATGACGGGCAATACGGATGTAAATTTGTCAGTTGGACGTAAAAGACGTGCAGTTCTTGATGACAAACGCCATACGAGCCTTTGTCTGTGTGGAGTCTGTTCCTGTGCATTGTATTTGCTGAGAACAGCGCTGACGAGCTCGTGTGTGGCAAAAAAGCTCTCGTCGGTGATCTGCGAATGAATTAAACAAAATATTGTAACACTAAATTTCTAAATTGTAATCACGAACGTTCACGAAAGAGTAAAATGGGAGTTTTAATGTTAAAATCAACTTAAGAGACGATTTTCCCAATAAAATTAATTTGCAATTAAAAAACAAGAAAAAAATGAACTCTGTACAAAATTCCACCAACATAAAAAACTAACCACGATAATCGAAAAATGAAATTTTTCATAAAATTCAATAAAAAATATAAAACACTGATGAGAAAAATGTATTTCGATGAATAACGAGATAAAAATAACTTAAATAATCAATAATCAATAGAAAATGCAATCTTTACCTTGCACATTTTTTGTAATTCTGCAGCGAATTCAACAAGTCGAAGCATTTGATGGGCGGGTGTGGATGGTATGTTAATGGATGATCCACCGTTGGTTGACATCGTCGCATCGGCATTAGCATCCAAGCGATTAACCGCCGAATCCAAATAAGTGCAGATAAGAACGAGAGCGACCTCGGAAGCTCGCAAACTTGCGCAATTACCGTCACAGGCTACCATCTCGAGCCTCAAAAGAAGCTCAGATTCCTAAAAACAAAAAAAATTCAATTATTATTAGACCTCTCGTGATTTCGAAGGATATTTCGACAAAAAATAAAAGATAAACATTGTTTTTTAACAGTAGGAGAACAACCTGACTCTAGTACTTTTTGAAAAAGTTGCACTTCTAAATATTTATCGTATTTTTCTTAAAATATGAAAATTGACCGAAAACAACGTGTAGATATTTACCGATCGAACGAATGACAGATAATCTCGAATCTTGATTTGCGTAATTCTGCAGTTTGATTACTTTTCCAAAAATCGATGATATTTTTTATTATTTTTGTTGTTGTGGTTGAATGCTTTAATCGGTCACTGCTAATGATATCCCATCAGGGGAGGCTAACATTTTTTATTATTTTACGTTTCATCAACAAAAAATGAAAAAAAAAATGAAAATGGAAGAATTGTACTGCGTTGACAATCTTTGTAGCCCTGATAAGAACTGATGGATGATGATGATGAACTCCCTTGATTTTTTCTCGTATTTAAAGTTTCACGCGCCCTAATTGTAATAGTATAAACAAAGTAACAGCAAAATCATAAGATACAATTTTTTGCAAGATAATTTTTCGAAATTTTGCGTTAATCTTCTTGAGCATCGTAATATAATGTGTCAAAAATTTGAGAAGGTTTCACCGTCTAGTAATCGAGATATTTAGTGTTTATAATGGCAACTTTAACATAAGATCTTGTGGGAAGTTACGAAAATAGACCATTTTTGACAGTAAATAACTCGATTTCTAGACGGTAAAAGTTTCTCAAATTTAACCCACAGTTGAGTATTATCGTTAAAAAGATTCATACGAGTTTTAAACAATTAAACTTGGAATTCGTCTAACGCGTGAACCTCCTCAAGTATTTGTTTATTTATTTATTTTTTAATTTTCTTACCGTAACGATACTCGTGTAAAGTTCACCAAGTCCGAGTTGGGAAGCGGCTGTGTGAAACATAACGTTGAAAAGACGTAAAAATGTAAGAGAGGTAACGGGTGTTGTGCCGGGTTGCCACTCGAGTTTGCTGCCAATAACGTCAGACATTCTTTTGAGATCGCCTCCAGTACATTTGCATTGTGATATGGAAACGAGATGATCAGCGTCCAACGACTGAGCCATTTGGACGGCGGCAATGTGAAAAGACGCGACGCTTATGCAGGCCATGTGCTTTGGTCGCGCTTTCATTTTCGTTAAAAAACGATCAATCAAATTGATCGCTATAAACAATACGTCCGATGGCAAATCGTACCATACTTTAAGGCATCTCAACACGTGAGCTAAACCATCGCGTGTTCCGATCGTTATCTCATCATTCTGCAAAAAAAAAATATATCGAATTATCAATTATGTTGTTTTTCAACGTCATTCTTTTTATTATTTTTCATTTTCATTACATTTCTCAACCGTTTTAATTTATCGACTTTTTAGTATGTTTGTAAAAAAATAAAAGTCCAACTCTCAATTTTTTTTTTCTTGTCTTTATCACCAAATGGTCCCAGTCTCAATGTTTTGTGTATTGAATTTTAATGAACGTTAACTTTCATGTCGAGCCAAAGTTTCTTTAAACATTTTTTTTTTATTAATTAACTCGATTGGAACAAATTGTAACTGGAATTTCTTGAAAGGCGATCGAAGGAACTTAATGATGTACGAATGATTAATGTAAATTTCATTTTAATTTATCAAAATGTCTTGAAATGAAAAAAAAAAAAATCATTGAAAAATGGAATTAGTTTAAAAAGTCTTCAAATTTATGCAAAACTTGTGTTCAGCAATTCGTTTAAACTGTAATTGTTATTGTTTTTTTGCATTTCAAATTTCTTATAATCTTGAGTGATTCTTTAGCTTTATTTTTGTTTTTCGGTTTAAAATCTCGTAATTTTATTTGTGGGATAAATAAAATTTGTTATAAAAAAAAAAGTTCTTGCTCTCTTGAAGCAAAATTTTCGAAGAATTTTGTTTCAGTCTTTACGAAAGTTTGATAGGAATAAAGAATAATAATAAAAAATAAAAAATAAACGAATATATTATCGATATTAACTCACTTGAGTGGTGACGGGTAATTGTAAACTCGGTTGATATTTAACCTCGAGTACAAGAGCTTCCTGGAGGCGCTCAAGGAGAGAGTGGATTGCATCCGGTACAGGCGAGCCCGAAGTGTCCATTCCTGCGACGTGTGACCGATAGTTGACTTGATTGATATTAACCAGGCATGTGACTATCGTCGTATCGATGTCACGTTAATTGTAGTGCGCCTGATAATAAGTCACACCACAAGAATGGCCCAGCTGGCTAGCCTGGTGTCTGTAAAGAAAATTCCAAAAATTTATTATGCGACGATAACATCGAATTAATTATCATTTTATTTACAAAGGAATATCAATTGTTACGATGGAGCGAGATAAATGTAATTATATTTTTTTAAACTGAGAAATCTAATGAGAGAAGAATTATTAGTAAATATTTACAAGTGGTCAATTATAATTACAAATTATTTTTAAAAAAATCGATCGTAAACACTTTCTTGCAATTTTATTTATATTCATTATTTATACAGAAAATTCATGAATCGATAAGTTCTCAGTGTTGTCGACGATTATTTAATGTTTTATCGATTTTTTATCGTTTAGTCATGACATTTGTAATAATTCTTCAACATCTTTTTGTTTTGATTGAAAGAAAAAAAAACTAGTGGTTTGAAAGTTGGAAAAACATTGAATTCTTATTATTAAAAAATTCGATTTATTTCTCATTCATTCTTGGTGATTTCCGAAAATACTCGCAGACGAGTTATGCGAGTTTTTTTTCACTCTAGTCAGTAAATCGTTATATATATCGCGATTGTATTTTCGCGCCAATTTTTCCTTGTCATTGACCCTGTGTGAAAAATAACTCGAGCCCCTCGCGCCATTCGGCTCGTTGCTGCGTCACGAAAATAATATTATCGTTGAAACTGGAGCTTGAGAGCTTTTCGAATGGAAGACTCGTTTGATATTAACCTTGGACCACTTAAATAAAACTTTGAATCCAATTTAAAAAAAAAACTTTATTGCAACAAATTGCAAACTCAATTAATTTAATGTTCATCATCGGTTGATCATAAAAATGTATTTTATGTAAAAAAAAAAAAAAAAACATTTCTTTGAAATTCAATATAAAAAATAAAATGCCATTCTACAAATAGTTTTAGTGGTAAATAAAATCAAAATCAATGCTTTGAAAAAAGAAAACAAATAATGAAGAAAACATTGAGGTCAGAAGAAAAATGCATCGCGGGGAAAAGGAGGTCAGGGTCGATATCACGATCTCAACGTGAATAAAAACAATTTACAAAATCGTTACTATTTTAGATTGAATTCGACAAAAAATTTATTTTCGAATTGCCAAGTTTCACAAAAGAAATATATATATATATACAAATTTTTTGTTTCCCTAAACGTTTTTGAAAGTTTGTAAACACTATCGAAGTGAAAATACGCGCACTACCACTTGAGATTCCAGAGTACGTGACTCACGACGATTTTTCTGACGCAGCACTCGTCGTACGAGTGCGACAGCACGTAAGCTCTTTTTTCTCTCTCTTTCTCTCTGGGTCACCAAAACATTGGGACATGCTTTTTTTATCTTGGCGACACTAAACGTCGAATCTATCAACGAAAAATTCTGCTGACCATTAATATACCTCGATTTTTTTCCTGGTCACACAGTATTTTCAAATTTTACGAGATTGGAACACAACGAAACTTCTGTTTACTCATTGACGAATTATTAAATAAAAAAAATAAAAAATTAAATATTTCTTAAAATTTTGGATATTTTTATGTCATGACCGACATTTGCACGTAAAAATTGTAGACGAAGCAAAAACAAACAATGTGTTGACGTTGGGGAGACGAAAATAAAATATACTTTCGATTATTTGGTCAATACATTTTATGCACGATCGAGTAAATATAAAAATATCAAGTTATAAAATCCCCTTAAAATGGACTCTTTAGTAGTCTCGTGACTAATCAATATTTAGTATTTTTACGTAAAAAATTAAAATTATACGAAAGAAAAACACTTCTAAGGAATTAAATTGAAGTTTCATTTGACTTCAAAGATTTGTTGGACTTTGGGCTTCCCGTTAGTGATGAAAAACACTGGATCTCAAAAAATCCGAGTTTTCGAAATAAACGTCTATATATATTCGTGACTTGGTACTTTGGAGCCTTGAGCACGACTATCAACGAAACAGTTTCTTTTGCTTGAAAATTTGGGAGGTTTCGAAATGATTCATTAGGCAAGACGGAGTTACACCTCTTCAGAGTCTTGAACAGGCGTAGAAAATAAAAACAACAATCATTCGGTCAACCTGTTACGAAATACAAACGTTACTACACTTATTTACTTTTTCAATGACAAATATAACTTTTTTTACGAAAATGATATCATTAAAATCTCATTTTCAATTCAATTTTAACACCAAAACGGACAAATAAACCAATTTTTAAAAAATCCTCTGAATAAAAACAAAACAACTCAATTTTTTTTATCAACAAAATTTTTATTTAAAATCGAACAATCCTTACGAAACATTCAACTCTTTCAACCAAAATAATAAAAAATTCTTTAAATAGATGAAAAAAATATAACGTAAAGGAATCTGTTTCGCTATTGAACGAGATTTTTGTACGTTTTTGAAAAATAAAGAAATACATTGATAAAAAGCAACAAAAATGTTGCGAGTTTTTCGTTTTTTTTTTTGCATGAAATTTCAAGACACAGAAAAGGGCAACATTTTGATAATTTTTTTCTGAAACCGAAGATGAAAAGAAAATTTGACATTGGCATCTGTCAAAAAAATTATTTACTTACTGATTTATTGTTTTCTGGCCCTCGGCACGTGCACGAATTTTTGTGTGTTCTTTCAACGACAAAAGTCACTAATATTAACGGATTATATTTGGGGAAGAACGTGCGCGACGAAGGTTATTGAGGAAATGGTTACAACGAAAGTGTTCCGGCAATAAAGCGTGTAATCGCGTTGGTGGAGAGAAGACGGAGTGTTCGAAGTAAACAAAGAGGATCGAGGACTGACCAAACAGATCTCTCCTCTGCGTTCCTGGTTCGCGAGTAAACATATCAATTAGTCGAGCGTTTGTGGAGCTCATTGAAGACAAGGAAAGAAAGAGAGAGAGAGAGAGAAGGGTTTTCAACTTCGTACGATGGCCTTTCGAGATGGCAAAACGTAAACAAGTCCGACACAATTGTTGAAGAAGGAAAAATAATAATTTGTTTCTCGTAACACGAAAACTTGGGGATGCTGAAGTCCGTGTGGATAATAATTATAATTATAAAACAATAATAATAACGAAACGAGAAACCTTAATGACTGTGTAAATATGTAGTTTGGAACGTTCAAGATCTTTGACGTCATGGCCTGAATCGACTTTGTACGGAAAAAGGACGAGACTGATCGTTGTGATCCTGAATTCAAGGATTTACGCTCGTCCGAGAGTAAATCCGGGCTGTGGGGAGAAAGGGAAAAAATTCAAGGATTCGACGACTGATTGATACAACGAATGATCAATTAAAATCGGTATCAATGTCACGAATATACCGCACGCATTTTAAAGCCATAAATACGACGATGTATGTGTATTTTTTTAAAGCAATGTTGTGTTGTGGTTTCTCTCGATAACAAAAATTCATCATTACGTAGATATCAATAAAAACAATATTTATTTGGGTTCTTTCAACTTTACGAACTGCGCAATTCAAATTAAAAACAGTGGAGACAATATTATCGATAGGAAATTATGCTTTATTAGCGCAAGATAATATTTTAGAATATTTCAAATTTGCAACTTACACATTTGGAATTTTGATTATTGAAGAAAATAAAAAACCGGACGAAACTTTTATTGATGTTTCTAAATTATCGAGGGCAATCGATACTCACAAATTAACCGTTTTATAACCTCAAAATGGTCACAAATAAGTATTGCATTTCGTCTATCTTTTTAATATTCCAGTGGCTGTATTGTTTTCGATATTTTTTAACCTTTTGGCCCTTATGGCAACTAAATCCCACATTTTAGCAGTTTTTTAATTATTGAGATCAACAAATACCTTTTTTTTTTGTTCTACATGGCTGGAACAATCATAAATGTAAAAAAAAATAATTGAACGGTCTGTATTGGTTGACTGCCCAACTACCACGTAAAAATAAAGAACCGAATTTCACACTTTTTTCATGAAAAAATTCATTTTCCACTACGGTAAACTACGGTAAACATGGGATTGGCAATTTTCTAACGAAGCCAATACACTTGTAGGAATTATGTAGAATTTTTTCAGAGTTTTTCGTCGGGTGGTTTTTGTTTAAAAAAATAGAGAAAAAAAATTATTTTGAATTCCTAAATTACGACTTCGGGTTCGTCATCAGTGATCCCTAAAACCACCACGTATTAAATTACAAGACAGTTGCTCGAAGAAGAAAGCAGCTTCGGGTGAAACCATTACTTGGTTGGGTGACCAATGAGCTAATTTTTGATCCGCGCATCGATCGATGAACGGGAATAATTTTTATGAATTTATGATGATTAAGACCAACTAAATATTAGTACAAACGTAGCCCCTCGAGTCGCTCGGATGTTTTACTGTTGATCATACGAAGAAAAAACAATAAACACGCGCTGGGTTTTGATCTTCGCGTCATTTTTTTTTATGGACGTCCGTGCGCTCAACGCCACTGTCGCGTAATGTATGTATGTTGAATTTTTCCTTCTTTATTTACGACGACAAGTTCGATTAATAAAAGTTTTCTTTTCTTGTGCAAAAAAACTGAAGGAATCCTGCTTTGTCCTCAACAACATTCACAGGTTCCCTCCAATAAGAATTTTTGACGTTACGGAATACGAATTATGAATTCAAAATGGCGGAGACATCGCGACTAACGCGAAGTGAATTGTGACTTCGATGTAAAAAAAAAAAAAAAAAAACTACATTCGAAGTTTCTTGAGGTCGTGAAATAGAAATAATAAATCGAAAATAGCAAAAGCACTATTACACAGCCACCGAATATTCAAAAGATTAAAAAAAAAAAAGAAATACTTGTTTGTAGCTGTTTTGAGGTTAGGAAGTACGAATAATAAATTCAAAATGGCGGAGAGAACATGGCTCATGAAGAATGACTAAGCTTTAATCAACATGTGATAAAAATGGGTCAGGAATTTTTTAAGGTTATGAATAACGAGTTCGATGCAACGTATCAAATAATTTGAAAATGAGAAAGAATTCGTGCGCGGAATAAGCCGACCTGACCTTGCACATTGGTTGGTGGGCTCACGAGGCCTTGTACTCGGTGTTGCTACTTTCTCCGTTGTTACTGGTCCTTAACAAGACCACATAATACCCCGCCCAGTAAATATTTTCAGCTTTGGATCGCACGTAGTCGAAATAACTTGGATCAAGCGAAGAAAGAGAGAGAAAGAGAACGAGACAGAGTAACAGACAATTGTCCGCGATCCAGTATCCCGACCATGATCCCGAATTAAACGTTCGCGAAACCGTTTTCGATACTTCCGGGAGCTAGAAAAACACTAGATTCCGAATTCTCTAGAATTGTTTCAAAAAACGATGTTTTTCGAGCGATTTTCAAAGCTTTTAACCTTCAAAAATCACGATACTATATTTTCTAAAATAACCTCTAAAAATAGCGAGCTTTTCAACTACCAGAGTCGATTGAAATTTTTGTTAAATCCCTTTTTCATACAAGAAATTATGAATTTCTTGTATAAAAATGATAAAAATTCTACGATCATAAATTCTCTTAAAATGAAAAAGAATTCGATCTTTCTAAAAACGCAACTTGATGAAATTGGACTGGAAAATATATCCAGATTACCAAATCCATAGATTTTTTTTTAATGAAAAATAATACGAATGTAAAAAAGGAAAATGTGATTTTTTTTTTGGAAAGTCGAAAATCGATCTTCAAAGTTGAATCTTAAAAGTTATCTTCAATGTTGATAAATTGATAATCTCGAGTGATCAAGATCTTTCGAAAAAAGCGCGTGACTTAAAAGTCACGCGAGACTTTATCGGACGTGCGTTCGTGCGGACCTAAACAACGAAGGGCACTTGTACCGAGAGATGGCGCTGTTTGAAGACAAAATTACAGCGAGACTGATGCAACACGTATCTCGAACGTGCTGATTTCAATTCGATAAAGCAACCAGAGATTATTTTCTTCGTTGGAGTTTAGACAAAAAGATTGAAAAACCGTGATTTGTAAATAAATAAATTTAAAAAAAAAACGCTGCCAAAAATAATCTGTAAAAAGAAGGTGCCACTTTGAAAGCATACAAACTTCCTCTTTAAACGAAATAAGAATTCTTTAACGTGTCCTGGTTCGAATTAAACAAAGCCAAAGAGTTTAAACTGTGAATTCTATTTAAAAAAAAAAAACAAACTGAACCACAATGTGGCGAAGCTCTGTGCCAGTTGAATCTTGTTTTTCCTCTCACCAACTGTGTTTACATCATTGCCTCGAACGAAAAACACACAAACACGCTTTTGACAGGGCCCACTGTCTGCACCATTGAACAATTCTCGAAATAAAATTTTACTACGAATTATCAAGTTTGTTTTATAATATCAACTTCAGTGACAAAAGAATCATTCTTACAGTGAAGTTCAACAAAATGGAATCGAACTGAAAGAAAAACTTAATCAAGTCGAAATCAAGTACACGATTTTTTTTACGATTTTTTACGATTACAAGATACGATATTTATAATCTTCAAAATTTTACGAAAATCAAGATACGATTATATATCTTTCGATTGGTCCTCGTTCGAAGTAAATCCGTCCAACCAATCCCGAGAAATATAGTTTTTCATTTTTACGATCGGCCACTTCGGGAACTGTTTTTTTCTCGGAGTCAGGAAGAATTTCTATTTAACTCGGAAACTGATTTTGGATCCACGTAACTTCTCATGTATGATTAAGTCATTTTCCCGCCTTTTTGTGCCTGAAGGGCGCTCTAACGTGAGAGATCGTTCTCGAAAATTGTAGAGGCCGAAAATGAATGATAACCCAACGTGTATTTACATTTTTTTTTAAATTTGTATTATTCATAAGCAATAAAAAATCTACGATCGTTACATAAAACTAACGTTGACGTAGGCCGGAGTCAGAAAAAAAATCCATGACCTCTATTTTTTTAACTACTCGACTTTTAGTGTTCAGGGACACATCGTGTCTCAAGTATGGTCAACAGGCATTGGAAAAATGTATGTTGAAAAACCATATATCCAGTGTGGGTGTTTCACCGACCTTTTTCGAGTCACTAAATGTCCATTTTCCACAGTACTTGACATTTATTAGAAAAATTCAAATTTATAGATTAATGAAGAATGCTCGGAAAAATGTTCACATAAAAATTGTATTTTCTCAAACAATTGATACGTAGCAATATAAAATGTTAAAACAATTTTCAAATATTTTGCAAACGGAACAAAAAATGTTGAAAGTTGTTGAGAAAAAAAATTTTGACACTGTTTTGCGACCGTACACAACGGGGTCGAAAACGACTTTGCAAAATGTTCATCATATGTGTTCATAACAAAGGGAAAGATAAAGTGACATTTAGTGAAGGTTTTGTGATGAAAACTGATGAAAACGAAAAAATGTGCAATTTATTTAAACGATAATAATTAAGGTCGTTAGTATTTTTTTGTTATTGAATTATAATTTTTCACGTGTTAACTTTTAACGTGACTTTCGAAATTTTAACTTAAAACTCGACATAACCTAAAATTCAATATTGCAGTCAATAAATCTGTAACGTGTTCGAATATTGAACGCAATTAGTATTTTTCTTTTACGAATTCAAATTTGAGAAGATAATTTCATAATTGGGAAAAGACCGGAGCCTCCGTAATCTCATCACGATCTTGCGCGCGTCGAAAGAAAACGTGAAAGCGCATGTTCGAACGTGCTAGAACACGCTCGTGCCTGACGTCACGCGACTCGTTTGATCAGCTTCGTTGTTGATGAAATTTTTGGTCAGGGTAACGAAATTTTTCATTTTCTCTTAAATTTTTCGTCTTCGTGTTGCGAATTCTTCATTATTGTCATAAATACACTATTATTCGCTCATAAATACGTTATTATTTTTGCCATGAAATGTATTCACGCCCAACACTTTTTTTCCTGGTTCTGCTAAAGACTAAAGTCATGTGGTTATTGTTAGTCAAAAATAGGAATCGGAGTGTTAAAATAATGTCTGAAGTGAAATTTGGAAAAACTGCTCTTTTTTCAATTTTCTTACATCTTGTAATTTCGTTTTCGATTTACAACTGAATCATTCTTTTTACTAGTTCATTCTTCAGAATCTACGCTTCGCAAATTTGTTTCAAATGCGTGCGCATTCGACTCTTAAATGATGTTTTCGAAGTAATGTCAAAAAAATATTTCATTTCGATAAGTTGTGACGTCATTTTCGGATGTAGTTCCAAAAACGAATTGTGGAAAAAAAATGTTTTCGAAACTTTTTTGTGGGAGTTTTAAAATAATAATTCGAGAACAGTCACTTTTTGAAAGTTTATGTGATTTTTATTGTTATCGACGGATTTATCTTTGTTCTTATAATTTAATTTCGACTTCTTTTTTCGTGATTGCACAATATATTTACGAGTTCACGTTGAAATATTAATAAATTTGTTTTTAAAGATATTCTTCTACGTTTTATCATCGTTATTATTATTTTGATGGTGATTGATTTTACAAGTTTCGTTTATAAAATATCATCACTACTTCAATTGTTATTTTTATACTTACATTTTGAATATTGCTGGTATAATAGAGAGCCCACGATGGTTTATGTTTATCAAAAAATATATATATTTTGTTTATTTATTCAAATTTTATCACAGCATTGATTTGTTGTACGAGGATAGATTCTCGGAATCTCTTGGAGACCCGTCAAATGGGAACAAAGAGAACGCTTTGTGTGCGTGTGTATAGAGAAGAGACGCGAGGAGAAGAGGGCTGATGCAACGAAACGTCAAAATCGTACATATAGCGAGAGCGTGACAAAGAGTACGAAGAAAAAACTAAGATTTTTTCGAAGAAAAGCTTTTCAAAAATACAAGGTCAAAAATATTCGAGCGTAATATTTAAATAAATAAATTAAAATCTAGATATTTACTTATGTCATAATAATAGTCAGTCTCGATAGTTGCTTTATATATTTTTTAAATCTTGGGTATAGGCTTTTTACTGTTTAGTTACTTAGTTTCGTTGTTTTTTTTTTTTTTAAGTACATTAATAAATATGCATTTATGTTCGAAAGCTTTGGATGGAATGATTCGAATACTCTTTTTTCAGGCAGTATTTACGAGAATAAATAAAATTATCGTACAAGTGGTGTGTTTGATGGTGTAATGGAAACTTTAAAAAAATTGTGACAAGGTTATCTTCTTGGGCAGTGACTCATTGACAGTGGACGTTCGTTGTTTCGTTATTGATGATCGTTTGATACTTGATTTAATAATTTATTCCATGTTGCTTGATTTGTTCATGATTGGCGGGAGAATTTTGTTCACGCTCGGTGAACTTTTAATTCTCTCGGAATGTCCTATACGCGCGCGAACACACACTACGTACGAACGCGGGTTTACAATTTTTTATTTTCTCTTAGCAACGAAAAATTTGCACACCACGCGGTTGGAAAAAAGTTAATTTTTTCCGTCGCGAATATCCTTTGTTACAATTCGCGATACTGTTCGAATGACCGAAAAAAAAACACAGAAACAAAAGCGCAAGTAGGAACCACTTTGTTTCTTATTTACGTAAGAACTTTTGGAGCCCCTGTGGGGAGCACACTGAAGAAAAGAAACGTTCTCTACGAGTCCGTTGACTGCATCTAACTTGACGAGATCCCGATAGGTTCGCTTTATGTCTCGGTCCCTTCTCCCTCCCCCCCCCCGCACCGCGGCGCGCGGTCGCGAAGCTGTTGCTCCCTGCTCTTCGCGGAACGGCCACCAAGCTTTCGATTCTCGACACCAGAGCTGCGCGCAAATGTTGTTTTGTCAGTCCGCTTCGCGCATACACAGCTGACGCAACTCCTGTGTATACCAGGTGGAGTTTTTAGTTAAACGGGTGTAAACGAAACAACGCTATTTAGGGTTCACAGTCAACGAGAAGGACGCACAAACAATGGGCTTTTACGACGTAGAGAGCCCTTTATTCAAAATCTCTTGCTACCGATAATAGCGTCAATTCGAGGGCCTCTCTCCCTTTTATTGAGTCATGCAGTTTTGACGTACTAATCAAATGATTAATTCTGCAAATAAATATCATTGAAAAAATACGAGTTTTGGGCTTCTATCGTTGAATCGAACTGTTTAGCGATTTCTAGTATTAATTATGATTATTCTTCGAAAATAATCCTTCAATACTTCGATGGAATCAGTAGATTTTCATATAATTTATATAAATCATGATAAAATTCAAATTTAGTCAATAGATCAACTCATTTCTTAATATTTCCTAATTAACTGACATGAATCAATCATTATTTACGCATTTTCAAGTTCAATGTAAGAAAAAACATAATGTTTCGCCATTTTTCCGACTTTATTTAGAACGTGATCATTTTTGTGGATGTTTTCTGTTATATTTCCTAAATTCTTAGTCCACGGAGCTAAGATTTGCGAAATAATTTTCAACTATCTTAACTTTGGAAATCTGTAATGGCGATGAATCATTGATTGGGAGTGCGAGTAGTACATATATTTCGTCACACGATTTTTCATGCATTACATTTAAACAAAAAAATAAAAACGTATAAAAAATGAAGATGCTCGGTAACTAGTAAGTGAAAACCTCGCCCATATAGACTTATATAATTGCCCGTTCCTGGATCGACATTAGCAGACGACCTGATGGCTTCCTTACGTAGTTCAAAATAACTCGATGACGTACGCACTCTGGCGTACTTGATACACATAATGTGACACATTTCTTATGCGCTTCATTTTTTTTCTTTACCGAATAAAATCAAAAAGAAAAAAGTACTTTGGCTGCCATTTTTAATTCACGTAGAAAAATTTGTTTATAACCTTATGCAAAAAATGGAAAAAAAAAAGTTTTCCAAGATGAATCAGACGTTATCGTGAGCTGGATATAAATTTGCTATAAACTCTGTAATGTAGGACGAAGAGTCGGCTTGAAACAGAGAGCGAGACCTTGAAACAATGGTGGGAGTTTATGTATAACGTGCCTCCCAATGTATACGGGTAAAAAAATATATATGTATGTGTAGATCGTGTTTAGACTCGTTGGATCTGTTTTTAGCACTATTTCGCACGACGTGACTTGAAAATCTCTCTCCAAAAAAAATTACCGATGAATCCTAACGGGCCACAGCCCAAAATATATCGTTATTCAATGCATAACAATAATGGTTATTATTTTTATTATATGAGTGGCATTAGGATCGCGACGCTTTGCTAATTATTTAAAAAATTAAAAAAGAAACATTTGTCTAATTATGATGGTTGTTATTATCTTTTTGAATTATTATTTATTTAACCAAAAGTCTTAAATTGATTAATTATCGATAAATAACCTATAAGATCGAGTGAAACTTCGATTTAAAACACATTTAAATCGGATTGTAATTTATTCAAACTTATGTCATAGAAACAGAAGTACTAAATCTGTTTTTTCCTCTGTCGAAAAAAAAAAAGAATCGAAGTTGTACTGAAGGCGATGAGAGGGGAAAGTGGATTTCGATTACACAAATAATATAGCGTTCACTGTAAAAAAAATGAGATAAGAATTGCGTTGTTTTCCATCGACAGTAGAGGACGAATTTGCTGATTGATTTGTACGAAACGCGTAAATGTTTCTGTCATATGAAAATCCGAGGGTATAATACATTTCTCGAGGCTCGGTGATCTCTCATGATGAAAGATCCAAATTTGCGAGGATATGATTCAAGATTTTTACTATTGCATCGTGATTGATCGTTGAGAAAAAAAGTTTATTTGCTCAAAGTCTCTTTGTTAAGAGTCAATTTCTCCATAACTGAATAACCTTTCAAACGCTGATGCTCAACGAAACATCGAAGCGTCGCACTTCTTTATCGTTTTTTTTTTTACTCTCTTGTTGCGATAGAATATTAAAATTATTTAAATGATGCAAAAACTTACCCGGATGCGTCCAAACGCTCTCACACCAAAAAATCAACCAGTCTTTGTTCTTTTGTTTTAATTAACGGGATATGATTGAAGAAAAAAAAAAAGAGAGTCCCGGGTAAGACACTACGCGGTCCCGATTTTGACAGTTACTCACGGACAACAAGGAAAATGGCGGCGTTCCGTCCAGCTGATCACTACGCGAGCCGCCCAACGCCATTTCTGCAACGCGAAAAGTAGTTCCTCTCACACGATTATCATTGAATTATGAAATTACTTGAAGAGCGATGTAAAAAAATAAGCAAAGATTAAAAAATTGAATAAAAACTGAAATGTTTCCATTAAAACAAGAAAAATTTGCTTTAATTGAACAATATTTTATATTTTGTACTCTTGTTCTTTTTTCATATTCTATGCCATACGTATTACGCCATACGCTATAGTGACTGTCAACAATTTACCGAGAGAGGGGGAAAAACACATAACACACAACCATTTTTTGTGTTAATCAAAATAATGTCTTTTGGTTTTCAAAGACCAAAAAAACAAATCCTACATAATATGCGAAACTTTATTTCATTTTTCGAATTAATGGACAGAATTCTTGATTTTTTCAACTTTTTTTTTCTTTTTCGATTTATTCAAACATAAATAATTAAATGCTAAATTTACTTTAGTTTAGTTTAGTTTTTTTTTAGTTTAGTACTACATTTACTTTTTATTTTTTATTTCTCGGTTTATACTAAGTCTACTTGTTTTGTAGGCCTTTTTTGGTTTTTAGAATTCGGTATTCCAGTCGATATTCAAAATAAATGAGTATTTACAAAGTGCAAGTTAGATATTTTGTTCGAAGCATTTTCAATTTTTGTTAAATTTTTAATATCAAATATTCATTAAGCTTGATGTTCACAGCTTTATCAATGAGGTTTCGCTTGATGTTCAAGTTTATTGACGTATTTTTTAAACATAAATATTTTCAATAATTACGAAATCTCGTATTTTTACCATTTATCATGAATGGGTTGAATTTCCAAATGATAATCAAGATAATTATCTTATCTTTCCATCATTTGACTCGATAAACAAAAAAATGTTTTCAAAAAATCGTACTTTTCGAAAAAATCAAAAATATTCGATACGGAAAAAAAATTCGCTAATACGTGAAACAATTGGTTTGGTTTAAATGTTCATCGAATAAATTTTCAGTCTCATTATTACTAAAAACGAATGTGAATAACTTGTCGAACGGTTGAAATTTTTGCAAATCCAAGAAAAAGTCGCAAACGTGTGAAATTTCTATCAAACGAAATAACTAGCCTAAGACGAATTGTTAAAATTCCCTAAGCAAATGATTCCTTTATTGACACAACCGATAAGTGTTTCTGACAAATTCCCAGTCGATCACGTGCATCCATCGCTTATGGACAAAATTTCTTTCTCTTTTTGGTCTTCGAGCATTTTCACAGCATCTTCGAGAGTGAATAAATGTTCGTCTCTTATACCTGGTGCGACGAGTCTCATGGCCGCTGCCAATTTGTAAAGATATTCAGTATTGGTGCCGCTGGGTCCTCTCCCTTCGATAATATGCCTCGCAATAGTTTCTATACTCTCAGCTCCTGCAAAATTTGGATTATCTTCGGTGCCTATGTAGATTGTCAAATAAAATGGCATTTCCTCTGACGCCGACGGAGTCACTGGCACAATAGGATTTTCTTTCAATAAGCTGTTGTCCGAAATTCTACTGTTCAGCGTTTCTGGATCCATTGTCACTGGAGGCTGGCATGGATGGAAAAGAACTGTTTTTCGTGTATATCCACCTTTTTCTCTAAAGTCCAAATGATTTACTACGTTGTCTATGTTCTCGGAAGCTATTTTATATGCTAGACCCCAAACTTGATCTTCTCCATTTGATGATTCTATCAAAGTCACTACACGGCCAGGCTGTAACAGATTAATTAATATTTCATCATTTTTTTATTTACTTTCCAAAATTTGTGCCAATTATAAGCCACAAATTTCATGATTGTTAAATAAGTCCTTTCCTGTCAACCTACAGTTGTTTTTTTTATTATTTTTTATTTCTGCTTTCCAATTACTAAATGCCTTGCCCTAATTCCCCAATGAAAATGAATACGTTGTTCAATGCGGAAAACTTAATGACAGTTGAGGAAATATGAAAATTTTTTAAACCACCAGGTTTTCCAATTTGGAAATGTTTTTTTGGGGTATTTTCAAACCTAAGTGATTCATGTTTTTTATTTACTCATTTATTCTTATATTTTTAGATGGAATACGTTTTTTTTTCTCATTAACTGATTTATTAATTTTCTTGTTTATTTAAATAAATATTCAAGTTAATTAATTGTTGTTTATTTCAATGAAGCAAAGGACTGACCTTTGCTGGTATTCCTCTGTGATCTGTGCTCTTCTGATAAAATCTTCTGACGTAACCTTTGATGTAGCCAACAAGTTTTTTCTCGTAAGGAAAATCAGCTTTCCATATGAGCGAACCATAGCCAAACACCCACATGGTTTAATCTGCGATTGAAAAAATATTTTTAACTACACCAATATTTAATTTATGGTCAATATTTCAACTACTTTTCCTATTCTAATTCAAAAAGTGGTATGAAAAAAAAATTGTATGACAATCTGTATTATTTCTTTTAGTTTCAGAGATTAATTGAATATGATAATGTATCGGATTCCCATAATTGTTTATATTTCATCGGGAATGTGATTGTTGATAACATCACATCGAATTGCAAAAAAATTTGAGAATTGTAAAGGATTAAATACTTATTATGTCTTTGGAATAATTTACCTGTTGAATGAAACTTTTAAATAGTGTTATTTAAAAGAAAGAAAGCTATATATATATAAGCCGATAGGCGTCACATGAAAACAATAGAAACATCTAGACTCGAGTTGTTCACGTCAAATCAAATGCAGAAATGCACTTCAATTCTTTTGTATATATTACAGAATTTCCGTCGCATTTTTAATCTAAAAAAATGGTTAATTATATAAGATAATACGTACGTCGATGATAAAAATGTTCATCCAATTTTCCAATATGTTTCGTCACTTGAAGCACATAACCGCGTCAAATCAAACAGAAATGTTATTCACAAATCTCATTTAAATAATGCTGAAAATTTTCAAGAGTTTTGTTAGGTCGATAGTAATACGAGTTTCTAGCATTTTTTTCGAACGAATGGGAAATAAAAGTATAAAATACAATATAAAAACTTTGATTAATACGTTTGTGTTTACGAAGGAGACCACGACCGTGACGATTTTGAGGACCAACCGCGTGGTTATTTCACTCGTAAATAAAAATAGAAAGCTTGCGGGTTATATTCGTCATGGATTAACATTTCATTTTAATTCCGTCAAATGAGTTTTATGAAACAAAGATTTACAATGTTTTACAAAGCTTCCTGTTATCTTTAACAACAGGTTAATTTTTTTATTCACCTGATAAAAATGTGGAAAACACACAGGAACAATTAAAAATAATGGCAAACAACGTCAAACTGTCATTCTCAAGCAACCACCGAGCAACAGCTGATGTGACCTAACCTCACAATTTATCTGTCGTCGTCAGTCCCACGTGTGTGTCCCCACTTTATTATTATATTCACACATGAGAGTGCAAAATGCTATCAGTTAATTTATGCAGCGATATTTTAGCTATCCGTTGCATAAAAGAATATGTATGCATAGGTAATTGTGGAATTTTCACCCAATTTTGATTCTCGAGTAAAAGTCAATAATCTTTCCAATAATTCGTTTTTTTTCTCAGGTGTCGGAAACTGTGTTAATGCTTATCGTACTAATTCTAAAGAAATCGTAGCTAAACTTGAGGTGTTTAAAAGTGATAATATCCACGATATCATTAAAGGACCTGAAAATGAATTATTTATTTTTGGCGGAAAAAGTTTCGGTATCTGTGAACTTTTAATCGACGCCCACAACGCCAAGTAAGTTTTTTTTGGGTATTTTATTATTTTCACATACTGGATACTTATTATTTTGTCTGTACAGGCTCAAATTACACTCGGTCGAGAGTTTTGATGACTGGATCATTGCCCTTGCGTGGATTCCTCTTGAAAATCATACTTTATTGAGCATACTTTTTGCTCACAATAATTTACGTTTTCATGAGACAAAAAGTAAAAAAACTCGAACTTTTTGGTGTCAAGAAAAATGTATTTTGTATCCTTTTTTTTGTCTATAACAAATTTCATTATTCTTCTCAATATGAGAGGAAAAAATGACAGAGAACTTCCTGACATGCATGCAATCAATTTTTAAATGTTGGAAATGTTGGAAGAAATTCAATTTAAAAAAATGAAGAGTTTTTCAAAATTTAATCAATGAAAGATTTATCATAAACAGAAACAACTTATTTGATAATTGAAATCTAAATTACTTGTTTGCCCAAATGATTTTTGGAGAACACAGTTTTTCTCATTGTCATTGGGAAATTACAATTTTTGCTGATTCGTTACTAGACCATTCAATTCACAAATTATTCTGTCTCAATATGTTTTTGAAACAGAAAACACAACTTTATTGAATTATTTTCACATATTCAAAAAAAATGAACAGAAAGAAGGAACAAACAAATTTTGTTTGACACAATATTGTCAGGTTACAAAAAATCTCCCTTATCAAAATTGATCAGATACGGAGGATCGCTTTTGGCAACGAGCGAAGAAACGACAGTCTTCAGCGGCACAGTTTTTCAGGAAATTTTAATTTGGCAAGCAAAAAACAATCGTGGTTGTTCCAACGACGTTGCTGTTCTTCATCGTTTGAAGGGCCACAAAGTTAGTTTTAAAAAAATGCCTAATTTCTTATTTTACAATGTTTTCCCTATACTCAAGTGAAAAGTAATTGAACAAAAAAGATTTTGCAATAACATAATAAGGCTAACAATATAAATTTACCTCAAAGTGAATTTTTTTAGTCATTTCCGACATCTAAATTTTTCCACAAACTTATCATTATCACGAGTTCTGTTAGAATTTTTTTATTTTTTAAACTCGAATTTTTATTCTGACAGCAATTGAAGACGTTAAAATTTTTTTCATAAATGAACGATTTTTTTGATACTTTCAGGGCGTAATATTTTCGGTAATATACGATTCTGGACTCAGAATTATAAGTTCGACATCGGACGACAGAACAGTCAGACTTTGGAGAGTCGAGGAGCAAAAAGTTGAAAAGAGCAATAAGATCGATTGGAATACTTGCAAAATTAATTTGTCGACGACGATGTATGGACATACAGCAAGAGTTTGGAGATCAATAATAAGAGAGAAAAAAATTATAACCATTGGAGAGGATTCTCTAATGTGCATTTGGTCTTTGGATGGAAAACTATTGGACAAAGTGGAAATTCACAACGGCTCTGAGATTTGGAGCATAGATGTCTCTGAAAATAATGAAAAAATTTTCACCGGCGGAGCGGATGGAGCTGTCAATGTTTGGTCTTTTGAATCTACAAATTCTTTTCAAGAACATTCTGTTTACACCAGCGATGAAAATAAAAATGCCAAATTTGTTTTTTACACCAATTCCCGTAATGTTCTCATTTTTGTGGACGGAGGAAATTTAATTCTTTATTGTCAAGAAGTCAAGACCGCCAAAACATCTTTCAATTTATCGAGATTCTCGAGTTACTGCATCATGCAAATTTCACCTGATCGCAGAAAAATTGCTTTGGGTTCCAAGGATGGATTCTTAGAAATATACGAAGGTAGAAGAATAATATTTTATCAATATTTTCTTAAGAAGTTTTGAAAGTGTAGTAAAATTATAGTTTTTGGAAAATACGAAAATTAGCAGTGATTTTGATCGATTTTTGATAAAAAATCATTTTTTTCTAACACTTTTCACATGCTTAACATTCACAAATCAATATTCCTATTTTTCTTGTGATTTTTTGTAAATCTTGCTCAATTTTACGTGAATAATGTTCCTTTTAAAAATCAAAAAATAATTTTCATCACTTCTGTGATATTTTTATTTATTTAATTAAATTTTCTTTTTCACATTAATATTATTTTACTGGGTCAAGAATCTCAAATATGAAAATATCTTATCGGGATGTAAAAATTTTTTGACACACACAACTCGGTTTCGTAATCACATGACAAACTTTTTGATTTTCCATTTATAGAGATCCTTGAGGAAGGAGATTCGACGTTACGAAAAACATTGGAAAAAAAAATAGCGGAATCGAAAATATTTTCATTACATTGGCTGAACAATGAAAAAATAATAATTTGCAGCGATTCTGGTTGTTTGCAAATAATTGATAAGATTCCAGAAGTTGTAGAAATGGAACGGACTTTTGTATTACCAGCGAATCGCGAGCGTTGGACGACCGCTGCGATAATTTTCAAAAATCTGTTGATTTGTGGTGATCGAGCTGGCAGTGTTTACACTTATAATTTGAATGACAAAAATTCCGAGTCTTTGCCGATGCAAATTTTTCCAAGAATCCATGGACGTCTCGGCGTTCAATCCTTCGTTATCTCAGCCAACAAACTTTTAAGTACAGGACGCGATGGTACTGTGAGATATTATGAATTTCATCATCATACGAAGGAACTTCGAACGCTTCATCTAAGAAAAATGCCGATGGACTGGGTCTGCAAAATTTTAGGCGACAACAACGATCTCTACGTTTTGGGATTTAAAGAAGTATTTGAAAAATAAAATTATTTTCCATTTTTTAAAGACAATCAAATTAATTTAGTTTAGTTTAATTTTATTATGTACAAAATTAGAAAAAAGTTTTGTTTAATTTTGTTAAGTATTTTGGGCTGTCAAAGAATTCTTGAGAAATCAGGTTTACAAAAATTAATTATTTTGTATTTTTAGTGAAAAAAAACGACTTTTGTTGTCTGTATGATTTTGAGTCACAAGTTGAATTTTCAATTGTGTTTTTATAGTCGGTAAATTCTAGTGGATCGTTGGTACTTCGAAAAAGATTTACTCCCAAAAACATGCTATTTGAAAAAAAATATTACAAATGTTGCCAATCTTTATAAATGTTACCATTGATGAAATCCAAAAAAATGCCATAAAAAGCTTGAAGAATTGAAAAAAACAGATATTTAATGACAGTTAAACGATAAAGATGTCTTTTTCATCATTTTTTTCACTAAAAGTGCATTAAAAGACAAATTTGAACAGATCAGAAAGAATGAAGTTCCGTGATTGATTGATAAATATTGTGACTTCTTAAAAAAAAGCTTTATAATGACTTTTTGAAAAGTGGAATTTTGTTGAATACATTTTTTTTCATTGCAGGTCGAATTCATGGTTTACAGTATGAATTTGAAAAGGATCGTTCAACGATATGATTGTGGTGGTGGGCACAGATCGTGGGATTGTAAAATCGTCGACGGAAAACTGGATTTTCTGTACATAAGAGACAAACGAGTCTACGAATTGGATTGCAAGCTTCGTAACACGAATTTCCCCATAAAAAAAGGTTTTCACACGAGAGAAATTTACAGAATCGAAACCTTGGAAACTTTGGGAGATCACAGAATATTTATATCGGCGAGTGAAGATTGCACACTTCGTTTGTTTTGTATAATTGAAGAAAAATCCAAAATTCATAAAAATTACAGTCTCGAAACACTGGAGACATACGACGGTCACATATCGAACGTGAAATGTCTGGCAATTTTGAATTTGGAGAAGAGTGAAAAATTGTCAAGAAACCTTGTCGTATCTGGAGGAGGAAGAGGCCAATTAAAAATTTGGGAAATTTGTGTAACGAGCGAAGAAAAAATATTGACTAATAATTCAACAACGTGTAGAGAATTATTGTCTTACATGTTACGAGGAACTGACAAGGATCGTAAAAAAAATTGGCGATCTAATCAACCAGCTTTTTACGTTGATCCCGAAACTCGATTCATGGATTTAAAAATTCAATTATACGAAAATAATTCAAATTTCGTTGTCATTTTCGTCGCTTGTTCCGATGGATATTTACGAACTTTGCTATATGACGTCACCAAAAATATTTTGCTTCTCAGTCCTTTTATCAATTATTGCAATCGATGTACTTTGAAAATTAACACATTTTCTTACGAATCCCAAACGGTATTGATGTCCATGACGACCGATGGAATCGTCAGATTTTGGCAAATGAATTCAACCATCGAAAATCTTGTGGATGAAGCGATCGAAAAATTTGATAAATACAACGAAAAGACAAATACAACGAATGTTCCATTCGCTAATATTAAAATTCATCAGTCAGGTATAAATAGTTTTGATTTTCGTCAAATCGATCATTCCCGATGGCTCTTGTTGACCGGTGGTGATGATAATTTATTGAGTCTCGTTGTCATCGAAATTTCGCTAAAAAATAACGAGCTGTTTGCTCGTTTACTGACCAGTTGGAATTCTTCGTCGACTCATTCCGCACAAATTACAGGTATTACCCATATTTTTATTTTTTCAACAAAAATTAATGAAGCTTAATGATTAAAAAACAGGAATTAACAGTAATAAGACGGAATACTAATAACTTTCTACTATTAATAACAATAATATCAATATTTATCATAAAAACGAAATATACTCGTAATCGGAAAAAATAAGAAATTTTATTGAAAAGAATGTTTAAATTCATTAACAGTACAGACTTTTGGAAACCAATTTTTCGATCTGTTAGAGAAAAATATGCATCAGAAATGCAAAAAGAAAATTCAAATTATGAGTTCATGTCCAACTTGAAAAATTCACCGGTGATAAAAAAAAATGCAAATGAATGGATGAATTAAATGCAATAATTGATTTTAAACATGCCCAATGTGTTATTAAAATTTGTCATTTCAAAAAAAGTTACAACCACTTTTGAAAATTATTGTGAAAATTTTCAGACTTCGTTAGATTTAATATATAAAAAAAAAACATTACAGGTGCAAAATTTATCAATGGCCATCAAATGCTGAGCACTGGAATAGACCAACTGGTCTGTGTTCATTCTTACTCTTACGTGGATGGTAAATTGTCTGTTTCACAGAAGGAAGAATCAGTCACTCTCGTGCCGGACGTACAGGGTGTAGAATTGTGTCAAAAGAACAACGGGTAAGATTTCTGTGTTAAAAACAGTAAATTATGGCAATTTTTGAACATAGAAAAGGTATGAAAATATTCTCGTTTTCTAAAAAGAATTTTCGTGTAAGATAAATTGTGAGGAATTTTTTGAATGAACTAAAGTTACGTAAAAGTTTAGCCATTTTTAATTTACAGTATTGTGTTTAATCGACGATTTTTATAACGTTACAGAAACAACGAAACACTCGCTTGTGTGTATGGAAAAGGACTCGAAGTCATAGCCTTGGAGTTTATAAAATAAGCTTTAAGTTTATAAAATATATTTGCACAGAAAAACGAGACAATTTTGTTTGTCAGTAAAAATAATCACATTTTTACATCAATGCAGTAAAGGTTTTTTATCAAATAATCATTGTTTACGAGCCTTTAGGAACCACAATTTTGTATAAACGACTGTTTAAATACTTTCAGGTAAAAGTACATGGTACTATAGATCATTTGAATATAAAATTCATGAAATACTGTCATTCGTTGAAAAAGATTCAACAGTTTAATTGCGGAATCCTCTTGATGAGTTTGTCCCATATTTCCGAACCGTTGGTCCATGGTAAAATCTCAGCCTTTGGTATTTTATCAGCGTCGCTTTTGTTCTCATTGAGAATTTTTATAAGCGAATAATTTATTCTTGGGAAAGCTAAGTCTCCGGGAGACAAACGAAGGATTGGACACAAATCGTTTCTACCATCGCCGACATAAGCAACTTTTAGGAATTTAATCCCTTCTTCGGATCTTCTTTTAATGTAGCTCTCGAGGATATGACCTTTGCACATATTTATTTCGCTCAATTTACACCAATCTTGAATGTGATACATTTCAATTTTGAGCAAATCTTTATCATCGAACAAAGCAGGATTTGTAAATACTTGTGTTATCGTTTCATCGAGTTTTTGAGACTCCAGCCAATGATTTATAAAAAAACTGTTTGAATCGCTTATTATTATGGTCTCGACTCCTCGAGAGTGTAATTTTTTCAGTAACGATGGAAAACCATCCACCGCTCCAATTGCACTTATTGCATTTTCAATTTCTGTTCTTGTTACACCTTTTTCGTTCAGATGTTCAAATATTGTTCTCATATAAATTGTCCAACACTCAGTGTCATAGATTTTTTTCAAATTGGTCAAAGCTTTCTCGTCTTTTAATAAATTTCTCACTACGGTGTCTGTGTTGTCGTCCACGACTGTGTGATCAAAGTCGAAGGCTATCAGCAAAGGTTTTGTCATCTGTTAAAAAAATACGTTTTTTTAAATAGTAATTAGACACAAAACGTGTCATGAGGTGAATATTCATTGAACAATCAATTAATGATGAATTTTCATACATCATATTGATTATTCTGACATTTACTTCACGTTGATTATCATTTAATATAATCAAATGTGAAATTGCACAAAAATCTATTTTTGCTAATTATTTTTTTTTTATTAATTGATTTGGAATGAATGAAAAAAAAAAAAACAAAACAATTTATAATATTAAGTTTGCTGTTTTTCGTTGACCCTACGGTGACAAATAAAAAAGTATTGAAATTGAGTGTCAATGATTCAATGATAAAATAAACGAAAAACAATGGAAGCGTGAAAAAATTTCAATGGTATATTTTTTTTTCATACTTACGATAACTTTCGAGCACAAAAAATGTGCAAAGAGGTAGTGACGATTAGTTGCTTTTTTAATGATATTCGCCAACAATTGTTCAATCTTCAATTATTGTGCGTTCCTCGCGTCAACTTACTGAAACAGAAATATAACCTAACGCCTAACGATGATGTGCGATAATAACTTGTTATTATGTCACCTTTAACACAGAACCACTCCACGAAAAATTGTTGGCTCAATAATACCATTAAAAATAATTGCCCACTAATGTTTGGTGATAAAAAAAAACGCCGTTCCTGCAGGGTGATCTAGCAGTTCCGTGAGTGCGAGACGTGTGAATTTTATTTTTATTTTGAAACATCAAAAAAGCTTCGACAAAAACGTGCTACTGGATTTTTACCAACCCAAAGACTCATAGTCTCATAGATCACCTTTTATATGACTTTAAACAAGTTTTTATATATCTATAGGCAGGCTATAACTGTAATAAACGCTACACCATTTGGATTGGTTGATTCCAAAACATTTTCGACATTAAACATTCAGCGTAAGTAAATATACACTCCAGTAAATCGTCTAATGTTTGCACACTGTTTAAAACGGTTTTCATTTTTGCCGCGCTTCAACTTAAATGATATATTTTCATTATTTTCTTTTTCTATGCTCTCGATCTTCCAACTCCCCCTGAGTTAGCCATGTCATGCGACTATTTGGGATTTGGTCAGGATCGTACAGGATCGCCGGTGCCTATTGAACAGGCACCACTCTAGGGATATTTCAAGTTCAAATGAAAAAGAGTTTTGAGTCAATTATATTTCATGAATATAATCGTATTTGATTACCTATTATTAATGAATTGAGAATCAAACTTTTCAAAAATGATTAATGGAATCGTTCATCGAATTAAGTTTAAAAAAAATATAAAGTATCAATTATTTCTCTTCTAAGTCTTGTTATCCATGATCAACTTTCTTTAAAATTGAAATATTTATTTTGTCGCGTGAAAAAAAAAAATTGTACATTTTCAACAGATGACGAAGCCTCTGTTGGTAGCTTTTGATTTTGATTATACGATTGTGGACGACAATACGGACATTGTAGTTCGTAGTTTATTGGAAGGCGATAAGAGTCTGTTGCACATCGAGCAGATTTATGAGACAGAATGTTGTCCAACGTATATGGGAAAGACGTTTGAATTTATTCATAAAAAAGGTCGAAGAGGTAAAGACATCGAAAAAACAATAAGAATGATACCACCTGTGCATGGTTTTCCATCGCTCTTGAAAAAGTTACATTCTCGAGATATCGAGATTATTATAATAAGTGATGCGAATACATATTTCATAAATGTTTGGCTCAAGTATCACAAACTCGGCCATACGATCAAAGAAATATTTTCGAATCCTGCTCGGCTCGATCGCAGAGGCCTGCTCAAAATTGATATGTATCAAGTACAAGATTGGTGCAAATTTAGCTCGATTAATATGTGCAAAGGACATATTCTCAAAAATTACGTCGAAAGAAGGTCGGAGGAAGGAATCAATTTCCAAAAAATTGCCTACGTCGGCGATGGCGATGATGATTTTTGTGCGATTCTTTGTTTATCCGCTGAAGATTTGGCTTTTCCAAGAATCAATTATAAACTCGCAAAAATACTCAATGAGAACGAGAGCGATGCAAATAGGATCACAAAAGCAGAAATCTTACCGTGGACCGATGGTACTGAAATATGGGACGATCTCATCGAACGAATTCCGGATTTAAATTAATAGCCTAAAAAATCGATTTTATTCGTTTTATATTGAATTTGACAGATGCGGCGATTTATTTTATGATCGTGATGATATTTTTCAAAATTTCTGAAAAATCGTTGGTGGAAAATAAATATTCGACACCAAATGCTTGTATATTCATTTCATTCACGTAATTGCTTTTTTTCGCTGTAAAAATGTCTGAAAAATTCCCTTCACGCCCTTTGACTGGTCCTGCTTTCTCTAATCCAATACCTTTGTTCCTTTTTTGTAATGAAATAAAACTAAGAAACAATTGAGCACAATGAACATTGAATTTCGATTGTTTTTCTATAAAAACATTCAAAATCTCGTTCGCTTCGCGATCGAGCTCTGCAACTGTCAAAATCGTCTGTCAATTCGTGTGACCGAGAACGAAAAAAATATTGTGAGTCGGGAGTCCAGACTCGCGTATTACATGTGCGAACAAAGAGAAAGTGCCGGTGTAAACAAACTGAAAACTAAGCGTTCAGCGTGACGAAAACGTGTGGAATCGTCCTAATAAATTGTAATAATTTTAGATTTCATTTTGTCGAAAAAAATATTTCATTATGGCTTGTAGACCAGCAGGAATGTCAGACGATGATTCTTCCGACGAAGAGTCCCATTGGCACAATTCTAAGGACAAAGTAAACAAAAATCATAACCTCTCAATTTGTAAATTCGACACTTTTTCCAAATTCCTGTTTTTTTTTTTTTTATTTTTCATTGTAAGAAGAATAATCGCCCGAATCATCGATGGTCAGACCAGAGTAATGGATCGGCTCAGATTTCACCTCAAAATAATAATGGTGGTTCACCTATTGTCAAATCTTTACCTCTTCATGACGAACAGTCTCGTCAAGAGGAACAAGAGTTACAATTTCAAGTTTTGAGTGCCTGCATGACTGGAAATTTGGAAGTTATTAACGATTACATCAAAGGTAAATGCTTCAGTTTATCATTTCTCGTCAGTTTTGATATTACCCCCATTTTTATCGATTTTCAATCCAGTTCATTGAACCTGAACTATAATGTTTTTTCAAATTAAAAAACCATCCCTTTTTTTCTCTTGTGTTTTTATGAATTTAGAGAAGTAAGTTATACCCTCCACTTCAGAGAAAAACTTGACTCTATTGAAACTTTCATAAATTTATTCTCTTTCTTATCTCTACTGAAAAAAATCTTTGCCAATCTTTTGAAGTGTTTTATGACATGTTTTCACATTCCTGAACAATTTTTTTCCATACAAAAATGTAAATTTTTTATGCACCAAATCATGAAATGTTTAAAATACTCAGACACTGAAGTTGTCATTTCCATCTTGAATAAAATTTCCAAAGAAATTTTCAATCTGTATGAAATAACCTTGTGCGGCAACCGAAATTTTTGCTAAAATATTATAGAAAAAACAGACTGAGGAACGAAGAATGTTCGACTAAAAGGAAGTTACAATTTGGGCAAAAAAAATGCAATTAAATTGTATAAATAATTGAATTCTTCAAAAAAACCTCTTGGTTCTTGTACTTTGGATGAAGATTAACTTATTAAGCATCAAAGCATTTTAGAGATTTCAGATATTTTGTATATAAAAATTCTTCTCATTTAAAAGAAAAAAAATCACTAAATTTACACTAGTTTCCCAGGCGAATAAATAATTATTGCAAGTTTTTGTATTAAAAATAAAATATGGAAAAAAAATTTTGAATTTAATTACTTACAGCCGGTCACAATGTCAATGATTATCTTCACACTGGATGGACTTTGCTGCTCTACGGAGCATCGTCTGCATTACCAGAAGTTGTTGAATTGCTTATAAAACTTGGCGCTAAAGCGAACAAAAATAAAGGTAAAATGACATTGAAACATTTTTTTCAATTCAAAACCGAAATTTATGAATTAAGTACCACAAAATAATTAGTTTTGTACTCTTTGTTGCTTAAAAATCTTTGGGACTAAAAATTGCTCGCAATCATTTGTAATTTCATGTTAAGTCGATTGTTTTTTTTGTTTCAAACCATTTTTGTCAACATTATCGATTCCCATGAAATTATTTGCCATCAAATTGTGTAGTTTAGCTTTTTTGTAGCGTTTGGTTGTCATAAAAATTTTAGAAACAATCTAAGTTTCGTTTTTTTCGCTATTATTTTTCTGAGCTTTTTTCACGTTTATTTTTTCGCTTGAACTAACAGATGGATATACTCCCCTGATGGTATTGTGCGATTCTGCAAAAGGCACTGAGGAACAATGTTTGAAATGCATTTCCATACTCATTGAAGCAAAGGCAAACCCAAATGCACACAACAAACTTATGTAAACAATCACATTGTTCACAATCCTCTCAACTGATACTTTGCTATTATTTTTTTTTATTATTTTTTTTTTCAATTTCCACGTAATCTACATTTAACCTTTGTCTCCTACATTTTTTTTTTTGTCGAATGCGAATCCTACACGTGGGTCGAAAAGACCCCAATCTCGTTTTGAGCATAAAATTTTTCTCGGATACGATAATGAGTACGAAAAAATTGTATTCGGTAAACATAAAAATATTAAAACTTAACAAAACGAAACGACGTTCGAGAAAAAAAAGTTTTGTACTTGAAAAATTGGGGTCGTTTTCGTAGTAGAAGTCAAGGGTTAAATTTTTTTTTCTCTTATTGGCGGTGGAAAAAACTGAAATACTTGTTTTAATTTGATCGAGAATCGTGATTTATTTTAAAGGAAAACCGCTCTAATGTTTGCCTGTAAATCAAGAGGAATAGCGATTGTTGAAGAATTGTTAAAACACGTGAATAATATTGACGCAATTGACAGTGACGGAAGAACGGTAAAAAATGATTTATTTAATATTGAAAAATGAAAAATTGATATGAATATTAATTTAAGTTTAAATCGTCGATCGTAATGCTCACGTTATTGTTTTTCTTTTTGAACAAATATTCATCTTCCATTTTATTGATAATATTTATTATATATTTCGTATCAAAAAAATGAAAAAAAATGTTTACAGGCTCTTCATTATGCAGCGAGAGCAAACAAACCGGAGATCGTGAAGCTCCTGTTGAAAAATAATGCAACGCGAACGATAACCGATTCCTCAGATTTCACAGCAAAAGATATCGCAGTGGCAAAAGGCTACGATGGAATTGTTGCTCTTTTGGATTCGGACGAGAATTGCGGTGACGATTCTTATTGCGAAGTCTCTGAGCCTAAAAATTGGAGTGACATGTTTTCCGACGATATTGGCAACTCGGTAAATCGTGATATTGCCGAAATTCTCTTCGGCATGGGCCTCGAATCTTACAAAGCATGCTTTAAGGGCATGAATTTGAAAACATTTCTTAAATTGACCGACGACGATCTCTTGAAATTGGGAATCGACGTGGATTTTCACAGGAAACAATTTCTTGACAATTTACACAAATTTCATACAAAACCTTGGAGCATTCAAAGTATTGGCGCAATCAAAAGATTTTTACCTTACACGTAAGAAACTCGATGATTTAAAGCAAAAATTTTAACAAATTTTGTATCAATTATTCAGAGTATTTTATATTGAAAGCGAAAAATAGCGTTTGATGGAAATTCAAAGCTTTGGCAATTCAACGAATATCTGAAAAAGTTTTTGTCGTATTAAAAATATTGATTTCCAATAATGTTAATGCAAAAAGTTTTCATCGTACTAATGTTCTCTGAGAAAATAACATGTTTATCGATTTTTTTTTCAAATATTGCACATTTTTTCATAATATTTTATAATTTTTAATATTAATTTTGATGAATTTACAAAAAACATGATATAACGACTTTTAATCTGTTAAGTCGTCGATGGTAGGATCGTTTCAAATTTTTATTGAACGAAAAAGCACAGAATTAGTCTAAGAAAATGAAAGATTTGATTTCATATAATAATTTATCTGAAAATCTATAGATTCAAATGAAATATTTCGAAAAAAGACGTTGGAGTTTTTTTGGTATTAAACATAATTGCAGGATAATTAATCCAATTTTCTTGATTTTTATAATATTTGTATTTTTTAATTTTCAGGCTGTACGACGGTGTAGCTCTGTTAGGAAACACAGCAAGACAAATAGGAGTGATCGGTTCGAGTTTCGAATTCATGAGAAACGGACTACGAAAAGGAAATTCGAAAGAAACCATTTTGACGGACGTTCAAAAAGCAGAATACGCCGAAGAGCTTAAAAAAACAGAAAAAACGTTATTTCTGTTGAAGAAAGATTTACACGAGGTATTGAAACTAGCGAAAAAAATTGAGAAGGAGAATCGTGACGTAGTGCCGGCGAGTTTCATCGATAAAAAAAAGAAAAATCGTAATTGGCCGATTATAATGAGCGTAATGCTAATGACGGGAATGTATTTATCAAAAACGTCATACGTACAAAGATTTTGGAACAATTGATAACCAAAAATTAAGGGGAAGAATTTTCGTAGCTTAATTTACCCTGATTTTTATTCCACTGTGATAAAAATTCAAGAAACATTTTTTTTTCTCTTCCTCTTATTTTTCTACGTGCCAATTTAGGATTTAAGGCAATTTCTATGTAAGATCATGATATAGATTATAATACAGATAGAATATATTATGTTACAAGGCAGTATCGGAGTTTCTGCATTTTTTAAATATATTTGTATTTAAAAAAAAAATCGTTTTTTTCCCTTTTTATTTTATTGAATTCTCATTTGTACGTTCACTGAGGCTTGCGAGTTTCGTCATTAAGGGAAACAAATGATGAAACGAAGGAAGATTTCGTTGCCTTATTGTCGATTGATAACGTTGCAAAGGCCCGCTGCTCAAAGCCAAACGTTCTCGTTCGCTTGTGTGTGTGTCCATCCATTGAGACAAACGACTGATGGACCAACCGGCGCTCTATAAAAAGAATTGACATTAAAGTTTACATTGTTATTATTTTTTTTTCTACACATTTTATACACATTTAATCATCCAACGAATAGTTCTGATTCGAAGCGAAGAAATCTCGAATCTGGATAAATTCAGAACCGATCTAAGTATAAAATTTGACGATTATTTGAAAATAAACAATAAATATTTAGTTGGTGTTATTGTTAATAAAAATTCTCTTCCATCTGGTAACCTAATCCGATGGAATTTTTTGTTTTTTTTTTTTTAATTTCAAAATTATCAATTGTAGGGACTTTTTCGAAAGTCGAGGATTGTTGTTATTAAAAATCTAGAAATATTTTGTACGTGAATGTTGAACGGAATTTTGCGCAGCAAGTCATATTTATAAAGTCTGTTAACAATTCGCTAAGTTGACTTGACATTTTGCCAGTAAAATAATATGTAATAAAATCTGGTATTGAATATTCATCATAATTTGATTTTACCTGATGAGGTGATTGCAACTCGGCCGGTGCACCAGAAAAAAGATGTAACAAAACGAGTGAAGCTGGTACCGCACCTTCGCCTTCAACTTCCACTACTTTTTCCACCATTTCCTCAGGACTAAGAGGCAAAAGAACTTTAAGTGCTCTTAAAGTTCTGTATTGCTGTTGCTCCAAAAATCCGAGCTGTCCTCCACGACAAAGAGGCGTTACGGCGATTTCCATTTGTGCAAAATCCGCAATCAATTTTGCTCTTCCGTAGTCGGTCAATGGTCTGATCAGGCAGGCGTGACGCACAAAAAGCTCGATACATCTCGACGCGACGGATTTACAGCTAAAAATAGATGATTTTTTCAATTATTTATTCCTTGTTCGCGTTTTTTCTACAACTCAATTTTTTTTCACTATTCATCTCAATTCCTTGTCATCCCGTTTCGTTTAGTTAATTTTTTTCTTTAATGTGTAAAAAGTGATGTTTTAGAATAATATTTTTATGTAATTTCGAACTTTTTTGTTTCAATAATTTGAGTAAATTTTCGCTCGTTTAGGCAAAATAATTACTAACCACTCAGCAACCACGGCTTGATTTTTGTAGGGTGCCAAAAACGTTGTAACAGATCGTAGTATGAAACCTTGTAATTCTCTCATGTATAGGGAACATCCGATTTCACGGCCGAGGGGACTCGATGGACTGAAAAAAAAAGTTTAAACATTAACGATTTTTTTTTAACCCAACAAAATGTTTTTATACAATCGCATTCGTTTGAATAATGTAAATAAATATATTACCTGAGTTTGGAAAAAATTATAATTAGATTTCGTGATTTCTTTTGATAACAAAAAATGATATCATACACTCAAAATTTGTATCGATTTTTTGTCTGAATTTTGCAAAATAATTATTTACTCTTGAAATTTGACGGATTTTTTTTTCCATTTGTTAATATTACTAGTTTTTTCCCTAAATTTCATTTTATTAAAATGAAAATTGATCACTATCATTATTTCAATAAAACGATTTTTTTATATTTAGTCTTGATTTTTTTTTTTTTTTTCAATAAATATTGTGAATCTATGACTTACTCTCGAAATTCTGGATCATCGTGCATTGTTAGAATAATACTTTCAATTGCGTCGTTGATTGAGGATAAAAGTGGTGCAAGAATATTTTTTGTCAAAGTGTCGATTCCATCGATCGCCGAGGCTATGATCGAAGCTCCTTCGCTCGGTAAACTCCCTGCAAGATTTGCAACTACGCGACTCGTTTGGGTCGCCAAATAATGTAAAAGATTTGCCATTACGACGTTCGATTGTTGACCTGGAGTTGGTGAATCTATCACTTGACTTGCCTCCCCACCGCTCACTAAAGCTTGCTCACATTTTAGACAAAATAATCGTATTGCTTTTCCAACGTTTCGAGCTACTACCGTTGACAATCCTTCGTCCACTAACGACACGCTCAATTCACTGAAAATCAATCATTTTTCATTATTTTTTGTTTTTTTTTACATAAAATATCAAAAATGAAATAGAATCTTGAGCTTTTTTCTCGTCTTGTTAATTGAAACCCAGCAATTATTGATTGGTCTTTCAATTTTTTAAAGGGGGATAAATTTTCGGTTTTTTTATCACGTTTCGAGTTCCAATGCAATCAGTCGAATATTCCTTTGTTTTTCTTTTAAAGATTAGTCAGAAATCTGAGCCACTTTTTCATTTTTTCAATAACTGAACTTCAAAAGTTGTTAATTGTTTTGAAAACACGTGAGACACGTAAATTCCACTGTGGTTCAAAAAGTTACTTCAGCTTGAGTGAACAATCACCAGAAATGATTCTCGAAAATGTAAAAAATCTTCGGAACGGTTTCAAAAGTTGGAAACGAAAAGAAATTTGCGTAAAAATTTGCTAAAATACTAATTTCCGAGTAATTTGTAAGATTTTGGTATTTTTAAGGATACGATTTTTCAAAAAATTGATTTATGCATAAAAGTACCTTGTGACGGTGCGAATTAGACTGTCAATTTCATCCTGACCCGGAGCCGAGTCCCCGGAAAACATCGTGTGAACTGGATCCAAAAGTCGTGAAACCGATCGCGACAAATAAGCATTTTCAAATGGTTTTAGAATGTTCCGACTGAAAAAAAAGGAATACAAATGTGAAGAAATCCATCGAATTCACTCGGAGTTATGGGTTTCCATGTTGTGAAGAAATTTGAAAAAAATCTCATACCCGAGGGCATAAGTGCCAGCAGCTTGTGACTTTTCCTTCAATCTTTTCCGCAAATCCAGAAAGACTCGAAGAAATTTTGGATATTCGCCTTCTAGAGCTTGTTTTACGAACGACGATCCTGAAATTAAAATTTCCATTGAATTAAACTGAAACTCTCAAGTCTGGAAGAAAAATTATAGAAATAATTTTTAAAAAATTTCCAGTTCACGTTTCTTGATTATGATTTTTTTCAACTTTTTATCTTAATACGAAAATGAGTTTTTGGTTTAAAAGTTCAATATTATGAAAATATGAATCTACTAATAATAATTGTTCAACTTTAAGTTTTGATGTAATTTTCATGAATTATTTTGAATAATTGTGTTTTGTTTATCTTTGACGATAAGGTAATATTTATAATGAAAATTCGATTACCTTGAGCTCTTTCTAGAAAGACTTTGGACAACAAGGACATGATTTTATTCCAAAAGTCCTCGGACAATGTTTGAACGCCTTTGGTATGATGTTCGAGGAGAACTCTTTCCAGAAGTTCGATTTGAACGCAATGCGTATAGACAGTGTCTTGGAATAAACGATCAAGATTTTCCCATAATCGTGTCCTCACGTTACCGGAAGATCCGGGGGATGGAATCGCTGCTCTTCCCGGTCCACCCCCTCTTTTGACAAGATCCTGACTCGTGGGTAGAGAAACATCTAATGCTTCCCTCGCTACTTTTTCGATATTCCCAAGGGCTGAGGTTTCCGTACTCTCGATAGCTTTTTCGAGAATCCCCAAATTCTCGAATACTTGAACGGCTACGCTTACCTTATGATAAAAAATAATAAAAATCATAAACTTTCTTGTACACTTGAAAAAAAAATTAACTTATTCGAAAACTTGAATCCACTGATATTTCAAATAATTATTCAAATGACATTCATTTCCGTGAAAATACTTCCTCTTATATAATAATAATTGAAATTTTAGTAACAACAATATTTTGTAAAATGGGTTTTTTTCTTTGAATTTGACATTTTTTGAGTGAATTGACCTCTAAAATCTAAAATTCTCTAAAATTTCTAAAAAATACTTGAAAGTCGTATTTGCGCCGATGAAATGTGCATTAGACCCAAAAAATTGTGGTGTCGAATCGACCCTATGTGCAATCAAAGGTTTCAATTCATTTAATTTCGCGGAAAAATTGACATTCACTAAAGTTGCAATTCGACCAATTATACACTTGATGAAAAAAGTTTTCAACCATTTGATGATTTTATTGTTATTATTGATTCACATTCATTATTTTTATTGTTTTTTTTATTTGATTGTTTGATAAAAATCGGTTCTATTATCACGTCGATTGTTTTTATACGGCATTTAATAAATACAATTTCTAGAAAATAACTACTAACTTGTTCGTAATAAAAAAATATATGAATAATCTCAAGAAATGTTCTACTAAAAAATACTGAAAAAAATTGGCAAATAAACTGAATCGTAAGAATAATATTAAACGTTAAAAAATAGCATACAGTTCACAACGCGAAAACTGCAGAATACTTAATAAAATGTTTTTTGTAAATTGGTAAAAAAAAAGTGTGGGTTTAGTTACTTGCGTCATATCGGTCATTTCCAAGCCTCGGTTAAGAGTGTGATTGGCAATTCTTTGTACATTGATACGGTGTGTTTTGACTGCTTGTTGATCGTCGGCAACAACATCAAGTCCACTTAAATCCGTGTCAGACATGAGCTGTTCTGTGTAAAATTAAAATCTGTAATAATTTATTAATTTTTCAGCAAATTTCGAACAGATCACGAAATTACCAAGTTCGTAGAGGCTCTTCGCAGCTTTGATGATGTCAGAGCCTTGTGACGAGTTTCCTATTTGAGCGTGCAATCGTTGCGAGTGCAAAAGATGTTGGACTCTTGCAACTCGGCGTAGCAAATCGGACGTTTCGTGCAGTCTGGATAAGACAACTGTTTGTGTCTCAATTCGGTTGAAAGGTTCAACTATTTTTGCTCTTAGCCTCTCTACGGCCGACAACAAACTTTGTACGTGAGTTCTCATTATTGCGAGAACTCCTTCTATCTTCTCAACCCATGTTACTTGCGATAACAAATCTTCGTGATTCGTTAGTACTTGCTTGTGCAATTCTGCATCGAGGACGGTCAGAGCTAGGGAAATAAATTGTTTTCTAACGTTTTTGTTTCACATCCACTTAATACACGAAGATAATATACTCGGGTGAGCCTCGCGTCAGCAGACGACAGAGCTGTCAAATGTGCTTGTCTCAAGACTCTCACGAGTCTCTTTCTTGATATAGAAAATCCATTTTAGTGCGTTGGATAAATTTGTTTTCATCGTAATATCAGAGAATTTCGGGTACTTTTGATAGTGAAGAAGCAATTGAATATTAACAAACGATTTTGGACACTTGTTTAGGGTAATGATTGAATATAAATTAAGAAATATTATTTAATTTGACGTCTGATGACAGTCGTTTGCCGACAGAAAAATCATGACTTTTTTTCTCATATTTTTCGATAAATATCGAACTTTTTCAAACAGGCGTTATAAACAATTAAACAAATAATTTATTTTTCAAAATCTTACCTTGCGAAAGTTTATTAAGCTGTTGAGCAACAGACAAAAGTTTCGAGACGTCAGTCTGCTTATTCTCGTCACTGATGAACTGCTTAAAAAAATCTGTCAAAATGGATTTATTTATTTTTGGGTTATGTTCATCGGACTGTTATAAAATAATTACAGCTTAATATATATCAATAAGTTCTCTAATTATTACCATCATTTTCTATACTTTGTAGATTCAATACTTCGCTCATAATTAACAGGTACGAAAAGAAGAAGAAGAAGAAGAACGTACGTGTACGTTTAAGGTTAAGGAATTAAACGTCAACATCTAGGGAATATTAAGGGCGATTTTTCAACAATGATTAACGCGTTAGACTAGCGGCGAATTGAGAACTCTAAAAAAACGGAGTTTTTGAATAACGCACGAGGGGTCGCTCCAATCATGCATTTTTTTTTGAGTAAGGTAAAACTACGAGATTATAAAGTCGCGGTTGGGATGGTGGGTTGCGCGAAAGCGAGTGAGAGCAAGGAGAGCGAGAGCCGACGAAGTGCCTAAAAAGAGAAAAAGAGCAAGAGAGGTAGAGAAATAGAGGAGTAAAAGAGGGAAAGAATAAAGAGTGAGAAACTCGTCGTTCGCGGGTGACGAGCCAAGAATAGCCAAGAGCCACCGCGAATATCTCGTACATAAATTCGATCAACGCGAAAAAGACGAGGATAAAGCTCTCGTCGACGTGACTCCAGAGACGTTTTTAACAAGTTACAAATTCTCGTAGCCTGACAGAGAAAAAACGAATACTAAAGAGGGAGCGAGACGGCGAAGAGAGTGTGAGTGTGCGTAAAAGAAAAAGAGAGAGATAAAAAAAGAAAGAAAGAAGATAATACAGGGCCGGTGTGTGGGCAAAGAAGCTCAATTCGCGTTTTTGTATATAGGTGTGTATATCTCTGTCTTTCTCAGACTCTGAGCGCGCGCGCGTGCAATCGCGCCCGCGTATATGGGGTCAGCTCGGAAGATAGACGTTGGATAGGCCGCGCCGTGTCGGGTATAACATCGAAGAGAGCTCGAGCCGACTACGTCGCTCTCTCTCTCTCTCTCTCTTCGTTGTCCCGCGCCCGCACGTTCCTGAGTGTATGTATGAACGCGCTTGTCTCTCTCTTTCTCTCTCTCTCTCTCTATCGTCTGTATGTATATGTGCGTGTGCGTGCGTTTTTACTCGCGGTTCGGGAACAATAATCGAGAGTGGCTCTCTTGCGTTCTCTCCGCAAGAGAGATCGAGCCGGAGAGATTTTTTAAAAGTTTGTGAAAACGGGCAAGGGTGCAGGGATTTAAACGAAACCCCCGCCCGGGAGTGGTTACGTGTGCGCGAAAAGTGAAGTTCGCGGAAGGTGGATCTTCGAGAAAAAGAGAGAGAGAGAGAGAGATAAAGAGGCTAGAGAAGAATAAGGAAAAAGAGTGAGATAGAAGCTTCGACCGTGTTCCTCCTCTTGAATTTCACTCCTCTTTTTCTCCCGAGAGCCCTAATTAAGCTTCTGTGATAATCACCAAACAAACGTTTTATTTTTTCCCCTCTCGCAGTACAGTTTTTTCTCGAGTTCGTTACAACACACGCCTTTACATGTTTAGTGCGCGAAAATAAATACTACTTAAACTTCCCGTAGAAGAGAACTTTTTTCTCTTCCTCGGATCCAGTTTCGTTTTCGGTTTCTTTTTTTTTTTGGTCGTTAACTTTTCGCGTCTTTTTTTTCTTTCGTCACTTCAAGAGGATTACTAAATGTCCATCGAGACACGCTCTAGTTCGGCCCTCTTCAAGAGGGCCGAACAGCTCAAACGTTGGGAGCAATCTGAAACAAACAGGGAACCGGCCCAACCCCGGCAAATGGCACGTAAGATCAAGTTCTCGGCCGATTGCGTTTTTCTCGCGGCGTGCGCCGCTGGCGACAAGGATGAGGTCGTTCGCCTTCTGCAGAAAGGGGCGGATATCAACACCGGGAACGTCGACGGTTTGACCGCTCTTCATCAGGTTAGTGGGCGATTTCTTCGTCTTTTTTTCCCATTTTTATTTTTTTCATAATTACTTACTGCCACTCGACCGTCTTTTCATTTGTTTTTTTCTTGACATCTTCCTTATTTACGAACTTTGTGACGTTTTCTTTAGATCGTTATTTCACCAAAATTATTCATTAAATATTCATTTTTTGAGGTTCAAGCACTTTATTGTCGTAACATCCTATTCAAGATGGCCGACCGTTCCTCCAGCTGTCTAATTTCGGCTCTCTTCATACATACTCGTCCGGTCTCGGTCTGTCACGAAAAAAAAGAACAAATTTCTAGGCAATGTTTTGTTTTTCAATAACTCGAAAACAAATATCTAACTAGAAGTTTTTTTTTCACGCTGCTTTGACGCCCACAATTTTTTAACTGTCACTTCGTTTTTTCGGTTTGTTTACGCGACCTAACCATCAATCAACCGAGATAGTTGGTTTATCAATACGTTTCCACTCACCCTCAATGATCGTTCATCAAATTTTTGGTGATTGTCTGAACTGTCATTTTTGTTCCTACTTATTTTTATTTATTTCTATCGAGTATTTCAAGACACGAATAGAAAATAGATGAAAAGATGACGTTTTGGTGAATCGACTTCCAAGGATGATTATATAAGAGTTACAGGAATAGATTTTCGGTATTTCGAGTTTTGTCGATCTAAAAGCACTCTCGCAGACCTTACATTTTTGTTTCTTATCCGTTATTCATTTTGTATTTTTACTGTTTTACTTTTTCCCTAAGTGTCAAACGAAGGATGACGAACATTCATTGTGCTAAGACCTTTTTATGGTCCAAGGAATCTCGTTATCATTTTCAATCTCAGTTAATTCTATTGTTCGAGCGAAATAAAACAATTTGGTCTGCCATCCTTGGGGGGCCGTGGACGATTGTGAGCTTGTCTCGTCAAACATGAAATTGAAAATTGCATCGTTCAAACCCAATGATTCTTTTTTATTTGTTTTTTTTTCTTTATGAATTTTTGGAATGATTCTTATTTTTCCAGTAGATTTAGTTTTCAAGTCGTAGAAAAATGTTGTCCAATTATCACAGATAAACTCTTCATGTAAATTTTTGGGTCCGTTATAAAATATAAAAGATTTTCGTTGCATTCCAACAACGCAAACTTCAACATCATCGTCAAACATGAATACGAAATTCTCAATTCAATGAGTCTAGACAGAAAATTTAGGGCAACCATCGCTCGACCGAGCTAAAACACAAAAATAGACTAAAATCAGGATAAGACACTGCAGATATATTGGCAAATGTCATGTTTGGATTTCCTAGTCTTGTACAGAAACCGTGAACGTTAATCAAAGCTGCTTTCATTTTTTTATCAACCGTTTCAATATTAGCAAAGCTTTAAATTTCTTTGAAAAGTTAACAAAATATCTAACAAAGAATTGATAATTTAAAAAATTATGGATCAGCGAAAAAAATAAAATAAACAAGGAACTAAATAGTATCATAAAAAATAAATAACGCATCACAGTTTGGAATGCGATTAAACTTTCGTTTTTCTTTCAAACAATCAAAAATTTATATCCAGTCTTTGGCTTCCTAATTACACTATTTTTTTGTCAGGCTTGAAATTTTCATTTGCATATAAATTGGATTCATTCCAACGACGGAAAAAAAAAATGTATGCATTCAACGATGCAAACTTCAACGGTGTAAAAATAAAAACGAAATTGTTTACAGTGAAAATTGTGAGCACATTTTCAGATAAGCCTCCAGTTGTACATTACAAAAAAAAAATTTTTAAACATTATCGATTTTTAAAGAAAATTAATGTATAAATACCGACAAATAATATGTATTTACACTGTTTGCAATTTCTAGCAAAAATCAGCCAAAAAAGTCATTAAAAAAAAAAAGAAAGTTAATTCGAAAAATATTTCCTTGTATCTTTTGCAATAATGTTGACGTTTATTAAACTGTAGTTATTAAATTTGTACTTTTGGTAGAAAAAAATTAATTTTTGTATTATTAAAGAAATTTACCCGTCGAAAAAATCTATTAGTCGATTGGTCAGGTTTAAAAAAAAAGAAAAAATCATTTGTATCTGGTTGAGATAAAATCAAAGCATAAAAGTATCGTTGTATAAACTATGATTCGACGGAGAAGCTTACAAATATAGCTGGTGGCACATCGCCTTAGAAATCTTTATGAAAATACTTGAAAAGTTAGCAAATGATCATTTATATTGTAATAAACAATTATTTCCAATACTTGATAATTTTTTGAAGTTATCGTTGAATAAAAACTGAATAATTGCATGATTCATTATATTAAAAAATCTCTTGAAATGCAATTTTGGTGGAAAATCATTTTTATTTATTTTTATTTGCATCATCGGTGATCATTAATAATGATTTTTCTATAAAAAATAATAAACATCTTGATACTCCACAACTTTTTATAAGAGTGTAACACTTGGTTCCTCAAAAAAAATCCAAATTAAATGAATTTTTCTAACGCAAATCTACAGCCTGGTGATGCAATAAATTTAAAACAAGATTTACCGAAAAATGTCAGTTTAACAGATTTTTAATGACTTCTCCAAAGAGACCTGTAAGTTTAGTTATAAATGAATATTTTTCATCTAGTATTTGTGGAAAATTCATAAACGAAGAAGAGTTGTCCCATGTTTTCTAAAAATAAAAAATTGCAGAAATCGTATGCAGAATATAATTTTTCTTTGTCCACATAATGCAAATATCAATATCGTATAAATGATGAATAGAAAAAAAAGTAATTTTTTCAAGAGTTTGATATCGTACGAAAATTCACGTGTATAGATGTACGTAGATCGGTTAGGTATCTTAGTATAACTATTTATAGACTCCTATTAGAAGTCTCCTCCGGGCGTATATGCTCTTTCATTGGTGTTGTAACAGATGGTTTATTTTTTTGGCTACAGTCAGAAAGCCTGCAGCAAAACTTGCCCGTGGAAAAGCTCTCGAATGAGGTAACAGATAATTCTGGATTCGAATGCGCTCTCTTTAACTCGTACGGCTTTATAAAAAGGAGGTAGAAAAAAAACTACGATGATGATTCAGTAGCACGAGTCTACGAGAGCGAAAAAATAAATAAATAAAACAACCAAAAGTTACTCGATCAATGACAAAGCGTTTTTTTTTCTTCATTTCATTTATGGCTACGAAGTCTCGTTGACGAATTTCCTTTTTTGTTTCATTCTACTCTACCATAGGCATGCATCGACGACGATTTGGACATGGTGGAGTTTCTCGTGGAGCAAGGTGCAGATATAAATCGTGGCGACAACGAAGGCTGGACGCCTTTGCACGCAACTGCATCTTGTGGATTTATTTCAATCGCAAAGTTCGTAAAAACACATTTATTTTATATCTTATTTCATCATTTAATTATTTTTCTTTTTATTCACTTTATTTATTTATTTTGGAGACAAAAAATCTTTCGTGTTTGAATTTTATTCGTTGTAATGCAACGGAGATTATGGTTTTTGGATCGATAAATATTTATTTAACTACGTTAACCAGTGAACGATATATAAATTCATTTTTTTTTAATCATTTTGAATCATTTTCTTACGAATAAAAAAGCGAAAAATAGATAAAACGTTGACGGTGATGAAATTTTACTCTCTTAAGTGTATTTATTGATATTTTGTAATTAACAAATTGATAAAATTACAGATACCTCATTGAACAAGGATGTAATCTTGCTGCTGTAAACAACGATGGCGAATTAGCTCTGGATATTGCAGAGAGCGACGAAATGGAAGATATGCTCCAACAACACATAACAGCAGCTGGTAATATTCTTGACAATTCCATCCTTCTTCTTTTTTCCAAATAAATCATCCTAAACTGCAGAAAATCGAGTATCAGGATTGACAAATATTTTTAGAATACCTCAAAACAGCTTTTTAAATAAATAAGTTTTTATCGTCTATTTATGTTCTTTACTAAATATTTCAATTCCTCATAATGAATTTGTAAATATTTATATTATTCTTTACGAGTTTTTTGTTTATCTTCCAATGGAAATTCTAGTCTTTTTTTTGTTAAAAAATTATAATAATTAATAAAATTAAAATTAAAATTATTTTCTTATGAAAATTTCTTCAAATAAACGATTTCGTTCCCACCATTTCTTTATTTTTGAATTAAATTCCATGACAAAAATGTGACGGTGAAAAAATTTGCATTTCTTACGTAAAATCAAAACAGAATTCGAGTTCAACTTAAAATATAGTTGTTTTGATATTAATTTAAAAAAAGTAAATGTGATTTTTAAATCCTTCCATGTCACAATATTCCAAGTCAATAATTTCATTAATTTTTCGATGTATTTCAATGTCATTAGGCATCGATTGTGATCAAGCGAGAAGCGAAGAGGAGCGATCGATGTTGAACGACGCAAAATCTTGGCGCAGCGGGTCTCCTGGTAAGGACGCCACACACCCACGTTCAGGAGCAACCGCACTTCACGTCGCCGCTGCCAAGGGTTACATCAAAGTTATGAAGTAAAACAAGAAATTATAATCACGAATATTTTCGTCCATTTCAAATGATCGTCACTTCAAGTTCATTTTCTTATGATCATTACAATGCAATCACAATTTCCAACCAATTTTTTCCCTGTCACAATAGATTTTGTTCTAATTTTTCTGAAATGTTGAGAAATCAATTTAAAAAAAAACAATTTTAATCTGAATTGTAGAATCGGAATATGTCATTTGAGGTATAGTCTTTTTTCAACGTAGGAAATATTGAAAAACAAACAAAAAAAATCCATTAGTTAATGACAAAATACCCGAAAGGAAAAATAAAAAAATATAAAAAATTAATAATAAAACTAATAAGATCAAATGATGGACAAGAAAAAGTTTGAAAGAAGAAAAAAAGTTGGATTTGAGGGTAAAAATATGATTCCAAGAGCCTAATCGATAATGAATTTTGATTTGAAGGTTTCAATTTATAATGCTCAGTAAAATTTGAATTTTTTTGTTTTTTTACTTTCCAGTATCTTACTGCAGACTCAATGTGACGTAAATGCCCAGGATTACGATGGTTGGACGCCACTTCACGGTGCGGCACATTGGGGACAACTCGAGGCTTGTAAATTACTCGTCGAGAACTCTTGTGATATGGACATAAAAAATTTCGCCGTAAATACCATTTTCTTTTTGCTTCAAATATTTTTATTCAACTCTAATGTCGTTTAAACACATTTTATTCCGGATTTACAGGGTCAGACGGCTTTTGATGTCGCCGATACCGATATCCTCAAATCCCTCGAGGAATTGAAGAAAAAACAACAGATCGCGCTTAAGGAACATCCGCAAATTATTAAGAAACAACCGACGATACCAAAGAAACGGTAATTCAAAATATTTCGACTCCGTCGTTTTTTTGGGTTTTTTAGGCACATTTTTTGGAGGCTTTTTCTATAAATTATTGAGACAGAACCAACGGAACAAAAAACATGTAAATTTCAAAAAACTTTCCTTTTCGTATTTTATTCGAAATTATTATCGGAATTGGATGGCACCAAAGAAATGATAATTCTGAAGAATCTCTCAGTCCTTTTCGGGCAAATTTTCATGAAACTGTATTTTTTGAATTGCTTGAACTTTCGTTCGTTTTACTCAAAATTTAATGTTTTTTTTCATCATATTGTTGAGGTTCAATAGACAATTTTTGTTATTTCAAATTTTCATACAATTGTTGATTCCTCTCAATTAGACAAATTTGATAAAAAATTAATGAGAAACAATGAAAATTGTCCTCGAAACGGCAACCACAAAAATTATCGCTTTTCCGTATGGGACTTCGAATCTCATATTTTGATGTGTTTTTTCTTTTAAACAGTGTGTCGACGAATAACGACAATACGATTGTCAAACAAGAAGGCGAAGAGACGTTTGAAGAAGAGACACCAAACAAGGTGAAAAAAGTCGAGCTGGAAATTCAGTCGGACAAAGATGATTCGAGCACAGGGACCAACAGTGACGTCGGTAAGATACAATCCAAATTTTGCATTATAAATTCTTTAAAGTTTTCATATTTTTTAATTTTATATATTTTTGTTATATTTTCAATTCTTTGTATTAATTGAATATTGGATTTTCACTCATAGATTAGAGTGTGCAATTATTTATTTAAACTATTGAGAGAATCAAGCATTAATTAGTCCTCTCATAGGAACAGTCGTTTGCGCGTGATTAGCGATTTTTTTGCCTTTAGTGCACAACAGAGTTGGAGTTTCTTTAAAAAAAATCATTAGAAATTGAAAAATAGGGATCAATAAATAATTATTGACTCAAACTCCAGATAATATTAACAATAAATTATCAACAGACAGAGCCTATTAATTTTTTAAATCAAATCATTATTGTACATCGTTTCATCGTTTGTTGAAAATCCACAGACTGATTTTTGTCAGTTTTATAAATTTGACTCTAAAAAATGTTGATTTTTTGGGAAAAATCATTTTTGTTTCAATAATTGACAGCACAATTACCAAAAATGGAATGACATTAATCATTTTTGGAAATAATCGACAATTAATTTTGATACCGAGAAACGCTGATGCATCTTAATTTGATTTTTAAAACTTTTTTTGATCGCAAGTTTTTGTTGAAACTAATTTTGATAAAGATTCTTCACTTTTATTTATTTTTTACAATAAATTCATCAGCTTTTTTCGACTTTCCTTCGATAAAAATGAATGAATCACGGTCCAATAACGAATAAAATGACGAATGATCTTCTGTCTTGTTATTTTGACGTTTTAAAAATTATAAAGACGTTTTATAAAATTATAAATTTATATATTAAAATGATGTTCAGTTGAATGTTCGGTTGAAAAAGTCCAACTCTGGTAGATATATTATGTGATAAGTAAATCGAGAGCATAATTAGGCGTGTTTTTTGGTGCGCATGCTGCGTGGATTAGAGGGTAACCAGAGTGATACAGAAACGGAAGGTAGCGAGGAAGATTGTGATTCTGAGAGTAGCTCAGATTCGCGAGAATCCTCAGGCTCCGAGTGTTCCAATCGCTCGCATCAGTCGAATCAATCAGTTGGTCTGACTGACGACGGTGAGTTTCACCGATCGTTGTTATGGTTGAATATTGTATTAAAAATATATATATATAACAAAAAAAAAGTTGCAATATCCCAAAAAAACAGAAAAATGCGTGAAAAGAGTGTTTTGGATTTGAAAAAGTTTGAAACGTTCAAATGCAACGGAACTTTTAACGTAATCACCTTTTGTGGCACATGACGATATGAAAAATTGCAACTGCGACTATTGTCGGTTGATAAACAAAAATTTAAAATTGTTTTCGATGCATTTCGACGATACACACCTCAAGGATTTTTGGACGAATTGATTCAACTCCATATTTAATTTGTCATTTGAAACATATTTTTTTTTTCTTCGTTATTTAGAAAAGAAAAATCGTGCGAACAGGGACGAAAATCTGTCGTCGCACAGTCCAACTCCTATCGATACGAACAATAAAGTTCCTAATCAGGCTCCGATATTGCCACCTAAACAGACTGAGAACACCGAGGATGAGACGATTCCGTCGTGGCGACGTTCCGGCTCTTTTAGAAGTCGAATCCAAGATCCTGATTCTGCCAACTCTGTGTCGTCAGGTATTTATTTTTTTTATACAAATGTCATCAACAAAAAAAATTTCCTTATTTTTACAAAAACGTTTCGTTCAGACAACATCTAAAGATATTTTTAGAAATGTACGAAAATTGTATAGCAATTCTGATGAAAAAAACTATTAAATTTCTTTCTTTTTTTTCACTTTTATTATATTTTTATAAGACACCAAGTTTTTATATTCGTCATGAAAATTCGGTTATTTATTTGTCACATAAACAAATGTCTAGTGTCAATAAATTTCCAGATATTTTCAAGAGAAATAACTGGAAATTTCGAAAGTGTAAAATTTCCACATCATTCAACCGATTGGGATAGAAATAAAGGCTGAGCTCACTTCCACCAGTATTTTGTGTCGGCTTTTTCCTTCCAATAGGTCAAACGTTGTGGAAAAGTTAAACCCTCGAAATTGCGAAGTTCGAGATACGTGGCGTTCATGAAATTATGAAATTGTGATATTTTCACTGTAAAACTTTGCAGGGAACGAGGAGAAGGAAAAAGCGGCAGTGAAATCACCGGTTATACCAAACAAAGTGAACACAGAACCGGAAGTCGTTCTAAGACGAACGCACAGTTTTGAAACGGATGAAAAGTAAGTATGCTCGAGTTTAAACTCGTTACTGTTCATTGAACAAAATCGTTCATAGTCATTTTTGTTGTTGTTTTTTATTTGTGGCTTTGTTTTGTTTACGTAACAACGGCGAGTGACCCAACTTACCCGAGTATTATTTACGACGTTCGATTTTGCTTCGTTACAATCCAACGAAATTCCGTCTTTTCTTGTTCCAATCAGTCAAAAAACTGTTTCAACAAATTGATGATTTTTTTTATCACTAAAAATACGAATATATTTTAAAAAATCGAGATTTTTTGATCGACTAAAAATAGACGGAAGATTCGTCCTGCAGAATTTTTGGTTGAAGAGATATTTATTTTTTCTAACGATTCTTATGATAATTATTCCATTTTTTACATTGGTAGCGTTTCATCGCATGAAAGAAACAAAAATTCTTGTTGGACTAAAATCTGTCATTGTTTATTATTCTTATTAAAATTTTTTGAAATTTTTTCGTCTCTAACATTGTCAACGTTTTTTCCCCTGTGTCTGTCAAATTTTAAGAAAAATCTGAAAAAAAAATAATCTCACCGATTAAAAGAAAAAACGAAATTTCTTTGATTCCAACGACGCAAATTTCAACGACATTTTTGTATCTTCACCATATCAGCCGCAATGATTCGCCAAAGAATTCAATAGATTCTGCCAATAAGTGACCGAATTACGATTCGTGCTTTCAGAACTTAATGAAAAATAAATTATTGCCATCCCTGATAAGGGATCTTTTTTTTAAATAAAAGGAAAACGAAAAATATGAAAGAAAAAACAAAGAAGAAAAAAAAGTATTAGAAAAAATTAGTTTAGTAGCTGTGTGCATGGCATGATGCATGTTGCGCAGGTTCTATGAGCAGTACTTGGCATTGCGAGCTCGAATCAAGGCATCCTCCTGCCCTACACTCCATCGCTGCCATCCAGCTACTCCCACTCACACCAACGCTACGACCACTCGTTCAGCGTCCTTGCGCGAAACTCACAGGTATAAACGCATGCTTACAATTTTTCTTTTCTTCGTTCCTTCATTTTTGTACTTTATTTACAACCCCTTAAAAGTATTTGCCATTTCAACTCAACATTAATATTCAAAAAAATGAATGATTATAGCATTTGAGTTAAAATTGCAATAATCCATTTAATAAGAAGAAAAAAAAAACAAAATTTAATGATAAAATTTAAAAAAACGACGTGTTTTTTCATGCTACTTTCGTCTAAATTTTATAAGGTCTCGTATGGACGAGCATATACTTTTAAGTGGTTTTTATGTTCATGTTTATGTAGATTTTTGTGTTTTACGATCGATTAAGACGAATTTTTTAAGCTGACGATTCGAAATGTTCTGTAAAGTCTTGTGTGTTTTTTAAAACACAAAAAAAAACTAAAAATGTGTGTTTGAAATGTGACTTAATTATAAATATTGGGAACTTTTCTCTTAATTCCTTGAATGAGTGTTTCGTGATCGAAATTTAGAAATATTCTTTTTAGATGTTTGTTTAAGAATACCGAATTACTTGACAATTCGGAAATTTTGTTAGCTGCTCTTCTTCTTTATCGATAAAAACAAAAATTTAGAGCCCCGACATATTTTTATGAACATCGATTCTCTGCCCCTTTTGTGAAAAACAATGTCGCTTGCTTATTAAGAAAAAAAATTCATAGGCTGTAACCCAAATTTCGAAAAAATGCTTTAAAAAATCTACAATAGCGATTAACGTTCTTGTGTGAAACTATTTTTTCTTGTTACCGATTTTTTTTGCTGTATAAGTCCATAATTTTTATTTATTTTGTTTAAATACCCATTTCATGAAAATTTACATTCTGCTAGTAAAAATTGTCCAAAACCCAAAGTAGTCGTCGATTTTTATTTTGTAACTGCTTTCCGTGTACTATTTCGAAAAAATAGCGATACTTAGGGTTTGCATATTCCGTTTTTATTCTAATTCATAATTTTTTTACGGCTATAGGAGAAAGGAAGTTAAATTGAATCTCGAACTCACAAGAGTACCACAAGGGAGCAATCCAACGTCACCGACTTCACCGACTAACAAACTTTCGGCCGCACTGCCAACAACGACAACGTCCACTGCCACTGCTACGACGACCACGAGTCCCGTTCCGGCAAATCAAATTCGCAGGTACTTTCATTGTGATTTTTAACACAAGATTTTGCGTTTCATGGGCAGCCGAAGGAGATTTATTCTCGGTTTCTAAAAATATTGAGATTTTTTTTCAACGTTTACAGTATTACTTAATATTCGACTCTACGATAATTTTGGGACCAAAAATTCAACTTGATTAAAATGCGAATAGCGAATTGATTTTAGTTCGAAAAATATTTATTTTAACATTTTTCAAACGTTAGCGAATTTTTTTGGTCAATTGACTCTCGACCTTTATTGATTTTTTTTTTACGGTGAAAAATGAAAAAAACCTCAATTTTCGTTGAGTCTACATTTTTTCGGTTAAATTATATGAATACGTTTTTAAAAATCGTATAATGCTCGAACGAATGAATGTTTCGATGTGTAAACGTTTCGTGTATCAATACGGCAGCGTTCAGCCGGTGGATGTGACAGCGGCGATCACATCGCCGACAAACAATTCAACGCCGAGTACAGCGACGCCTACAACACCGGGCGGTAGCAAGCTCAGTCCAGGGAATATCTTCAAGAATTTCTTCAAGTGCGTAAAATAGCTCTCTCAGCTAGGAGGAAAAAAAAACAAAGTTTTTGCCAAAACGGCTGAATCCGCGTGAAGCGTGTTTTATTTGATTTTAATAATTTTTTTTCATTCATTTATCGCTCCTCGAGTAATTTTCAGCATTCGTCATTTTTCATTTTACGTTCGCATCACCAGCATGGATTCGTATTTTTATTGTGTTTTTATTTATTGTGCTTCGTTCATACGTTTTTTCTCCACTCATTCATCGTCGCGATATTCTGCAGCATTTGTTTTTTTCTTCGCCACCGTTTTAACCAACCCATGGCGAATGAGGATTCGTTTAATATTTTTCTTTTTTTCCGTTGTTTTCTTGTAAAATTTTATCCCCTTTTTAGCACTCGACTTTTTGCGGCGGAGCCGAAGATTTCGATCCAACTGCGATTCGTCCAGCAGCCTTAACGCTTCGATCAATTTTTTTTTCTTTTTCCTTTTTTCTGTCGTTTCCCTAGGTTTTTGTATGCACACGTGAGGCGTTTGAGTGGAGTGCTTTATATTGTTAATCTGCTCGGTTTAATATTTCAATTTGATCTTTTGGTTAAATATTTCTAAGAACAACAAAAAATCGAAATAATTGAAATATTATACTTCAATTATTTCTGCCAACCCGTTTTTCCGAAATTATTCGGTTTTTATTGAACTATTTTATGATATAGAAGTTTGCATTGTCGTATCGGAACAGAAAATATTTCTCTTCACTTTATTTCCCCTTGAAAAAAGTTTGAAAGTTCGTCGAAAGTGGGAAAAAAATCAAACATAAAAAATGGCAAAAGTTATCCGAACACTTATTTTCATTTACAATCAAGATTCAAATCTGTTGGAAATGTAAAATTTATGAAAATATGGAAATATTTCACTAAATTCATAAAAGTGTCATCAATTTTTATGTCCAAAGTTTATATGGGAATGATAGAAAAATATGAAAAAAAGAGATTCATTGTACTCCAACGATGCAAACTTTATCATCATCAAAATTTGTTTAATATGTTTTTTTTTTTTTTTTTTGTTCGAGTGAAGCTTAACACGTTACTTATTAACTTGATTATAAACTCTGACTGTGATTATCGAAAGAGTAACAAACAGATAAAAAATAATTAAAAGAAGAGATAAATGTTCTTGAATGAAATTTGTAAATTTTCGCAGATCGTTCGTGCCGCCGGTTAGGGACGAAGAGAGTGAGACGCAGAGGAAAGCTCATGCGAAGAGAGTCCGAGAGACGCGACGTTCTACTCAGGGTGTAACGTTGGACGAGATCAAAAGTGCTGAGCAGTTGGTTAAAAAGAAACAGCAACAGAATAGCGATCCCCAGCCATCGATAACAGCATCGACGACGATAACAACGTCGACGCCAACAACGCAACAGGTAGAATTATTATCACGAAAAGTGGCTAAAATTTCACGCTGCACTCTTGTCTCACCGGTCAGCAAAAAAACCACGAAACGTAAACGCGGCGTTAGTAATTTAATAGTAAACAAAATTAGAACGACTTACGCAACGTTTCGCTCAAGTAAATCGACAGATTTACGACTCGATCGTACGAACAGACGAAAGTTTTTACGAAACCAAAATTCCAATGTCACATCGTCAACTTCGAAGAAGATTAAAAAACGTATTCCTCACAAACTCTTCATTAACGAATCAACGATTTCTAAAAATATTATCGATCCGTCAGCAATTGTCGAAAAAAATATCGGACATCCGACGAGCATTCGGTCGAAAAATATTACTTGTAAATTTAGCAGATTTGTCACTATTGTCGGAGCTCTCGCTATTCCTCACGTTTTATTCACGAGTTACTCGTAAACCGTACTTTCTTTTCGCTTTTTTTGTTTTTCAAACTAAACAGCCTGCTATTGATGTGTTTTTTTAAATTTAGTGCAGATTGTAGGATAATTTTGTAAATGCCGATAAACATTTACTACAGTTTCTACACTTAATTCATCGAACACTTCAAAATAACAATTCCGACGCTAGGTAATGTCATTTTTTTCTCCTTTTCTTCAATTATCATGTTTTTTTTTTTTTTTCAAGCTACTTTATCATGTATCGATGTACATTTGAACAATTTTTTCATTTTTTTTTGTTTACCTTAGCATTGATTGATGTTGAAGTGTTCTTTTCAAAAAATATTCTATCATGTATCATTGTACATTACACTAGCTCGCGCCGTGCTGCATTTAAAAACTGAATATACGTAAGAACTTAACTTCCGTGATATTTTTGGTTGCTGTTCTTTTAAATTTTCTCTCAACACTTTCTCGATATTCCAGTACTCCCCGGTAGTGTTTTAATAGAGTTTATAATTGGGTTTTGTGTTCGTGTACATTTGTAACTCCCGAAGGAACGTGAGGAGTAGTCGATTTGAAGTAGTCGTGTCGTTGTTCTTTTTTCATCTATTTTGTTCTTAATAGATTAATTTTTTTTCTTTCTTCAAAACTCTTGTTTTCTTTTTTATTTTAACTGTATTTTTTAGGGATTGAAATAACCGGTTGAGGGTTTCACGTGATAGTTAACTTTCTCGCGAATTAAGGCGTTTCGATCGTAATTCAGTTTTGGCGAAATAAAATTAATAATATTTTGGAATGGAAAAAAAAAATTTCCTCAGTTCACTGTTTTTAGCTGATAAATAAATAAAATGGAACTTAGAAATTTCTAATAATTCAAAAATTTTATCCATTGAATTTTCACATAATTTCCTAACGATATCGATTAAAATATAAAATTTCGATTAAATCTGCAATCCTTGGAGGTTTCAGAATACATTTTTTTACCTCGTTTTTTAATTACGGTTTCGCACTTAAAAAAATAAAAATAAAAATCCCATTCTTCAATCATTACGTATACTTAATTCTTTTTTCTAAAAATCTCGATTGATTACATTTTTTCTCGAAAATTCGAATTTTTTACATTGTAATATCCGCTAGAAAAGTTTCAAAAATTTTCATTATACGATCGAAATGCCTCAATGACTCCAAGCTTTATAATAATAAAAAAAAAAGCCTATTAACACACGTTTCAGTCCTTTTCCTGTTAAACGGTTCAAATTTTGACACTTGTATATATGATGAAAAGAAAACGAAAAGTATAAAAAGAAACGTGAATTGGGCTGTATGCGTAAAAAAATCATATAAAATATACATATTTTTTTTTCTTCTTTTTTTTCCATTATATAACAACCCAGCTCGCAGCTTCTCTCGGTCAAACAGCCTCGATCACAGCTACGATAACAACAGCTACTCCCACGACTGTGACGGCGAATAAACCCCCCGAGGAAACTAACTTGCCTGAAAGACGGCCCTCTTGGCGACTCAGGGTAGAAAACGGAAGCAAGGTCTGTGGCTCACCTCAACTTGAAGTAAACACGATTAGGGATCGTCAATGCAATAATTGGTGCACGTGGGTAATGGATTTTATTGGCTGGCACAGCGAGTAGACGGACAAAAACAAAACGACATAAACATCGACACTGTCAATGTTTCGTCACCATGATAACTGCACCGTTTTAATGCAACGAAATTTCAAATTATTTTTCAACAATTATCCAATATTTTTACTTTTATTTTTATAATTAGTCAAAACATTTTAAGCTTTTAAGTAAAAAATAAATAAATAAACGTCAGAACAGCTTTTAAAAATGGAAACTAACAATAAATAAGCAACGGAAGCAAAGTGAGAAAATGAGTTAAAAAAAGAATTTTTGTTGCGTTTGAACGATGCAAACCTCGATACTTCGAAAAATGAAGCGATTGGAAAAACGAAATCTCTATTTTCTCTCATGCATGAAACACGGTTCAGGAATGTGATGGATTTTTCATATCGTTGATAAAATTGCAATTTGATCATCTACACGCTGTCCTCGTGTTGCAAAAGTCTCCGTCATCGCATCCTCTGTAGATTTGTAAAAGCGTCCGTGTGAAAATTCTGCATGATTTTATAAATACGTATCATTTGACGTTTTTTTTTAATTATTAGTTCATAACGCTCACACACCTATAATGCAGTAATTAGTTTAAAATTCAATTAGTCATTGTTTCTTTGCTTTTGTGACGATGTACCGTTGTAATTTAAGTTGTTTTTTTTCCTTTACTTGTAAGACATTTGGAGATAGCGTACGATTGGCTTGAATAAAAACAAAACAAAACGTTGCATTGGTTGTAATGAAAAAAAAAGACACAGGTACGTTGGAAAATTCAAGCGAATTGGATAAACTCGTCATTTTTATCTGTCCCATGAGTTGTTCGTCCCTTCCGTTTTGACCGCTTATCTCAACCTGCCCCTCGACGTTTGAATAGTTTTCAACGTCATTTTTTCTTTCTTTTTTTTTTTGTTTTTGTTGTTTTTATTACCCGAATTGTTATTTTTTTCGTTTATAATTTGACGAAAGCTCCACAACCGAGATGGAAAGGATGTTAAGTCTCTGGAAATACCAGAAAAATTTCATGCCTTATTCCGGTACGTTTTATATTCTACGAACTATTACGATCTTGCATGTTTTAATGATAATACTAATGATGAGACAATGTTTTGTAGATTATTACCAAGTATCGAGTCTTTATTTTATGCACGTATATTGTTGCCTGTGTTTTACTTTATTTTATATTCACATTTTTTTTGTTTTCTTCGTAAACAGCAATGAAAATTTACAGATATTTATTGTTCTCCACGATTTTCACACAACGAAAACTTACTTTGTTCTACTTTTCGGATCAATTACTTTTCATATTTACGTTTCATTGATTAGTTTCAGCTGGAGGACGCCAATAACAGGTCTGCGGACACCACCACCGCGTACATAAGACGACCTTCCGGTGGAACCGGAATACCAAGACCCAGCTCCGCACCTGTCGAAACAATAGCCGCAAGTCCCGCTGAAACGACCGTTACTTTACCTCTCAGAAGACCGCTAAAACCACCAGAGGATAAAGGTAAATGTTTGCCAAATTCATAATATTGTTTGCATTCGATATTGAAGGAAAAATGATAAATTATTGCACATCGTCGCTCGTATTATTTATTTTTTAGCACATTCTCGAGTTTTTTTTTCTTTTTTTTTACTTTCTTGATATTTATGTTTCACAAAATTATTTCATTTAGTTTGCTGTTTTGCGTGAGAATCAACAGATTCGATATGGAAAAAAAGTTTCAACAATTTTCTGAAATTAACGCAAAAAAAGTCTTAACAGATCGATGATTTTTGGCAAATGAAGAAAATAATAATAATTGGATAATCATTCATATACTTATCAATTAAAAAAAAATGTAATGTACAAAATACCGGTAAGTAATTAATTTATGACTAAAATTAAGAAATAATGAAATGCTGACAAACAATATTTATTAATTGAATGCATTATGAGCCACAAATACATTTTATTAATATTGATTTGTTGAAATGTTGTGATAAATCATTTGAAAGTGTATCAAAAAATGGATTTTTTTTTTTTTTTTAAATATTGGTTATTCGTAATACAATGTTAAAGTTGATTGATTATGTGGCTATATTTCAAAAGAGTGATTCAGTGGTTAACGGACTCTAGGCTAAAATTATCTTCGAAAGGATGAATTTGAAGCGATAAATAACATTGTTACAGAGCAAGACAAGGAGAATGATAGTAGAAATGCACAGGCAACACAGGCGGTAATACAGAGGAGACGACGACCCAAAAGAAGATCGACCGGAGTGGTACACGTCGACATGGACGTGAGTAACAAGAAATTCTGGCCTCGATTTCTCTCTCGAGTCTCTTACCTCGTAGCTTTCATCGCAAAACTAATATAACATTGGACCCGCCGAAAATTCGACCTATTCCCTGACAAACGTGTATTTATACGCGGCCAATAAACGTATGTTCTTCGAAGCTTTTTCCTCTCTCACAAAAGAGCTTCAAAAATTAAGCGTAGGTGGCAACCAAATAATCTATTTCATCTGACGTCACAGTCAATATTCTAATAATAAAAACTGGGTGTTCCATTTAATTCGATGTTGTTAAATTCCTCTGAATACCGAATTCAAATTTGCTCAATTTGGTGCCTATTGTACTCTCATCTCTTTCCGCCTTTCATTCACTTAACATTTGCCATTTGAACCACTTGATTTTCCTCTTCGTTACACAATTTTATGTCCCGGTTGCCAATATTTCAATTCTCGTCATGACTCATTTGTAAGTGACCAAAGTCAAATAAATATTGTTATAAATAAATGCAAGCAAGATTATAAGCTTTTTTTTAATTATTATTTTACTCAACATTTGTAGACAGATCTAAGAAAATTCAACGAAATAAATACATTTTCAAATAATTTTCATCCATTTTCAAAATCAAACGTCACTTAAACGTCATTAAAGTCACAACTCAAGTATATCGTCACGAGTTACTAAACATGGAGTCAGATACTCAGATATTTGGCAGCTATTTTTCCGTACAAATTCTCAGCTTTGATTTGATAAGAAACGAGTAATATTAATAATAGTAACGAAAATATTTTGTTTGCCACAGGAGATCGATCCAGAAAAGCAAGATGTCACAGCCGGTGGGGATTGCGACGAGACGAAGGTCAATCACAACGAGGTTCGTTATAACCGCGTGTTAAGTCTTTGGAACATGGAGAATTGTTTATTTACGACAGTTTTTGCGAATTGGGCCAAGGTGGCCTGGTGGCACGCGTCTTACTCTCTCTTTCTCTCTCGCGCTACCTCTTTTTTGGCCATTTGTAGCTGCGTGAGTTATTTTCGTGGGAAAAGCAATGTTTCTTGGGAATGCTCGAGAAATGAAAAATATAACGGGGTGATTTTCTTTTTTTTTCTTTTTTTAATGCTTTGATGATGGCAGAGAGCGTGTCAGAGCCCCTAATAACTCTCGAAAAGCAGCCAAGTTATAATCCTTCGACTCTCGTATTGGCAGACACGAAGTCTACTTCCTTCGAGCTTTTGTATATTATTCTCGCTTACTATATATCTCTATATATATGAGAGTGAAAATGCTCGCGATAATCACTACATAACATTCAATCTATTTTACGCCTTACCGGCACTGCGCGTTATTTCTGGGCCAGCTACGAGGAAGATTAACCTCTATTCTTGCATACCCAGACTAAAATAATTCTACTATCTTCGAGCGTACGAAAATTTTATCCGCGATACGTACAAAAATTTCTGTTGCAACTCCTAAAGTTTTATTGTTCTTGAAGAAATAACTCCACTGGGTTCCACCCGATAATCCCTTCACTGAGAAAAAATTTCGTTAAACGAACAAAATTCATTTTGTTGGACGAAAATATGGTAAACTAAACTATTTTTTTGTTGAATCAAATTATGTAAATCCTTGATTCAACAAAAAAATAGTTGAATCGACCATATTTTCGTCCAGCACATTGAATTTTGTTCGTTCAACGAAATTTTTTTCTTAGTGTTGGCGCTGATAGATAGCCTCGAAGCTTTTTTCATATAGGATTTTTATTCTTCGCTAGAATTATCGGGCCAGCTTCTTGGACGCTAGAATGTTTTTTTTTTTTTTTTTTTTGGAGCTTGCAACTTCCGCATTGACAATATTTCGAAATGTTTGTAAGGTTTGAGAACGACTCATTAATTCGTAGCTTCCGACTACTGTACGAATATCTTTAAAATCGCTTCGAAAGTTGATTTATCGATCGTCTCAAAAATTGTTTCCATTGGTTATATTCTTCCTGATATTTTCTGTCGTTGGCTATTTATATATTTATCAATAATTATTTTTCATATTGTTCAGATAGAACTTTGCGTATATTTATCGAGGAAGTAAATCACAAAAACACCAGGTTGGGCCAGTTTTTGATAAAAATTCTCAAAATAAGGCAAGAACTAAGAAAAAAATATATTATTAATATAAGTAACTAGTGATAATTTCGAAAAAAAAATCGACAAAACTTAACAACTGCATTTTTTGTTGATAATCTAAATACACATGAGATCCAATTTACTTCATTTTGTGAAATTTCAATTATTATTTCGCTCAAGACGTCAAAATTAGGAGGACTAGGAAATGTTTATTATTTACTAGACGTGATTTCCCAGTGACCGGATCTTTGAACGTCGTCTAATTTTAAATAAACATCCACGTGCTTTTAATTTGAATTCTGCAATAAAGAGTTTGATTTTTTGGCAAAATACTACGAAATTTGTGAGAGTAGGCAATGTTTATTCTTAGCTAGATGGATTTTCCACTCGATCATACGCCTTGATGTTAAATCTAAATTTTCAATGAACGTGAAAAGTTAGATATTTTTTTGACAATCTTCTTTTTCATTGACCGTTAATTTCTACATCGTTGAGTTTCCTCGTGGAAGAAACTCACGCTGGAAGAAGCGCGGTGGGAAATTTGGTGTCTCTCCACCTCTCGAATCTCTCACCCGTTGTATACACGAAATATTCTATACTTAGGTGCTCCCTACTAGTTACGATATTTAAAGACCAGTCTCCCCGCCGACGTTTAAATATATTTGAGCTTGCAGACGCGTTGCCCTCGCGATATGAACGGAAAAAAAAGAAAAAAAAAACAGAATAACTAAAAGAATGATGTAAAAACAAGAAAAAAAAGAAAAAGAAATTGAATGTAGGAAGAACAATGAACCCTAGGTTTTCCATGCGAACATTTCGCGGAGGATAATCGTGCGCGAAGACGTTTACAAATCGCGTATCGTGATCGGTGACCATTGCCAAGTAATTATGCACAGAGCGACTGGACCGCGAATTCCGCATCGCTTCTCGCGACACAGACCCATGGGAATGAAAAAGGTCCACGATGCGAAACGAAAACGTAACTGAAAATGCACGTGAAAAAAAATTTTAAAAACGAAAAAAAAGAAACAAAAAACAATACTGAACGCGTTCATGAACGTCCTGGGTGCTTCTATAAATAATAGGGTCGATGTATGCACGAACTCTGATCGTTTGACATTTGCTACTCTATGAAACTCTGCTCTTTTATGATATGACGATAAAAATTATTGAATTTTTTTTTCTATTAATTGATTTTTTGAAAACCACATTCACATATTGTTTTGATTAATTGGATTTATGATTTTAATAAAATAAAGTGTATTAAATATTCGTTATTTTGGAAATATCGAAAATGCTCACCTCTCACAATTAAATTGAAGAAAAAATGTTTAAAAACGACGTTTTCATTTTTATTCAGAACTTGAAAGTTTTTTTAGAAAATATTGATTTCACGATTCCAGTTTGATGACGAATATTCAATTAAATCGATATACAATTTCAAAAATATTGGTACATTAGAAAACTTTTAAAAATTGAGTGCGTCCGTGACATTTGTATTGTTGAATCATTTTTTCACGTATAGAAAAAAAAAATTGACTTTAAATGAAAGTGAAGAAGTCGGTTTGGAAAATTATAAACGAAATTACAATCACAGAAAACAATTACAATCATATTTATCGAAATATCCCAACAAAGTTATTTGCAAAGAAAAATAATAACAATTACCAACTTTTAAGTAATTTTTAAATGCAATTATTGTTTCGAAACACTGGACTTTCATCATTTTTTATTTACTTCAGTTTTTCTCACTAGGCAATTAAGGAAACTAAATTTGAAAAAACATAAAATACATTAAATCATAAATGTTATTATTTGTGCAGCCAATTGATTCGTTTTGCTAATGAAGTTTCAAAGTTTTAACATCTTTGCGGTATTTTGGATAAACAAATTTGATGAGCACTTAAAGATTGAGAGTTCGTGAATGATTTATTACGAAGAATCATGTAATGTTTCAATATGTTTTTAATGTCTCTTAGTTTAGGTGATGTTTTTGTGGCTGCTATTTCGATCGATGGCTTGTTCCCCACCCGAGTTTTTGTCGCTGATTAGTTAAAAGCTCCTGTCCAATGATAATCTCGGATAGTCGAGCTCTCGAAGGCATCGAAGATACGTGCATTCGTAGAGACGTCGCACAACTTTTAATCGTGTGTGTTCGGTCGACGCGTGTGATCTCTATTAATAGAAACAGTCCGAGTCGAATAAGACAGGGAATGAACTGCTTGTGATGACTGTGGATTTTCCTGACCGCCCTTTCTCTCGATCTCTCTTCCCCTTTTTTTATTCACTTCCCATTTCACTCTTCTCTCCTCAGTCAAACACTGCCTGTCAGTCGATCAAGACAAAATTTCTTTGAAATCTGTCATTCCGGAGGTGTGCAAAATAAATTAAAAATTTCAATTACATTTTGATCATTCCCACCATTCGTTTCCTGTCGCTGGATTTTTTTCTCTGGATTCATTTATATTCTCACGAGCAACGATATTTTTTTATACCGCGAACGAGAAATTAACAAATTATTTGAACTTTAATTTCAATCCTTAAATAAAAAATTCTATTAAAATTTTATAAACAAATTTTATGGATCAAATGTTTCTTGTTCGTTCCATAAATTCAATTTTAAGCAGATAAATAATTGACTAGATTTTTAAATAAAATTTTCATTTTCCATACACTCGGGCCACTCAATTGTTTTTTTTTTTTTTTTTTTAATCTGCTTTTTCTAATGGAGAAATTGTATTTGTTGTGTAAAAGGAAACTTGTGGTTTTGAAATGTAATTGAAATCTCGAGTGATTACGAGAAGTCGAATTAGAAAAACAATAATATCGCGAAGTGTGTGAAATTTTTTGCCCTGTTGTCAGAATCTCGTAAAACAGGATTTTAAAGATTCGATTGTGTTGTGTTTGAAAAGAAAACCGAATGAAACATAATTAATCGGATAAAGTGATAAAAAAATGTCATCTTATCGAAAAAGAACTCAGGCAAAGCCTACCACGGCTGCCGGTTTGCGAGCTCAAGCATCGGCGAACGGAAGTTCGATATTTGGAAATCGTCCGAGAAGTATCGCCGGATTATTTAGTTCAAACCAGAGTACATATTCGAGTCTTCTTGGTATAAGTCCAACAAACTCGTCATACACTCCATCGATATTAAGCAAATCGAGCAAGTCGCCGAGCTCCTACTTGAAAAATTCTTACTCCAATTCGTCGAATAATTTAAATTATCAAAATCCATACACTACCTACGGTGGTACAGCTTCCGGTTATGGTGGTTTAACTTTACCAACTTCTCACTCTTCCGTCAGCTCCCTCAATATATCAATTCCTTCCACAAGTTACAATTATCATAATCACTCTGGCAATCACACTAATACGAGTAACAATCGTTTGAGCGCTCAACGAAACGACAGTTTTAATCGAACAAAAACGAAACCTTCATCCAGTTTTGGTTCACGAAGCTCCAGTCTTCAGAGTTTAGCTGGTTCTGAAGGATACATTGTAAGAAATAAAAATAATAAATAAGACATTTTTGTTACATTTTACAGATCGTGTCAAACTTTTTTATTATTATCAAGCAGGTTCACGCGTTAGGCATGCGTTAGACTAATTCCAAGTTTAATGGTTTTAAATTCGTATGAACCTTCTTAACAATAATACTCAACTGTGGGTTAAAAACTTTGTTGTCATTAAATATTTCGAACATAAATGAAAAATTCATGGATCACAATGAAAACATTAACGTACAACTTTATTATTAAAATATTCGAAGAAAGCTTACAAAGAAAAATATATTTTTTGTCGAAAAAATGATGAAAATAGAATAAATTTAAAGTAAATCGAACGGAAGAAAAAATCTACGAGTCAAAAGACAATCAAGATAAACATATTTTCGTAATCCCCAAATTGCAACGCATCGAGATAACATTAAGGAAGTTCACGCGTTAGACGAATTTCAAGTTTAATTCTTTTATATTCGTATGAACCTACTTAACAATAATACTCAACTGTCGGTTAAATTTGAGAAAGTTTTATCGTCGAGAAATCGAATTATTTGTTGCCAAAAATCGTCTTTTTTCGTAACTTCTCACAAGACCTCATGTTAAAGTTGCAATTTTAAACACTGAATATTTCGATTACTAGACGGTGAAACCTTCTCAAATTTTTGACACATTATAATACGATGCTCAAGAAGATTTACGTAAAATTTCAAAAACTTATCTTGGAAAAAATGATTAATTCTTCCATTTTTCATTTCTAGACTATTTTTTATCGAATAGGAACTCTTCTGATGACTCTTTCCAATTTTTTATTCTTTATTTTTTATTTATTTTAAAGAGATTTCCCGTCGAACACTAAGTTCATGTTTTTATGTGTAATTTTTTTGTTTCAATTATTCTTCTAAAACAATTTTTAATTGAACCGAACAATTGATATTTTTTGTGTTACGCTGTTAATGGCTCTCCATGTTTCGTAAATTGTTTTATTTTTGAAATATTTAAATTATAATTGACTTTTTTTTAATTATTATTTTGTAGAGCGGCAATGAGCGATCAGGAAGATCGAGTAGACTAGGGTCGGTGACCTCAATATCGTCGGACATTCCCTCTGTACCGACGAGAACAAAATCAATAACGTCGGAGAACGGAGAGCTCGACTACAAGAAACTTTGGGAAGAGTCCCAAGCGGAAAACGAGAGACTCAAGGATAAATTACGAAGATCCGACGAGCAATTGAAAGAAGCGAGAAGCTCGTTAGACAAAGTTCAGATTCTTCAAAACAAATCGTCGCTCTCGGAAGCGGAAAAACGCGAGAGGAGGGCCATGGAGAGAAAACTCTCCGAAATGGAGGAAGAACTCAAGGTAATGAATTCAAAAGTTTGATAAAAATCAAAATGGAACGAATTCGTTTTGACCAGGGAAAAAAAAGAAAAACGAATTGATTTTAATCGGGAATGCGAAGCAATCCGGTGCTATTTATTCTCGATTTTTCTCCCGCAGGATCGAATGTCACCACTTTCTTTTTTCATTTTCATTTATTCTATAAATATATTTATATATATTTTTCAATGCATAAATGGTAAACAAATGGTTACCACAAATCGGATATGAAACTACTCCGACAGTCGCGTTAATGTTCGTATCATTGTGCTATCTCGTTCGCAACGAATGTGTAATTATTGAAAAGTATCGCTCATTTTTTTTTTTTTTCGATCGTCGATGTCGTCGCTCAGTCAATGATTTTTCTATCACACTGTCTTTTTTTCTTTCATCTCTTTTCCATTATTACTTTGGAATTGAAACAGTATCGTTATAAAAAAAACCAGATGATTTTTTAATCTTTTTCATTTATTAAAAAAGATTTTCGAGCAAAACTCAACTTAAGATTCTGTATTTATCACACTGTATGGATATTTATGGACAATTATCTTTATGTTGGAAGAAAAACTGTAGAAAAAATGGAATTTTTGATACACTGGCAAAAAAAAAAGTTTCCAACGGTAAATCTTCGGTATTTGAGTGAAACATTTCGATTTTTTTTCTTACGAGAGTATGAAAAATGTTGAGATTGTAATTGATGATGACTTTTCTTTTTTAAAGGTAAAAAAATCATTTTTTTTTTTAGACACGAAACTGTTTCGACAAAGAAATAATATTTATATTTATTCTCCACGTTGTTAGTTAGGCTGCACGTTGAAGTTTTTTTTTGGAATTATGTTTTGACTGCTGCGATTGATTTGCAGGAAAGATTGCTACACTTTTTTTTTGTTATCGACGATTATTGACCACAATTTCAAGGGGCTCGCTTTTTTCTCAATTCTTTTATTTTTCAGTCATTAATCTGTCACGACCTTCGCGAAGCACGAATAGTCTGGAAGTTTATGAAATATTATCTGATATAAATCAATGAATTTGTATCGATGCTCCCAACGTAAATGACGTATGAAATGAATTTGGCGCTGAAACTTTGTCCTCGTTCGTCACGATCTTTGTCCAACCATTTGTGAAATTTCGTAAATTTATCATTCGTAATATTTCTTGCGATTATTCTTTCGTTTCTGGGAAAAAAAGAAAAAATTCGATGGAAGGTGAGAAGGGTTTTTTTTGGGCTAACCGTTTAACTGTTTACAGCAATTGCAAAAGCTCAAAGCCGAAAATGAGCGATTGAAAGCCGAAAATCGGGCACTTACCCGCGTCGTATCCAAACTCACCAATACTACTAAATAGGTAAAGGAAATAAAAAACAAAAAAAACAAACAAAAAAAAACAGAAAAGGTGTTAACAATACACATTTTTATACGAAATACATTAAAACCAAATTAATCAAATCATTAATTACCACGATGACGTTTTGTTCTTTTTTTTCGTTAACTGAGTCTGCACTGAAGAGAATTAAAAAAAAATTACACAAACATTAAAACTTTTCGTATTAATATTTTATACATTTTTCATAATTAATTTATGAGCTACACTCACATCGTCACACTACTAAGAACTGCAGATTGTTTATATACCACTGTTTATGCTCCATATTAAAACAAAAAAAAATCTTGAAATAAACAAAAAAATCAATATTTTGACGCTTTTCTAAAATAAAATACACGCGCGTTACCAGCTGTAAAGTCATTTTTATTATAGATATATGAATGTACAACAAGCTGTTGGCAAAACTAGAGCCACCGTTATCGTTTTACGCTCGATCGAGAGTCATAAGAAAAATTAAAAAAAATAAAACTCCCCACGAGGGCCTTGCGTAGCGAGCATGTGAATCAATCACCCACCTTGAATTTTGATACGTTGCCAAACGCGACGTTCTTCTTCGTCATACGTCTCTCGTCAGCATGTTTTTTCTCGCCTCTTTTTCCGACCTCCCCAACATACGAAGAATACTCTACATTTTCAATTTCTTTCTTTTTTTTTTAATAGATTTCATTGTAAACCCCTCATCTCCCTTCGCAAAAGTTTATTTAGCGCCTCAACTAACGTTTTCGCTTTCAGCGATGAACAATTTAGAGTTAATAATGTTTTTTTTTTAACTCTAATTAACGATTTATTCACTCCTTCACTCGTTAAGATGGATGAAGCACTGTGCACTTTGAAAAATTTGTGCCAAGATTTGTCAGATTGTTATTTAAAACTTCCATTGATCATTTCGTCGTATAAATTTTCATTTTAAATGGCCACATTTTTTGAGGCACTGCTGCTACTGAGAGAAAATAATTTCAATCATAAAATGTTTGAATTTTCCTTTTTTTTGGAGCAATTTTTTTATTTTAATTAAAAATTGACATTATTTGTTATTACAATTGCTCAAAAATTCTTCGACGACTCATTTCACCAGTGCACATTGCTATAAGCTGCCTTATCACGTTAAAACTCACATCATTTATCGACTACATTTATTTTCTAAACGCATGTGTGTTACGCTCAAGAATGTATAGGAAAAACATTGAAATAGACTTTGATGTCTTTTCTGACACGTGTACAAAACCAATTTCGTACTACAAGTTAAAATTGTTTTGGTCCATGATTGCATCATAAAGTTTTATTAATATTCTTGAAAATCTTTCCTTATTCACTCCTTTATAAATCGTTGATAAATAATGACAAATTATTGCGAATAAACAAATTTGTTTTATCAGGTTTTAAATTTTGTTCATATTTTATATGAATTCATGACATTTTCATCATTTTTCAATTATTCTCAATAATTCATTTTTCAGTAACAAACGGTTCAGCGAAATTCATTCAACGATTTTATGTTTTGTTATATGAGAATTTTTGAAAAAATGATTTTTCAATCCTATACATTCTCATTCAGAAAATGATCATTAATTTGGGCATGATATCTACACCGAGTTTGTTGCGTGTGTTCATAAACCAAGAACTGACCTAGAGAGTCACAAGACCTGTCCAATTTTTTAGAATATGCCCTCCCTTCCCCCAAAGCAATGAGGCGTGAGAATGAATAGTGATAATTAATGAAATTTCTTTATTTATGTTATCATCCGAAAAACTGGTTGGCAATTGAGCAAAACCTAGAAATCGTTTTATTCTCTCGTCGCATTAGCGAACCTTGTGTACAACGTGTCCAAAAAAAATAATAATAGTCGTTGAGCACAGGACACGTGATGAATTTTGAAGAATCATTAAAAAAATGACTTTTTCTATTTTCTAGATCATGGAACAATTGAAGTGCGAAAATCAGAGGCTAAAGGACGAGAACGGAGCCTTGATCAGAGTCATCAGCAAGCTGTCCAAATAAAAACCCACGCTTTCTTTATTTCGTTTTATTTTCTCTTAATTTCTTCTTTTTTTTGTTCTGTTTTCTTATCATTTTCTACGAACATCGAGTTGCGTAACCGTTTTTCTTTTTCTCTACGTTGTATTATTACAATATTACGTATAATTTTAACTGTACAACATTATCATCACTATGTTGACCATATTTCTATGTTACAAAATGGATTGATCTTTGTGTTAGATTTTTAATTCATTGCTACGGTTACTCAGTTACTTTTGTGGCTGTAGCAAACTTCAATGAACATTTAAGCAATACGACAGCTTTTTTCAATTTTAAAAGAAAAGAAAAACGAACGAACGGAAAAAAGAAATGGCAAAAATGTACTCGATTGGAAACAGGCCTAGATAATTCATAGCAGTTTATTTTTTCTTCAAAATTCAAAAGACTCGATGCTTGTTCAATAGAAAATAAGTTCACGAAATATGTTCTACGGTTGGACAAATGAAAATATGTTGCACAGGCCATTTCGTTTTTTTTTTTAAATGATGTTGGAAATTTTATTGAAATCTCTCAAGATGGTCACGCGAGACTAACGAGAACGGAAGCTTACGAATTTTTGTTTCTTTTTTTCAAGCGTAGATTGTAATTATGTAGATAACGTATTTCATTTTTGTTGTTGTTACTATTTTCTCCATTGAACACGTACGGAAATTTGCGCAGAACTTTTACGTAACAAAATTTCTCGTTGATCGCTGCAGAGAGTTATTTAATCGTGCGAATGATAAATTCATATTTGACATTATGTTGTTTTTGTTGTTCTAACGATAAATGTCGTTTGCAAACGCGTTAATATTGGCGTCTGAAATATTGTGATCTTTTATAATACAATTTATAGCTAGAGAATCGTGAGTTGAAGAAAAATATATATATAATGTACATTTTTTTTAAATATATGCTACAATTAACGATCTAAAAAAGAGAAAAAACAAAACGACAACAAATTCGACGAGTGGAAGATTTGAAGGAAAAAAAAAAAAACAAAAAATCTCCACTCCCAGGTGGCCTTTGCGAGAAAGACTGGCAATTCATAAAAATCACATCATAATCAACGCCGCGTTCATCAAAGGCCTTCGGCAAGCGAAACATAAAAAAAACTATAAAGTTTTAATGAAAATGTAAAAATCATATACACGAGACAATATGCATTTTTTTCGAGACAAATTTTGACACCACTTTTCAAGTCCTCATTTCGATGAAGCGCTGCGAGGTCCAATTATTTAACATAACAATTTTCAAAAAGAAAAAAAAAAAAAAATTTTTCACCGTATTTGCAACTTATGTTTGTCACAATCATTTTTTCCTTTTAACGAGTTGATTTGTGCTTCAAGGTTTAAAAAAATCGAACAAAAGTACAATAATGAGAGCAAAAACTTTCATTGGGAACTCGAGTGACATTTTAATATCGATTACTTTATCAATGATCTTTGAAGCATAATCGATCTGTATCAAGTTTACGTGTTTTTTTTCTTCGTAATGTTGTAAAAATTTGTAATAAAAGAGAACAAAAAAATGAAAAAAAAAATGCAAGAAAAATAGGAAAAAGAAATAACGAAGTCGACTTAGTTGTTTCGTAAGAAATATTAGACTTAATACGATTTAACCGGATATAAAAATTGATAAATATCAAATAAAATAAGAAAAAACGAAAAAAACATGAGAACGTAGTTAGGTAATTTCCATTGTATTGTATAATAGTGATATCCATGTGCTTATTGTATTATATAGTTTTTAAAAGTGTTCATGCAAAAAAATATCGGCGCATTATACGATATACATTACTGTACAGCTGTTATTTACGAAAAAATTTATCGACGAATAATATTAAAGTGTATCCACACGTAGGATTCGTGCAGGTCGATTTTAAATGGAAATAGGCGTCACATAATTTATTTACAAGGATATTAAACAATTAGCGCAATAAATCGAAACACAACGCGAAGCCGAAATTGATAAGAGGCGCGGCGAAGGATAAGAGAAAAACAGAAAATAAAAATTTGTAGATAAAAATTGCATGAGAAAGAGGGAAACGAACAGAGCAATTTTTCAAGACGATTGATTTTATGTAGTATTGTAATATGAGCATTGTTGTATTTATTTTAAAGCGCGCACGATGAAGCCTTCCGCTTCGTGAGCAACGATTATAATGATTATTTTTTAATTTTAGCCAGATATATCGAAACTGTATCGTCGTGCTTGAATTAGCGAATACATTAGAAATTCACCAGACTTATTTTACCAACGATTGGCACATGTTAGAGCCTCGCCAAATTGCCTAACTACTATACGCGAAAAAAAAACGGTTGGCACGAGCTGATCTATAAATAAAGAAAAAATAAACAAAAGATAGAAAAAATAAAAAACGGAAAGAAATAATAATACTTCGCGTTCAACGGCTTATGACCCGTTGACCATTTACCATTCTTCATTCTTTATTAAAATGAAGTTCATAAACTATATCGCGATAAAGAACACACTTGTTACGCAGGCGGGGACTGAAAAAAACTCTAGTCTCCGATTTCATTGTAATACAACAAATATTTATTTCCTACTTGATTTTGTACTTGTAACTATAATCATAATGAAAAAAAAAAACAAACAAACAAACAAATGAAAACAAGAAAGAAAGGACGAAAAAAAGCATGGAACGAATGCGAACTCAGAAGAAAAAAAACTTTCAAAATCTGTGTTTTATATTTCTCATGTTTTTAACATTGACATTTAAATATACCGAATTCTATAAGTTAAAATATCATTTATTCAATATTTATCGACTTTTTTTTTCTTTTTTCTTTCACTTTAATAATTTCTCCAATATTTTTGCCACTTGACCCATGTCGGCACGTTCATCCGTTATCCTTGCTATTTCTCCTAGCAACACTTTTATCATTTTTGTCTTTCCAGCTTTATATTTTTTCACTATTTTTTCGTTACGATCCACTACCTCTTGACATATTTCTGTCAACTTCTTTTCGTCGTTTATTAACGCCCAATTTCTTTCTTCAACGATCTGTTAAAAGAAAAATACAAAAAAGATGAATTATATTGAGTATTATCGAAATTTTCATTTCATAGATTTGCAGTTTGTTGTTTACCCCTGATGGCATTTTTTCAGGATTTTCCATTAATTCTGCCAGAGTTTTTTTAGCTATGTTTAAATTGATATTTCTGTTGTCCAAAAGATCGACCAGATCGGCGATATGATTTGCGTTGATGACACTAAAAAAAAAAAAGAATCTTTGTTAAAAAGACATTTTCGAGAGCTCACATCAACAAAGACGTAAAAGACGGCGATTTTTCACCCTCTTCACTCCTTTCATATATAATAATTATTATTATCATAAAAAATTTCCAGAAATCGATAACATTTCACTTTCTAAATTTCTATTGAATGTTGCTTTACATTTTTATTTGAAATAATATGTCTTTTCATATTGAAAGAAGCCCTATTTTGAAAAGTCGTAAGAATATTTAAGCCCTCCAAATCAATGAATTTATTTTGCATAATCTTGAAATTTGATGAAAATATTAAAAAATGGTTATTCATACGGTTGACAATCGTTTTTTTTTTTCAACTTACCAATGTTCGAGTTTCACGTTATTTTTGTTCAACAAAGACATCAATTCCATTATGAGAATATTAGCAACGCGTTTACTACTTCTTTTTGGATTTTCACGCATCACGTCACTGAATAATCTCAGAAGGGTATCTTCGTTCTAAAATGAAAAAATTAATGAGAATTGTACAATGAAATGGTATAAAAAATCGTGATTGCATTTGGATTCGAAGATCTTTTGTTTTTTTTTTTTTAACTTAGGATTTCAAGTTTTTTAACGCCAAAGTACTCACGACCAAAATGATCGCAGCTTGAGAGGTCAGATTAAAATTTTTCTGCAACTTAATTCTTGTCTCCTCAGGCATTTCGGGCAAAGTAGATTTGAGGAAATTAACATCGACAAGATTTTCCGAATTTTCCTGATTTTCATTCGAGTGGAGATGAAGAGGCGGTAAATTTGGTTCCGGCATAAAGCGATAATCTTGTTTCTCTTCCTTGTCTCTCAAGGAAATTGTTTTTTGAGTTTCCGAGTCCCAGGTCAGTGTTTCGTTAATGATTTCATGACCTGCTTCCAATAATTTTATTTGACGTTTTATTTCGTACTGGACAGCAGCAGCAACGGCTCGGATGCTTCCGATGTTTTTCACTTCTGTCCGGACTCCAAGAGCTTCACCATGAAGATTAACAGAAATATTTGCGTCGACTCGCAAACCACCCTCTAAATACAGGAATGAATTCGTGAAAAACATTGCAAAGAAAAATAATGCAAATTATGTCGTTTTTAAGTGATTTTTTTTCCTTACCCTCCATTTTGCACGAACAAGTATTCAATCTTTGCAATATGAGGACAAGTTCTTTTACTAAAGCAGCAGCTTCGTCACCGTCTGAAAGATCTGGCTCAAATACCAATTCCATTAAAGGTATTCCAGCTCTATTCAGATCGATCAAACTCCTATGATAATTAAGAAAAAAAAAACATTTTATCAAGTGCTGATTTGTTCTCTCATAATATCTAGTCCTTTTCTTGACGTCAAAAAGTCATAATTTTATAGATTTGAACTTCTTCAAATTCTTATGACTAGAAATTTTATGAATACTTTACTTAATTTTATAGAACTTTGTAATCAAACTGTTTTCTAGGCAAATTTGTCGTAGATTTGTCTAAATTTATAATAAAACGTTAATATAAGTATTTAGAGTTTAGTGAAAACATTTTCGTAATTTTTTTATGATTAGTGCATATTTGATCAATGTACTTTTTTAGTAAATCGTCGTGTAAGCTTTTTCCACTGTCTTGTTCCAACTGTATCTGCTTAATTTTCGATGTTTTGACATATGGTTCCTGGTGAATACCAGGTGTGAATACACGAAACGATAAAGCTCCATCAATGGCTAGCGGTTGTCGCTGTTGAGTTATCTGATAGCCTGCCTGATAAAAAATGGAAAAAACTTTTAACGAATAATAACAGAACAGCACAAAGTGAAATTCCATCAAATTTTGAATTTTAGAATTTAAAAAAAAAATTTTCTCATTGACAAGAGTTATTTACACGTGAAAATTTTTTGTTACAAATTAAACTCTTTAAAAATTATTTTTTATTTGCACAAACAGAGTTGATAAGATTTTCATTTTGAAATAAATTTATTCTTGTTGCTGTTTTTGAAAATTTTATAATTTATCAGTAATTTTACGGCACTATTGAAAAATATTCTAATTTCAACTTGCAATTTGTTTGAAAATATGTTAATTATTGTATTTGAATGCTGCCACTTTTTGTTTTCAACTTACTGGCAAATCTGAATAGAAATAATGTTTTCTGTCAAAGAGCGATACTTCGTTCACATTGCATGAAAGGGCCAGGGCTGTGAGAACTCCAGCTTCGACGCATCTTCTATTCAAAACCTATAAATCTGAGTTCATTAACGAAAAACTAAAAATTCAGCAATAATCATGAAAAATAGAATCATTACTGGCAATGTTCCTGGAGTTGCGCAGTCGAACAAAGAGACACAAGAATTTATGGGCATTCCAAACCTTGTGCTCGCACCGGAGAATAATTTTGATTCTGCATTTATCTGTGCATGAATTTCAAGACCAACTACGGGATTCCATTTATTTCTAGAAATTAATATAAATTATCGAAAAATTGCGAATTTATAGATGTATTGAATATATTGAATGATTTTTATCAATGAACATTATTGCTTACGAAGTTTTTGCTTGTAGTTTTGTTTGTGTCGCGTATGTTCGTAAAGTCGTGGAACATCTCACGATTTTATTATATTTTCTAAACCCTGTCATCTTTAAAATTTCATTTTTAAATTTTTAGCAGTTTAGTGCAAATATTACAACTTTGTTTTTAGGATTTCAGATTTCAAAACATTACACACCATTCGGTGAAGTGCTGTAGAGAATGTACTTTCAGGTTAGGTTGCCTCGGCTCTAGTTTTCTCGCTGCTATGTTTACTTATGTTTAATAAACAAACCACGTGAATTCTCAGAAATACCAATAAAAAAAAACTTAATAAATGATTAATATTTAGTATGTTTGCAAGTTACGAGTTATTATTTTGTCAATTCAAATATAACATTAGAAAAAAATGTTAACATTCTGGCCATTTAAATTCCCCGCAAAAAACATGGTTACATGGCATTGTAAAGTGCTGCCCTTCATTCGAACTTACAGTCGTCAGTTGTCGACGAACGATGGCAAAAGCGTTTTTCTGTGACACTCCAAAAAAACAATAATTGTGTAAACATAAACATTAGGGTTTGTGTGAAAAATAATCAAGGTACTCGGATTATAATATAAATAAAATAGACATAAAACAGTAAAGTGAATTGTAACTATAAATTACAATGTCTATCGAAATCGAATCGGCGGAGTAAGTATATATAAGATAAAAATGAAACGAGATTCAAAGACAAATGAGCAATAAATGACATGTAGGCAATTTTTTTATTATTTGCAGTGTTATTAGATTAATTCAGCAATATCTCAAAGAATCGAATCTCGTCAAAACCCTCCAAACACTTCAGGTACGATGCTTGTTTCAATTATCAATAAACGTAACCTTAAAAAAAAAGTATTCAGACATATTCTTCAATAAAAAAAGGTTGAAAATTGATGTTTTTACTATTAATTCACTTAACCTCGAAAAATGGTGAGTAAATTTATCTCTTTTTCAAAAATAGGAAGAAACCGGTGTTTCGTTGAATACTGTTGACAGCGTGGATGGGTTTGTTGCTGACATTAATAATGGGCATTGGGATACCGTTCTCAAAGCCATACAATCACTTAAATTACCGGACAAAAAGCTTATCGATCTTTATGAACAAGTTGTTTTGGAACTCATAGAACTTCGCGAGTTAGGAGCTGCTCGTTCTTTACTGCGGCAAACAGATCCCATGATTATGATGAAACAGCAGGAAGCTGAGAGATACATACATCTTGGTAAGACAAAATAAATAAAGTTTAAAAAAAAAGCGTGATTAAAATTTTTTTAAATAAATTTATAAATTTTTAAAGTATTACTCCTACATAATTTCTTGAAATTTTGAGTACATATTCAGGCCAGTATTAAAAAATTAGTAAATTGGCAACTGAACAGTTTTATATGCGTTCTTATGGAAAGCTGAGAATAATTAACATTTCACAAAATATTTGTGAAACTTTACAACAGATTTTTTTCGTTTTTGTTTCAATTGCAGAGCAAAATTTGATGAATTTGGCTAAAAAAATCATGGATTTTCAAACTCAACATTATATCGTACATTTTTGAGGAAAATTTATATGAAAAATCTAAATGAAAGATCGTTAATTATAAAAAATATCGTTTTGCAGAAAATTTGTTAGCTCGCTCGTACTTTGATCCAAGAGAAGCATATCCGGATGGCAGTACGAAAGAAAAACGAAGAGCTTACATCGCAAGTGCTCTAGCCGGTGAAGTGTCAGTGGTACCTTCGAGTCGTTTATTGGCGTTGTTGGGTCAGGCCCTAAAATGGCAACAGCATCAAGGTCTTTTGCCACCAGGTACGACGATCGATTTGTTCCGAGGTAAAGCAGCAGTGCGAGATCAAGAGGATGAAAAATATCCAACGCAATTGTCAAAACAGATTAAATTTGGCCAAAAATCCCACGTCGAGTGTGCTCGATTTTCACCGGATGGTCAATATCTAGTGACTGGCTCAGTCGATGGTTTTATTGAAGTTTGGAACTTCACTACTGGAAAAATACGTAAAGATCTTAAATATCAAGCACAGGATAATTTTATGATGATGGAACAAGCTGTTTTGTCAATGGCATTCAGTCGTGACAGTGAAATGTTGGCGGGTGGTTCGCAGGACGGTAAAATCAAAGTTTGGCGAGTCCAAAGCGGTCAGTGCTTGAGACGATTCGAAAAGGGACACTCGAAAGGTGTTACTTGCTTACAATTTAGCAGAGATAACAGCCAAATATTGTCTGCTTCTTTTGACACTACTGTTCGGTATGTTTCACTCGTTTCCTGCATTAAGACAAAAATTTCTTGTCTTCGACTGCTCATTTTGCGATAAAAGGGAGAATATTGTCCCTTAGAATGTAATATAGATTCAAAATGTCAGTTTTACGGAATATTGTTCTAAAAAATCTACTCGAATATCAATCTGATAAGTTCATTTCACAGCCCCACAAAGCTTGAATGATAAGTTCAATTTGAAAAAAAATCAAAATTATGTAACAATACGAGAATATCTTAGTGTAATGTACTTAAAATCGAATTTTTTAATGAAGGATACACGGTCTCAAATCTGGTAAAACTCTGAAAGAATTTCGTGGACACGCATCTTTCGTCAACGAAGTAGTTTTTGCTCCGGACGGCCATCACGTCATCAGGTATATTTTAGTAATAAATCATTCAAGTAAAAACATTGATAAACAAAAGTAAAAAAATGAAGACAAATCGAAAGAATTGTTATTAATAGAATTTATATGATTTTATTTTTCATAGCGCTTCGTCGGACGGAACCGTAAAAGTATGGAGTTTAAAAACGACAGAGTGCGTGGGAACGTACAAATCTTTGGGAGCAGCTGATTTGACAGTAAACAGTATTCATCCACTGCCACGAAATCCAGAACATTTTGTTGTTTGCAACCGATCGAACACAGTTGTTATAATGAATATGCAAGGTCAAATAGTACGATCATTTTCGAGTGGTAAACGCGAGGGCGGAGATTTCGTTTGTACGGTCGTTAGTCCACGTGGTGAATTTATTTATTGCGTTGGTGAGGATCTCGTACTTTATTGTTTCTCGACGTCGTCCGGAAAACTCGAAAGAACATTAAACGTAAGTTTAACTATGAAACTATGAATGCGTTTCTTGGTTTTGTCAATTGATAATTAACGAATCATTTATTTGCAGATTCACGAAAAAGACGTGATTGGTTTGGCTCATCATCCGCACCAAAATCTGCTTTGTTCGTACAGCGAGGACGGTCTCCTTAAGCTGTGGAAACCTTAAAAAAAATGAAACAAAAGAAAAAATAACAACTGCCGATCTTTTTTAGGTGACTCGACTGTCTGCAAAATTTTCCATTCGACCACACACCATTTTTGACGTTTAGAGGAATAAAATATAATAATAAAGAACCAAAAAAAGAGGGAAATTTACTCAAGTTACAGAATGTGCAACAGTTTTCTTCCGGAAAACGTAAACGCGTTTTTGGACGATGTCGAAACCGGACTTTGTCTGCCCATACTTTTGCTCATTATTTTGTGCACTCTCCAATTTATTATCAATCATACATTGGACATTGCCTGTACCGTCGGCACGTTAGTATCTGCGGTGTCATCCTCGTCGTCTGATGGCGAAGATCCGTCATCAGCGGCGATTGAGCCACTAATGGATTTCAATCAATTGCCTCAAAAACTCAAAGGTTCCTCTATAACAACGATCCCATCGAAATTCGTAACCTAAAAAGGGTTGACACAAAAATCTATTCAAATTTTCTAAAATATTGAATTTCATCCATTTCAACTACATTTTTTTGAAAAGGTTTCAAAGCTCGATAACGTTTTTTTCGCTCTGTTAAAAATTGACTAACCTCAATCTCAGAGTCGAAAAATCCTATAAATGTATCAACCCTGAAAGAAAAGTGCTGCTCAGTTGAACTTTTTGGGTCTGTGAGACCCGGCTAAATTGTCAATTTTGTACAGGCAAAATCCTTGCCTCTTTTATACTTTTGGCGGAAATATTTTAAAAAATTTCGATCCAACGAAAATCATGAGTTTTTAATGTTGCATCGGGTCTTTTAGACCCAAGAATGTACTTCTCGAATTAAATGCCAAAATTTTAAAAGAATTGAAATAATACTACATTCTAATGAGCCAAATGTCATAATTTTCAAATATCTTATTATCCAATATCGTAATTTTCCAAACCATTCGATTTTCGTTTGCAAACTCGTAAGGTCGTGAGAAAGTGCTTCAATTTTTTTTCCTATTTTCTGTAGATTATCATCAACGAAAAAACTATTGAGTAAAAAAAGAAAAATGTATTGCATTACGGAAAGTTTTTTAATTGATACGTTCCCAATTCGTTAGTCTGCCAATTCGATGAAAAGTAATAAAAAAAGATCGATTTTTGTACCAACCCTCGTAACATGAAAATCAAACAAAAAAATTGAATGAAGAAAAAAAACTGTATTTGCGACAGGAATGTTATCGAATATCGGAACGCGGATAGCCGGAGTGGCCTGGGGTAACAAAGTTCGTCGGAAAGAATTATGATCTTCCAGGAACTCGAAGACAATTCAAAATAACATCGATGCTCTTTGGGAGGAGAAAATTTTTCGTTTTTAGTTTTTTTTTTTTTTTTTTTAAGTTTCTTGCAATCTTAAATGACTCCTGTTACATTAATTTGTAAATACATGTAACATTCGCTTTAGTCTGTTTTGTCATTTTAAATATAATACTTGAATAATTCAATTGATCTAGATAACAAAGTATCGTAGTGGTGTATATAATATACGATATATACACTAGGTAAATAACGTGGAGTGTGAATATCCGATATTGACAAACGTTATTATTTAATTCTTTTGTATTGTTTTTAAAATCATTTAATCGTAATTTTCTTGAATTTTATAAGATTTTTATGTTTTTTTTTGTTGTTTTGTTGTTTTGTTTGTCGTCGTTACGATCGATTACAAGTGTATCGCTATTATATTTAAGAGTATAATTATAATTAGCCTGGTCGATTCGAACGTCACATAAAAACGTTCTCGAGTGTGTTGACCGGGGTCGAGGGATTTTTCCGCGTCGGTGTAGCAGCGAAGGATGAACCAGTCACAAGAATCGGAGCTTCATCCTCGAAAGTAACGACTTTTTCGCAACGTGTTTTAGCCGCAATTGGAGGAGTTGCGTTACAAGTTATTGCCGGTGATTTAGTGACCGGTGGTGTTATTGCTGTGTCCTGAACAGCAGCTGCTAAATTAAATTCGCTTACGCTTCGCGGCACGAAATATTCAAAATGTTCTCCACCACTTTGATTATTATCGGAGCTTAATTGCTGTCCGTTACGATGAGAATGTTGATGTTGATAACGATGATGATGATGATGATGGTGATGATAGAGATAATGTTGTTGTTGCTGTTGCTGCTTTTTTCGTGGCAATGAATGACGACCTGGCGATGAAAATCTCGTCGAATCTATCGTAGCCGTTGAGGAAAAACTGTTACGTTGATGCTGTAGCCCCAGGAGGTGCCCACCTTCGGAGGCGAGACTCCTGGTTGGATTTTGTCAAGAACTCGTCACCAATGACATCGCTATCGCTTCTTCCTCGTCCTCGCCTTCTCTACGATCGTAATTGTGCTGTCCAACACCCAGACGAGAATCGTTGCTCAATACATTCGCTGTACATGGTGCTCCCATGAAATCTCTATCCACGTGAGCACTCAAATCCGATTTTATACCTGTAAGAATATCATTTTTATTACATTTATTGTTCCATCGTTGCTCAATTAATCAAGAGACTCGGTAGAGTATATTTTTCATATATATTACATTTTATTATATATAAATATTTGATGAAATGTATAATTACCAGTTGATCCTGTAGTTGTCGATGGTGGTGGTGGCGGTGGTGGTGGATTATTAATAATTCGAGCACCGGTACAATTAGTAATTGGTGACATACCGCAAGTTCTACCAAAAACTCTGACAACTCGTACAACCTCGTCTTCCATGAGATTAAAGCACATTGCCATGAGTCCCATGCCAGCAAGAATATAAAGAGAACAGGCACAAAGACTCAATTCTTCGAGAAGGTGAGAAGAAGCGTTTCCACCACTGGGAACAAGATCACCAAAACCTATCGTACCAAGGCTCGTGAAACAGAAATAACTTCCTTCGAGAAAAGACCAACCCTCGAGCCGATTGAACATTATTGCTCCGCAACATATGTACAGAAGAATTATAAGGAGACAAAGACTTATGGGTATTCTCACGAGGCAAACTGCAGTGGGCTCGGAAAGCTGTGATGACGAACAGGTATAAAATTGATGATGATGCTTTTTTGTTCCCTGCCCGTTATTCGTTTCCTGTTAATTTCAAATAAAAATCAATTAAAATTGTCATTTAAGAAAATGGGCTCAAAAACTACGTGCGAAATTGCAAAAAAACAATTACCATCTCCTATTTCGAGATATTGGTAACTAAAAATTACAGTTTTACAAGCATTCTTGTGGGAAGCAGTAGAAAAATGTACATTTTATGGAATAACTTCCAAACGTTTCGACAGATTTTTTTCTTTTTTTTCCCTCAATTATAGAGAAACACGTGACAAAGTTTTTCTTGATGAAAAATTAAGACCTAAGACTATTCTAACTATTCTATTATTAAGGCGAAACTGTTATTTAATTACAAATAATTATTGTTAAATTGTACCTGAAATCCAGAAGCTGTAGATCCAGCCTCGCCACCACAATCAAGAAGAATTCCACTTCCGGTCGAGCGTATCAAGCCCAGCTCGTCCGACGAGCTTGATTTGCTTGAATAAAATTGATGATGTGCGGTATTTGCACCAACTGCTGAGAGTTTACTGTCGATATGATTGTCATAACGGTGATAACTCGTTTTTCCAATAATTCCTGGTACCGTCGGCGGTACCACTGACGACCCTGAAGATCCTTGGCATCCTCCACGTGTTCCACGATTACCATCGCGTATACATTCGACTCTGCCACACACTCGACCGTATAATTTACGAAAATTACGAGCCAGAACGTCTCCGATGGTACTCAGGTAAACCAGCATCAATGGGATACCCGCGAGGGCGTAAATTATCGTGATCAGACGACCCCATACGGTACGTGGCGAAGTACTTCCATAGCCTGGGAAAAAACGTGCATATGAAATTTCATAAATTCATATTATCATGAAAGAAAGAAAAAAAAAAACATAATTTTTGGGCCATAGTTGAGAAAAGAAAAGGTCAGGGTCAAATCTGTAAAAAGGAATAATCCTAGGAAACAGAAATCTGAACAAAAAAATTGAATAACTTTCAGAGAATTGAAAATTTTGGAATGGGATAACCGCGAGGGCGTAAATTATCGTGATCAGACGACCTCTTACGGTACGTTCGAAGTACTTCCACAGCCTGGGAAAGAACGTGCAAATGAAATTTCATGAATTGATATTATTATGATGAAAAAAAAAGAAAAAAAAAAACACACAATTTTGAGGTTTTTTTGGGGCGATTAGTTGAGAACAGGGTCAGGGTAATGTCAGAAAACATAAATCTCGTCAAAAAAATCAAATATTGAAAATTTCGCCAGGAATTTTTGAAACATCAGATAAAAACGTTGCAGAGGAATTTTACTATGAAATAAACATTTTTTTCTTCTGGGTCATTTTTTAATGCGGAAACTTATAGGAAAATTTATATTTTTGCGATTATTTTAATGCTTTGGGCTCCGAATGAAAAGTCACAAAATCGAATACTTGAAATTTCATTGAAAACGCGTCTGGCCACCGGATAATTCTCATGGTATAAATTAATAGTTTTTAATTGTCTACAAATTAGGTAATATAAATGAAAGCTGGGAGCAACAATATCATTTATTTTCCAATTAGACGTTTTATCGTTGTTTTTTGTTTCAAAGCAACAAGTTTACTTAATGATCGAATTTTAAGATTTTTGTCGTTGGAAAAACCAGGAAATAAGGAGAAAAACGAATAAAAATCGCATTTTCCATAAATTTCTAACTAAAAAGTAACCGTTGGTTCGATTGAAGAGGAAAAAACGATTGAATACTAACCGATGGTCGTAATAAGAGTAATGGAATAGAGAAAGCTGCTGCCAAAAGTCCATCGTTGTTGATTATGTTTGAGCAGAGGTGAAACGCCAGGTAGACGTTTATCGTTATTGCGTCTACCATTGGAAGTAGATCCAGGTCGTTGAAGGGCAGTAGTGCCATAAATGGAGGAGCCAGATCTGGCTCGATCGAGGCTATGGGCAGCGAATTTTTCTTGAAAAACAAGAACCTCTTGTTCGGCCAGTCTCGTCCAATTTTCTTTGTACAATACATTGAGGTCTTCGGTGATGCTCCAAAGTCGTTCAACGGTATGTGCTCGTAGCAATCGAGCCGAGGATTCTTCGAGGATGATATCGGCGCGATGATTAGGTTGAACCAAGTTCGGAGGTGGAACGGGTCTGGTGGAAGTAGTTTCCAAGGAAGGAGCAGTAACTCCTGGTGGATTGAGAGCCGCAGATAAATTGTTCGAGTTTAAAACTCCACTCTGTTCACCAGGACGAGGAGATAAATCAATTTTTCCATTTTTAATGACAGCATTACTTCCTGTCGCCGAAGAACCTGGGGCGAGGGCTGTGACACTTGACATTTCTTGATGCAATGATGTACTCGATTTGAAACCACCTTCCAATGCCATAAAAGCAAAAGCACCGAGAAGCGTGTAAGCAAAAACGAGCATACAGACACCCAAACTTGCCACGAGACCTGGACTCTTTGCTGACGTTGTTGTACTGCAACTACAACAACAACACAACAATTCTGCCCCTCGTAATGTTGTAGAAATTCGCAATGAACGATCTTGTCCACTTGCTGACATCGTTCCTGCTACTTGCTGTTGTGACAATCGACCTGAACAACATCTCCCACCTCCCAACCCTGTTGCACGCTCGTAATAATCACCTCCATCTATTGGCATCATCGCCCTATTTTTTATATATTTTTTTTATTCAATTTTGAGATTATTTATTATCTCTTTTTGTCACGCTCCTCTGACAAGTGACCCATCCATCGATCTATCGATTCTCCTCTCCAACCTCCAATCTTCTTTTTTACATCGTAATACCTTCTGGAACATTTCTTCGTATCGTACCACCAGATCAATCCGGTCCAATAAACCCAACGATGATAATTCAACTTCCTTCGATACTTTTGATGGCATCTATGTGTATGACGACCTCGACACTTTTCCAACAACCAGTCCAGCCTTTTTACTATTGTACTCCTCGCTGCTTTTTCATCGTTGGCCTCTAATTCCATCGATCGATCCAGTCGATCCTGCATTCAAATAAATTTCATGTCAATTTCTTTTTTTCTGTTTTTACGTTCGGAGTTAATGAGGTTCGCGCGCCATTATTACAATAGTATATACAAAGTAACGGCACAATCATCAGATACTAATTTTTCCAAATGGATTTTTTGAAATATTTTCAGAAGAATATAAAAAAAAAAAAAAAAATCACACATAATAACATAAAATTCGTGTTCACCAATAAATCTCTTTAAAATATGTTTATATTGATTGTCTCTTGAGACGTGAATTTTTCTTACCTTCAATTTACTCGAAATTTATTTATTTCATTACTTTTTCGACAAAAAATACATTTTTTCTTTGTAAACTTTCTTTAAATATTCAATAATAAGGTTGTACGTTAATGTTTTTATTGTAATCCATGGATTTTTCATTTATGCTCGAAATGTTCAATGACAACAAAGTTTTTCATGTAATTCTGAAAATTCATCATCATGGATAATTTTTATTCCATTTTTGTAAATATTTTTATTTCGTTTTATAAAAATATACTCTTTCCTGACGTTTTACTCGAAATTCACAACAAAAATGTGCTGAAATAAATATTTAATTGTAATTGGAAAATAATTTTCTGAAATTTCGTACAGTCCCCGTTTTTTGACCTTGTCAATAGTTTTTTTTTCAAATTCAATCAAAAAATGATTAAGCCTAGTGAATTTATTTTACTTTTCGTAACGAACAGAGAAAAAGAGATATTTGCATACACGGAAAAGATTAGAAAGTAACTTTTACATCGAAATTCACGGTCAAAATTACTAGAATGAACGAGGACGTGAGAACGAGAGTAAAATTGGTATTTGATACAAAATGAAAAAAATTTTCTCCTCGTACACATAAAAATTCCTATGATTCATTAGTTTTTGGGTGTTTGCTTAGAACAAGCTGTTGTGAAATGTCATCGTAACCGATGCTGCGATTTGTGTTCCGTATGTGGTAAAAAAATTTGTCACATCTAGCTTTTCTTTAAAAAAAAGCTCGTTTTTGTGTCGAAAAAAAAAAAAATTATCAACGAAAAATTTTGAAACTTGTTTAATAAACATTTTACTAGACAACAAAATTTCCAAGTATTTTTCAATGACAAGCACGAGGTTTGATTGAATTAAATTTTAATTTCGATTATGAACAGTCCAAAAAATATCAAAACTTGATTTAATTTTCAATAAAATTACTAAGATCATGTTAAAATTTAATTCAAGTTCGAAAAAAGCTGAAGAAAATCGTTTTATCATTGACTTCCAATAATTTAAAAGACGAAAAAACCGTTGTGTATTTATTCGTATGAAGACAAAAAAAACAAGCTATTTATAGGTAAAAATGCGTATGTACGACAAAGTAAAAGAAAAAAAAAGGAAAAAAGCGCCGGCGGTGAAGAGCTACAGAGGCGAGTAGAGGGCCGGGATGCAATCGATAGCAACATATATAACGTCTAAATGTCGCTATGGTGAAATGTCGAGAGTGGGAGCAAGAGAGAAAGAGAGAAAGTGAGACAGCGATAAAAAGAGGAGGACGAGATAGGCAATAAGAGAAAAGAAAACAACCTTGAAAAAAAAAAACAAAACAAAAAAGAGCTCATGCACTCGTTTTTTTTTCAAAACATTAACAAATAGAACTTACCACGATTCGTTATGATATTTGCAGCATCATTCACGAGAAATGGGTCGAGACAGACACAGAAACAGAGAGCAAGAGACAGAGAGAAAGAGGAAGAAAAAGGAAAATAAAAAAATAGAAAAGTGGCGAAGAAAAATTTCTGATTTAAAACACAGAGCGTTCTAACCCATGATTAAAAAAAAAAAAAAAAACAAGAAAAATTTATCTTTATGGTGTCACAAAAATCACAAAGAGTCATTGATTTGTTATTTTATTTTTTCACTATCACCACTTATTTGTTATTCAGTAATAAAAAGTCTCCCTGAACATGTAGCAAGCAAATTTCACCATCAGGAGAATTTGGAAAAACAATATTTTGACATCTCCGTGTAAATTGACACATTTATTTTGATTTATCGATAAATATGCAGAAAAGAAAGACAGAAAAAGAAACAGAGAATAGAAAAGGGCAGATAATGAAACACACGAAAGAACTGTACGAGGCTAAATAGGAGAAATTGCCGTGCGGCTGTTAGGTGTGGACCAGGCTCAACGATAATAAGAATCCCCGCGGCCGCGCGTTTTACTTCTCTCTCTTCTCTGGCCTCTTGCCGGCGCAAAAGCAGATATAAGCTCCAACGAAACCGCATCCCTTCTCGCGCAACTCCCGTACCATGCTCTTCGTGTCAAAACCTCCCACGCATGAGCATTTTGTCTCTTCTCTTCTCTCCTCTCGCTTGCTGTCATCCCCCTCTCTCACATTTTTCTTCTTTTCTTCTCTTTCTCACTATTGCTGAACCTTCAAAATATTTTATAACTTAATTATCATTTTTATTACTCGTTATACGTCATTTTTTAACGAAAGAATTATGAAAATATCGAAAAACAAATTTATGTTAAGATTATTTGATGGAAATTAAGTTAATGATATTTATTGGATGTTTATTTTTATATAAAAAAAAGTAAAGTTAATAGGACGATCAGATTGTTCGTTGAATTTGATTTCATATTCGTTCGACTGAGCATTCGATCGCAAAAAAAAACAGCTTTTTCCGGAATTCTAGATTAAAATTACTCCCGAAATATTCCGAACCCAAAAAACTGCTGCACAGCATAAAAAATTTAACTGTAATCAATTGATTTATTATTTATAAGAATTTTACGAAAAAACATATATTTTTAACATGGACACTCTGACATGCGTGTGTTTAAAAATTCATCGACAGTGTGCTGTGCATTAAAAAAATGTTGTGCAGCCGTTTTCGTGCGAAACGTAAAAACGATATATTGCGTTTGAATCTTTAATTATCACGACCTAGTTAAATTTTTTTCGTAATTGTAATAACGAATGAAATTAAAAAAAAAAAAATTCCAGATTTTTTTTACGCGTCTATAATTTCATATTAAATTTTAATATTCATGGGAATGTAAATTATATTCATGGAACAATACAACAATAAAATTTCAGTCACTTTTTTCCTTTTTTTATCGTGAAAATGTTCAAAAATACAGATCGACTTTTTTTTCGACCCTTAACCCGTCAGCGGTCGCGCTGTGAGACTTTTTCTTACGCTTCCGTGAAAACGATGATTACTCGAAAACTTCAAATGGAATGAGTAGTTGACATTTTTTCTATGTACAGTAAATATGTACAGTAAATTTTCTCCCCGCAGTGCGTATCAATGAAAAAATGATTGTTGAGAGCTCGCAGATCCTTAAATAAACTCAAAATCAAGAGAGTATAAAGCACTCCAAACCAAACGTCAGAAAATCTCTCATCTCGCGACCAATGCTTAACCCTTTATGTCACACATTATACTAAAATATATAATGATAAATATAGTTATATTATAACTTTTTGGATTCCATTGTAAAACGGATTTAAAGTTTGTGTCGACGAGGTCAAATGAACTTACCAATTCCCGAAGAAATTGGATTGAGGAATGTTTGAACTATTCGACAAATTCATCGGTCGCAACTCAAAACATGTTTTATCGAACGCGTCAGCGTGCGAAACTTGGCGACTACTTCTTCTTGCATGAGATTGAAGCACATGGCGATGAGAGCCATTCCTGTAAAGTAGAAATAATTTTTATTATGAATGAAAAATCATATTTGCTTTTTCTTTCATTACTTTTTTTTTTTTTACTATTTGTTGTGATTATAATCATTATTTGAATTTATTGATTTTGGTTTCTATTTTTATGAATATGTTAGTTTCTTTTTTTACTGAACTTTCAATTCATTGACTTTATTTTCTTCTTTACTTTTTTAATATGGTCTTTCAATTCATTGACTTTGATGTGACCTTAAGCTGTTGTACCCTTCACCGTAACGGTGAGTCGCCCACACTTGATGTATTGGATTTCAAAAGGGCACGTGGAAACTTGGTGGAAAATACGTTTTCATTCATATTAGTACGTTTTACGTCTTTTATAGGTTAATCGTTTAAAGCCACTGATTTTATACCAAATCATCTTTTTAAATATTTTTTTCTTCAAATTGATGAACGGTCACCCATCCAAGTATGGAAACCAGAATATTGCTGCTTATCATTGAAAAATATGTCGTTTGTCATTTCTCCACGTTTATACAATGTTTTTTTATTTTATTTTTTTTATTTTTTTCATTTTTAGTCTTTAAATATATTCCAAAAACGTGGAACATAGGATTTTTTTCGTAAAATCTTCCACACAGATTCCAAAATTTGAGGATAAGAAACAAAACGAGATTTTGATTTCAATGACGCCGTCGTTGATTTTGAACTTGATTTTAATCGTGATTGTTGTGTTTAAATACTGATTGTTCCATAAAAATCAATGGGGAAGTGACTTTTAATAGATGATTTGAATTATGGTGATTTTTTTCGATTTTCTTTGCTATCTTGCGGTAATTTTTTTTGTTTTTTTTTTTTCGTATCCTATGAAAATTTTAAATCGCTTACCCAACATCAAATACATGGAACAAAAGATGGAGGACAACTGAAGGTCCTGGCCGGCGTAAATTTTTTCTCCTGGCACGATATCACCAAAGCCAATTGTTGATAACGAAACGAAGCAAAAGTACGAGCCGTCAAGAAAGTTCCAGGATTCCCATTCCGAAAAGAGTTTAGCGCCGCCACATATGTATCTGTGTCAATTCATTAAACGATATTTCACATGTTATTATTTTCGAGATTATTTTAGTCTCGGAATAACTTAAACTTTTTAAATCATAATGAGGATTACGTTGTCCCGATTGTTATTTGCAGTTAAACAAATTTTTTAATACCATTTGAACAATGAATACCGTTTTTTTTAATTTTCCCTGACCCCTGGGCCATTTATAAATGTAAAAAAATTACGATCCGTCACTATTTGTTAATTGCACAAACATCCCATACAAACAAATAGTTAAATTTCATATTTTTTACTAAACTACCACGAACATCGGAATGGCTATTCTTTTACAAATTCGATAGACGTCAAAGAACATTACAGAATTTTTTCAGAATTTTCCTTACGGTGGTTTTTGTTTAAAAAAATTTCAATGACGTAATTTTCAGATCTTTTGGTACAGATCCGTGTGGGAGACTCTAATTGTATCGTTCTTCGTAAGGGGTTAATAATTGCAGATTAATTGTTGCTCCCATGAATCACGTTAGGGGTCTTTTTGACCCTGAATTTACGAAGGTGGAGTTCAAACCACTTGGGATTGCAGTAGAAACACATGAAAAATTTTTCACTGATGTGCGGTGCCGGGAATCGAACTCGGGACCGCAGATTGTCAACCTAAGCTTTAACTCACTCGACCAACCGCTTTTCTTCCATAAAAATGGAATTTTCATTGTACAATTGATAAAAATCGTCAGCTGCAGAACTGCGTACAGAAATTTTCAGTTTTTCGTAAGCTATCATTCAAATTTCAAGCTAATTCATCAAGATCCGTTCAAATTGTGTTTTCACTCCATTTGAAGAATGGAAGTTCGAGAAAAACACGTTTAAAGTTTAACACAAGCTTCGGTGCACACTGCAAATTGCTTGCAGTTGCAGTTTACGTGTTTAGTCAGCATTACCAGTGACATTACCCCTTAAGCAGTACAATTACTGACGATGAAGCGATTACTCTGTACATGGAGCTTAATGTCAGAAAATCATTTGTTTCACTGAACTTTGACCCTAGACACATCTATTTTTCTGAACGTAGACCCTGCAACGGTATCGAAAACGACAACAATTTTCACTTCAGCATACAATGTTCCTCGTATGTGATAATAAGGGTTAATGTACACAATTTTCTTCGTTTTTTTATAGTGAAGAGAACGGTATACAATTATGCTGCATTCGGGAAATATTTAATAATAAAAACTCAATGAAATGTAAAAAAATTTCAAAAAATGAATAAAAAGATGGCGTCCCATTAGACCTCGTTGTATAGGTAAAAAATAACGGTTTTATTTATTGCATTTATTTTGCTGAAAACGTACCCAACCATAATGGCGAGACAGAGAGTCACTGGAACCGTAATATTCCGAGGATTATATTTATCGTCATCATCATCATCGTTGTGTTCTTCTTCATCCTCTTCTTCGCTTCCATTAATCGATGTATTTTGACCATCCCTCGAATTATTGACTCTAACCATCTGCTGCTCAAATCGCAACGAATTTCTATCATTGCTCGCCGGATAAACGCGACGTCGTGCGTTTCTCTTCTTGCGACACCTGTTGTCGTTTCACGCAAACCAACAACACACGGCAGATCGTTAAAAATCTCATTTACACACGCAAATGTCACACTCTCGTTTTTATTCTCGTTATAACAAGTTTACAAATCACCTGCATAGACAACATCTCGCGTATGTCCATTTAAAACTCCATGCAAGAATGTCACCGATGTTGCTCAGATACAGAAGAAATAATGGCATTCCGAATATCGCGTAAACTATCGTTACCGCTTTACCCGACAGTGTTTTTGGACATGTATTTCCATAACCTCAGCAAGATAAAAAATATACGTTATTATGATGCACCTCAGGTAAGAAAAATATAAGAGAATATCGCGATTTAACATTACTCCACAAATAAGACAATTTATATTTTAATTTTATAAGAGATCATAATTTTTCTTAAAAATATTTCATAATTATCAATATTTTTCAGATTTTTACGATTTGAATAAATAATATCGATCGATTTATTCGAAAAACATTGATTTTCAGGTTTCTATTCAGGTTTTTTTGGAATTTGTAAAAAAAATTGTCAGGCTATTTGATATCGTTTATCGTATTATTATCATTAACAATTTCATATACTCGAGAAAATGTCATTTCGTAACAATTTACTATATTTGTGTCAAAATTAAGAGGTTATGTCTCGTTGAAATCCAAAAAAAACCTTTCCTTTCGATTTTTTTTCACGAAAACGATGCTTTCATATTTAACAATTACGTATTTTATAAAGTATATGGATTTCGAAGAGTATTTTATCGATGCATTTGCATATATTTTAAGAGAAAATAAAAAATGAAAAGTTATGTTTAATATAGATCGAAACGACACTTTTTTGTTTTTCTTCATCAAATTTTTATTCTAAAAACTAGACGTGAATGATATTATTCATCGTTTTGTGAGTGCCATCGATGTATTTTCCATTTGTTTTCTTCCTAACAATCGAACTTTTTTTTAAATTTTGTGTTGAGTTCCTATGCAACCATAAAATCTCACGTAAACATTTTTTTTTTTTACTGCAATAAGTTTTACATCCGATTGACATATATCGTAGATATATGTTTACGAAACAAAATAGTAAAAAAATACGTAGTTTTTGAAAAAACTTTATTCGAACATTACGATCTACTGATATTTTGAAATTATTGTTTTTTCTTCGAGCGTACATTCCATTTGTATATTCGCTACTCACCGATAGTCGTAATAACGGTGAGAGAATAAAGAAAAGCGCCAGCAAATCCCCACTTTTGATTTTTCTCCCGATAATCATTACCATCGTATTCATCTTTTTTGACAGCACGTACAATTTCGGCTTGATATTTTTCAAGAATGGCATCGACCTTTGCTTTCCATTTTTTCTCCGAAAAGGTATTTTCCTGACACGTAAAATATATATTCAAGAGACAAAATAATAGTAACAAAACGTAAATAATGTAAACTTAAGAACAAAATCGAAAAGTTTGAAAAAAAAAGTTTGTAGAGCTAAAAATTTCCCAGAAAAAAGTCCTTAACAGCATTTTTCTATCTTTAGTAGTTCAGCCTTGAGAGTGAGTCGAAAAAGAACCATAAAAATGACTTTTCTGTAAGAAATAACGTGCTCTATAAATTTGGTCTCGTTGTTTTTTGTTGCGACTCCAAGGTCTGCCCATTGTTGATCTTTAGCAATTGAGGCAATGGTTTAGTTCGAAGGGTCAAAAAATTAGATTTTCGAGAATTTTCCTTTTCGCGATAATAAGTTTTTTCTATTTTTCATAAAAAAAAAACTCTTTGACTTATTGCCTTAAAAAAAAAGGTTCATTTTTCAGAATATTGCCAAAGATTTCAAGTGAATTAAGAAAACGGTTTAAAACTTCATTACGAAGAATGTTTTTTGCAAAAAAATGACAAAGTTCTGCCTCTAATTCTGTACACAAAGTAAAATTAGAGTGTGTGTAACACATTTTTTCAAACTATCAATTTCATGGACTATAATTACTATAAAAAGTGTTCAAATAAATAAAAAATTCGGTTTTTATTAATTTCAAAAGCTTGGCAGCATGAAATTTTTATAATGTATCCTGAAACTTGTTAAAAAGTGTGTGTAATAAAAGTTAAGAAAGTTTTATTGGGAAAATCGATTTTTTTTCGATCCTTCGAACATGAACCGAGCCACTGAATTAACATCTGATGATAAGTCAATAAAAATCGATATATATTTTTTTTTCAGTCGGGATTTAGTTCCAAAGCGAATTGTACTCGAGTGAGCATTTTTGATGAAATCCTATAGATCCTATAGATCCTATAGATCCTCTAACAATGAATAATAAAGAAGTTGAAAGGGAGAGAAAGTATGACGTACCTTGGAAGTAAGATTCCATAGTGTTGTAGCAGTAGAATTACGAATAATGGAAACGTTGCTTCTTCGATTGATTACGGTAAGCTCGTGAGCGCCTTCTATAGCAACAAAAATAAATGCACCGGCAATGGTGTAACCAACTACGAGGCAAACGATGCCAACATTACTGAAGAGAAAAGCAACGAAAGAGCGAAAACCATCAACGAGTCTCTCGGACCAGACTCGTCGTTTTTTATTTCTCTTGTGTCTGCTGTTCGTTCGTCGTCCCTGTAGTCTTTTCAAATTTTCATCATAATCTCTCTCGTAATAACCCGTTACCCTTGTGGACGATAAAAAATCTTCGTCAGGCCATTGTTTCATCGTCACACTTTTCCCATCCGCAGTTTCTTTTCCTCCGTTGATCATGTAATCGTAATTCATAACGTTTTCTCCACCGTTTCCCTTTATTTGTTTTTTTTTTCGTCCGAAACTTCTATGATATAGAAGCGACCATCAGCTCGCAGCGCCATTCAACACTAGCGACATTTTTACACATTTTTTTTATTTTATCGTACGAAATAATACATTTGGAATAGAAACGACGCGTGTTCCTCACAGAACCAACGATCGTTACACATCTCGACAGCACCAACGGAAAAAATCTACTACTGTACTTTTGATCACATGGTTATTCAATGATTTTACGAAACACTCTCCGCGCCAGCAGAAGCCTCGCGGATCGCGCGGCCCACCGCACCGACTCTCGCGCCTCGAAAAACTCGAAATAGCGACACGAGTAGCTAATAATAAAACACTGAAGAACACATAGCAGGGTTAACCTACTACGAGTCATTGTAAGCAGCGTGTTTCGAATTTTATGTTCATCCACGCTCTTTTCTTCCCTCGAGGGAAAACTGCACGAACACGTGTGTCCTCGTTAATTTGGTGGCGTAAATTTACAATCGCCATGTATTATCGGAAAAATATATGTCCATCCACATGTTGGGAAGCAACTGCAATTAATGTTTTTTCAGTTTAAAGCTGAAATATTTATATTCATTGCACAATTTTTTTTTTTTCGTCGATTACCCTCGAGATCACTTAACTTTCAGATCTTTATAACTAACGTATAAAAATCGCACTAAACATACACTGTTGGCTAAAAGTAACCTCGCTGCATGAATACGTGAATATATATTTAAAAAAAAAGCAAGTTAAAAAAGATCGAAATGTCATATCAGTTATGACGTTTTTTTTTCACGATCTCCGATATGGCACCTTTTTTAACGATTTTTGGGATTTGATCAAGATTCCCCCTTAAGATGATGGATCTGCAGTCACCTCGAATTTTCGAAATTAAAATTCTTCGATGTCGTTTGACTAATCAAAAAAGGCTCTGTCAGCGTATGCAGGACGATGGCAAAAATCGACTGACAGGGGCTTTTTTTTATTCGTGAAACCGTGTCGGAAATATTCATTTTCGATAATTGCAGCTATCTCTCGTGCACTCACATTGCGAGAAACCACTGCTCCATCACCTTAAGATTACTATTCTTTTCCCCCTTCATTTTTCCTCTCCAGAATCAGCCCGGGTCATGTGGCCATGTGGCCGCATCCGACTTCCCCCTCTGTATCGTATTCGCCGTGGCACTCGATTCCACGGGCCCGAGGAAACTGCCAACAACCTGAGCTACTACAGCCGATCCCGGGTTCGCCTCATGGCATCAGAACTACGTCACGTTTCAGTGTCTTGTTCATGGCTCACATATACGTCTGCATACGAAAAGTTTGTATACGACAGCATCCAAATCGAACTCATAGCTCGACGTGGACGGATCTTGAAATTATAAACCGTCGTATACGAAACGCACAATATTTTTCATTTCAAAAAGCTGATCAGGACCTCAGGACTAATGAGACACACATTTATTTGAAAATCCAATGTTTCGTTTGTTTTATTTTAGCCAAGCAAGAGGCAGTTTATAGAGAAAGTATATATTTAATTTCAAAAGTTTCGAAGACGATTCGAGAATCAGTAGGAAACCGGAAGCAAGCAGTTGGAATCTTACTCCAGGCAGGACATGTGTGTGACTTGAGTAAATATTGACGTGGTTACTTTTTTTTCCTTCTTTTTTTGTGTTATTTCCACTATCAAAAGTATTTTTAGGCAACCGTGGCATCCCTACCATTGCTACGGGTCCGTCAGTCCATTTTATGGGTAGCATAAAAATCACAGAAAGAGAGAGAGAGAGAGAAATCATTCACAAATACTTTCTACATCGCGAAACGAAAGATATTTGTCGAATTATGATCAGATTTGGGCCAAATGGCGGCACCACGTGTCAGCTGAGCACTTTTCTTTGACAAGAGGAGTTTTTTTTTTCTCTGTCGTGCATGTAAACGTAACTCTTAATGTTTTTTTTTCTCCTTTTTTCGTCTTCCTTTTGTTTCGTTCGTCTCAATATTCTCTACTGTATAAATGCGACGTATAGTTTGTAGCAGCGTTCAAAACTAATGTAATTTGTGCACATTTTTGTTGTTGTTTAATCACGACGAATAATAAATGTCCTACTCCGCAACGTCAAGGACAATAACCTACTCTCTGCTCGTATCAACCATGAACGATTCGACGATTCCATGAAACACTCCCTGTGTCCCAGAACTCCTGCAGGGCCCAACGCACCAACGCTCGCATCCCGAAAAGTTCAAAATAGTGGTACGACTGGCTAATAATAAAACACCGAACAACACCCAGCAGGGCTGACGTACTTATAAGTCGTAGACAACGGGCTTCGAATTTTATGTTCATCTACTCTTTTTTTTTTCTATTTCCGAGGAAGAATTTTACGAACATACGTGTTTTCGTTAAATCTTTCCAAGATGTCAGACTTCCCACGTAACAACGTAAAATATTTGTATGCACAATTTTCGAAGCAACAGGTTGACAACGTTTTTTCGATAAAAACCACAATTCAGACTCATCGTATACTGAGATTCAAACGATCTCTTTTTTCTATTGTTATATTGAGACTTGACAATTTTTAAAACATCGCAAAAAACGTATTTAAAACAATTCTAAAAACATATGAAGATGTCACGACAAAATATTCGCGAACACATGAGACGCGGCGGAATACAATCAATTTCAGACATCAGTTCAATTCCGACATCAATTTAAAAAATCGGATTCAACGCGGAAAAACATTATTTTTATTGCTAACAATATAATGATTAAAATTCTACTCGACAGTTATTAAGCTTCGTTGATTTCTAATTAACATAAAATATAATGCCGTCTTTTTACTGGTCAATTCATCGGTAGTGAAAATATCTGCGACAAAATGACTGCACTTTGGTTTTGTTTGAGGTTAGGTTTGTAACTCTTTATTTCCGGCTTCGATATAAACGTTCGCGTTTCTTCGTGTACAGTTTTTGTTTACCTTTGTTGAGTTTGTTTTATTTTTGAGGTTACATTTTATAAGTGTTAAAATTGTTTCCTACTTAGATATAAAAAATTCAACATTAACGAAGATTGAATATTCGACGAACGGGGTACATCGGACAGGAAAATAACCAACGACTTTTTTTCAAATAATTTCACAATCTAGTCGTCCCACAGATCAGTTCTGCAGTGTATTTCGTACGAGAACACAGTTTTTATTGTACAAACATAGTAAAAAAACAACGAAAAAAAAGAATACAGAGATCATCGAAGCGAATATCGCGAAGGCAGTGGCGATCGATCACGTTGATAAATATCTCGTCTCGCATCAGAGGTTTGTTCGCCCGGAAAAGCATCGATGTAATAAGGATCTGTCGGTCTTTCAAATTCACTATTGTAACATCGTCGCGGCTCTCGTTCGAGCGCCGGATAATCGTCTTCGGCCTCGTAAACGTCGTCTTCTTCGTAGACGACAACATCATCCTCCTCGATTCCACCCCCACCTTGATCCTCATCTTTTATTATTCCTAACCTCTTTGCAACGTTTTTCACGCTACTTATAACCTCTTCTTGAACGAGATTAAAGCTCATTACCAAGAGGGCTATTCCAAATAGCAAGTAAAGTGAACAAAGCGCTATTCCTTGATGGGCGTTCAAACGATGCGCTGGAACGAGATCCCCGAATCCTGTACAACGAGGATTCCATAGGTTAAGGTGCTTTTCATCAAACCGTGAGTACGAGAGAGATAGCTGCAAATTTCGAAAGGAAAACTTCTCCACACCGTTCGTCCGATCGGAATGAAAATGAATCAGCCTTTTTTTGTCATCGTCTTGCTTGGACTGATCCATTTTTATCCCGATCGGATGAACGGTGTCGAAAAATTTCCCTTTTGAAATTTTGAGGTGAGGTTAAGTGACTGATGTATAGTGTATACAGCCGACCATGCGAGCGATATATTAACTTTTTTTTTTATGTCAAATCATTTTCGACTAATCGGAGATACACTTTTTTCTAAGTACGGTTTTCAGCACACGCAAAACCGGATTTTATTGGGACTGCAATTTATTTTTTATTTTCTAAAGTATATCGGAAAAAATATTAGCAATTTCAACAAAATTTGGTTTTTCGTGCATAGTAACGAATTACTTCTCGACATTAGGGACAGACGTAAACGCGAAGGTGACTAAAAAAAGGTTAATTTAAAATATTTGTTTTATATTAAAAATTTTGTAGCCAAAGACAATAAAAATCAATAATAAATCAATTGCAACAAATAATCTGAATGGATCAAGATATATAGATATATATTTTTTAACTAATAATTACTCACCGATTGTCGTTAAAGTGATGAAGCAGAAATATGCGGAATCAAGATAGGGCCAAGTTTCCCATTCCGCAAAGAGAAAAGCACCAGCTAATATGTAGCTAACGACAAGAAAAACACACAACCATATTGGCACCGGTTTTATGATAGTCGGGTCATCCGGTTCATGATCGCCACTTCCTAAACCGGCAGTCGTCAAATAATCGTACTCGAGATCGAGATTATCGACGTATACTCTACGTGGTACTGTCAACTCGATCGGTGACATTAAACGCCCAGACGATGCTTCTCTTCTATTGTTCCAGGATCGAGCTAAAAGAATTGATATCATCATTTTATCCGTTTATCTATTTGAAAAATGATTTTATTAATTTATTTAAAACTCAAATTTTTTCCATTTATTCAACAGTAATAATTAATCAGATTTTATTTGTTGTTTTTAACTTTTTAAGTTCAATAACAATTTAAAGTACAACTCATAGTTACAAATAACACTTTTCAATCATATCTTCAATTTAAAAAAAGAATCTTAAGGTCCCTCAGCATAAAATTTACAACCGAGAGAATGGTGTAAATTAAACTATTTTATTGATAACGAGAGGAATTTCACACTGATGGAAAGATCGGGGTAATTATGGTCACACCATAAAGAGATTGTCGTATACGGAAAAAATATTTTCTAGAGTAAAAATCAAAGTATTTAGTTTACCGTTGGTGTTTTTAACGGATCTCCTAAGATTCATAGATCGAATCGTTTCGAGATTGACTGATGCTTCGACGGAGCGACATCGTCTGGTGGCATTTTCATCGCGATCGATAACAGGTGATAAAAATCGTCGATTTTCTATGTCTGGTTCATCCATGGCATATTTATTAAAAAGGACAGGAGTCCTATTGGCATTATTGGAAGTAATCGGTCGACATTTTCGATCGAGCGATCGTGTCGCCACCGGATATCGTGAACCAATTCTGATTGTTCCGGGAGACGCGATTGGCGCGGTTTCTGAACGAATTTTTAAGGATGATGGCGCCACTGTAGACGGAGTTGGTGGTTGATCGATTATGTCGTTTATCGGCGGTCGATAACGTTGCGAAGGCGACAATATTGAGGAAGTCTCGTATCTTCCTCGATCGTGTCTTATTTATCAAAAAATTTTCATTATTATTTTATTTTTGAGTTCTTTTTTGTTACTTAATTTCTAAATTAAAAAAACGTTTCATATAAAAATCTGTGTTATTTTATAGAATTTTTTTTTTTTCGAGCAATTACATTTCAAAATTTCCAAACGGAGGCAATAAATCGTCTGCATCTACAGAATAAAAGAATAAAAAATCATTGCATACCTGCTTTCAATATCGGGACGCACGGATCTCGTAATACTTTCCGTAAATGTCGATGGCGGTAGAGCCGAATCAGCTGATCTTTGACTAGCTGCTCGCATCGATCGCCGAAAAGACATAGAACTCGGTCCTGCGTTTGGCGAACGATTTGCTGCGTATCGTCTTGCATTAATAATAAAAATCATTCAATTAAATTATCATGTTTCCAAAATTCTTTCACATTTTTACAAACATTTGGTCTGAAAGTTGAAATTTGATTATTTGAAGAAAAAAATGAAGATTTTTGTAAAGTTTTATTCGTTTTTTTTTTTTTTTGTAAAGTTCAATACGAAAATAGTGTGAGAAGCACATTTTTGAATGAATTATGTATAATTTTTTCATACACGATTTAAAAATACGAGGTTTCAAAAAAAAAAAAAAAAGTCCTATTTTTGATGTGACAAAGAAAAAAGTATACCCAGGTTGTCGAAGACTCTGAGATCGCACAAAAACATTGTGATGACGATGATGATGATGTCTTCGAGGCTTTGGAGGTCTCGTGCATACGTAACAGCAAATTTTCCAGTACAAAAATCTGTCACCAAAGAGACGTCCATTGTGTCAAATAAATATTGCAAACGAATAAAACAATGAATTTATTTTTAAATCAGTACAAACCTGAAACTCGAAGCCATTACTTTACCGATATTCGAGAGACACAAAAGCATTAAAGGTATTCCAAGAATTGCATAAAAGATGGTTACGACTTTTCCGTTCTGGGTTTTTGGTGCAATATGACCGTATCCTTACAAAAGAGAAAAAAAAAATTTGAAAAAATAAATAAATAAAAATATTTTCAAAGTATTAGTCAATGAAAAAAAAAAAAAAAAAAAAAAAGGAAGAACCAAAATAGATAAATAAAAACAAATCCCAATACCTTGGACTTATAAATAAATATAAACAACAATTAAGATTTAAGACAAATGAAAATATACATTCGATAAATACAAAAGATATTTATCGAACTAAAAATTTCAATGAAATTTGGCGAAGGTGAAAAAGTGCGAAAAAAATACGAGAACGAGAATAGATTTCATGATAATTTTTGTGTCAAATTGCAAACCTATGGTTGTAATAACGATAATGGAATAAAACAGAGCACCGGCGAAGGTCCACTGAATATTTTTCAGTTCTTCGCTTCCATCCCATCCTTCTCTTTTCATTTTATCCAGAAGATCAGCCTCGAATTTCTATATTTGTAAAATATCGTTAATCACTAGGATCATGAAATTCTATCTATTCGAAAAAAAAAAAAAAAACAATCGAGACTCACGACAAGTTCTTTCACAACTCTGTCCGTCCAATTTTCTTGTCTCAGTACTTCGAAGTTTTCTGTGAGAATCCATATTCGTTTCGTTACGTTCGAACGCACGTATTTTATGCTCTCCTTCACCTGATTTAGAAAAAAAACGAGCACGAAACGTCAAAATAAAGAAAGTTCATAATTGGTTGGAAAATTTATAGTAAATATTTTTGTTCGTTCAACAAAATTTGTATTTTCTCAGCTCAAAAATGAAGACTGTGAAAATCTTTATAACAAAACTGATAAATCAATTATTCCGGGAATATTAACTTACGATTTTTTTGAGTGACAAAAAAACTTTTATACTTGATGCAAAACTAAAGATTTTTTTTACAAAAACGTAAAATGCGAAAGTTCTACAAACTAATGAGTTAGTTCGTGGAACTAATTGACTGTTTAAAAAGCTTCAAATGTCACAAAAGAAATAAGTAAAATTTCTCGAAATTCGCGATCCAATCGTTTAAAGTTGAAATTTTGAAAGTGAATCAGATTTAAAAAAATATTAAAAAGCTTCGAAAGATATTTCGTCAAACAAAAATACAGAGATCCATAAACACACATTTCGTCAATTTTCCGAACACCTCGAAAGTGTCAAATTATTCGAGCCATAATTTCTGATACTTTATAAAAACGGAGACTCGATAACAAGAAATAAAATATTTTCTCAAAAAGCGCCATCGAAAATAATGTCGAAATTGCAGCAGTGAACGACAACAAAGCAAAGCAGAAAAAAAGCAGCACGACAACGTAAAAGCGCCATCTAGTAGATGAAAAAAAGAAGCACCTGAATCTCGTGTTCGGCCTCGATGGATTCGAAGGCATAAGCGCCGAGGACGCAGTAAGCGACAACCAAGGAGACGAGGGTGACGTGAGAAAAGATGCATCTGCAAAACTTCCAGAGTAATCTTAAGAAGCTAAGGCACTTGGAGGGTTCCTCGAATTCGTAGAGTTCTTTAGGATCTTGATGAATAGCAGCCATGATGGAATCGTGTGTATGAAACGAGATGAAAAACGGAAATGATAACTTTCGTCAGGGTAGAAAAGCGAGAACCCGAAGAAAAGACAAAAAAAAAGAAAAAAAAACGTTTTCGAAGAATAAGAGAGGAGAAGGGAGACGACGAGAAGAGGAACGAGTAGTGGGTGTAGTTTCGTCTCGTTCAGAGGAAACATGTGAAGAACCAAAATTAACTTTGCCGCCCCTCCAGGTCTAAATCCCAAAGATGGCGGGAGCTAAAACGTCGTTATAGGAGGTTAAGAAGTTGCTCAGTCCTTGGCCACCATCGGTGAAAAAATTAAAAAAACGTCTCAATAAATTTATAAATCGTGTATTTATTCGTGATGAATAATAAAAGATAATGATTATTGTTGACGCGTTCCGATCTAATCGTTTCGATTATTACAAATGCGAATGGCGTTTCGACACGATATCACAAACATCGATGTACGCGCAAAATTAGAACCAACGTCATCGTAGTTTTAAACGTACAATACAAAGAGGGGGAATAAGATAATATTTGAAAAAAAAAAACGATCGTTTACATGGTGTAACGTGAATCGCCCTCTGGTTGGGACAGCTACAAAAAATTGGAGAGTGTTTGCACATGTGGTTGATAATAATAATGATAATAATAATAATAAAAATAATTATTATAATACTAAGAATAATGATAATTCAGTGATAATATTTATAACGTTATAAAATACGTAAAATACAAACAATTAGTACGCCGTGCACACGTTAGAGAACGATCGAGGCTCACCATGATTCGATTTGACAAAAATACATTCTTAATTTACTGATTACATATGTACACGTGGATAAAACTACGTTTTTTTTTAAACTCATTTTTCACTCGTTCGTGTTTTTAATGACGTAACTAGGAGCTGTGTTACGTTAAAGTATTTTTTGATGGAAAAAATCCAAGTATATCGAGAGTATCGGTAACACGTTGAGTCAAAATGTCCTTGTATCGCCAAATCGTAGTGTCCATAACCTTCGTCTTTTTGTACTGACCGCATGAGTTAACCAATGACTTTACACAGTCGGACCGGTAGTGCTGCAACTGGGCGTCCTCGGTCTGAATCGAATATGTCGTGCATCCAGAACCCAAACACGAAAGTGGAAAATGATTGTGAAGAGCCATCACTCGCTCTGGGTCGTGAAAACACTTGACGTACTGGTGAGGCTTCGTGAAATTTTTCGAACGATATACGTGCTGCAGCATGTGCATGTACCTTTTGTCCAATTAACAAAAATTAAAACATATAGAGAATCGTTAGTTTCGATTAGTTATTGAACAATATTTTTTTATAGAATTATTTCGTATCGTAGGTAAAATTCGTGCATATTAGTTTTGAAAAAACACGAAATAATCGGTATTTCAGTGTCGCGGTGGCGACTCGAGACAAGTACGTTTACCTGGAGTCTCTTCAAGATACTTTTAGAGGAAGCAACTTTATTCGAACGATCTTTCAAATATTTTTGCATGAATATTTATATAATTACAGAATTTCAAAGAATTTTAACGTCCAAAATTAATTAATTTTGTTTCGAGGCTTATTGATAAAAAATGAATTTTACATTGTACTGTACTTGTTTTTACCGAATTAAAAAATTGAGATTTATTCAAAATTGAAGCAAATTGTATCTTACTTTTGAGCATATTGCTCAAAAAAAAATATAGATTTCAGTCAAAAATTGTATTTTGCTTTCACCCGGAATTTAATCATAAATTTTGTTTCACTAATCTTAATCATTCCCATGTATTTCTAAGTATAGAAAAAAAGAAAAAAAGGAAATGTGAAAAAAATAAAAACTAGAAATTACTTTGGTATTTGCTGAAAGCTGTCGTGCGAGTGAAGAAAATCGTCGAGAAAGTAAACGTTTCTAACATCATAGGAGGCTCGAGTTTCATTGCGTAAAGCTAGAGCTTTAGGTAGAATGCGTTTCATGAGTTCGGGCCACGTAGAATCTTTCAAGGGCATGATGACCTCGTCGACATCAAGAAGAGCGATGTATTCGTATTCGTACATATGTTTGTACAGGCAATCGTTGTAAGGAATGACTTCATCGAGACGTTTGTTGCCGGTTTTTTTGATGAGGTACATATGTTGAAAGGCAGGAATATTGGGTTGTCCACCAGGTAAAGTGATGGGGGTGACATCGACTTTGCCGAGTTTAGTATAATGGTCAAGAACTTTACTGACGTTGGGATGGACTTGAAGCTGATAAAAGAATATTTTATCAGCACCAAGAAGTCCAATGAGTTCGATCCATTCGATAAGACGAACAGAAAGATCGTCATGCAGAAAATCGAGGCCTTTGACACAAACAGCAAAGCCACGTTTAACGTCAGGTTTATTGTAAATGACACGAAGATTATTGGTCGATGTGTCACAGGGTCTTTCAACGATGGATATGGAAGCAGGTGGTCCACGTTTTTGATGACTTTGAGGTATTTTGCAAGCAATTACATAAGGTTGATAAATGCCTTGTTTGTAATTACCCCATTTGGCATACCAGACATACTTATATTCTAGAGTCTCAACGATTCCAGGTTCACGATCACCGTTGAACCACATTTGACAATAAGTTTTAACCCTCGGATCAATCCTGTCGATCATTCCAACGATCCTGATGGCAGGACCCATTTTTGACAGTTTTCTTACGTCATAATAAGCACCTAATAATTGAAAAGTGCCGTTGCTCGTTCTGAGAGTTTGCCAATAAATATTACTGAATTCTAGATCGAAGATACTGGGAAATCGAGGCTGACACGAATTTTTCGTATTTTTATTTGATTTTGAATTTCTACCAGATTTAGCATCAGGAACATTGTTTTTTTCGTTTGTTTTTTTTTTGTTTGAATTGCCAGATGTATTGCCTAATTGGGAACCAAATTTTAACCAATACGCAAGCGGCAAACTGGGCATTCGAGACTCCATTTCACGAATTAATTCTTCTTCGGTTCGCGATCCTCTCTTGTCGATCAATGGCTCCAATGATTCTTTTCTTCTTTTCTCACCCTCCATCGAACCAGACAAAATGCCGGTTGTGTTTAATCTCTCGGATATCTTCGAATCGTAATCTCTTGAATTTTTCAAATTGTCGATCGAGGTCGTGGAATTAATGGAATTACGTTGTATGAGATAACGTGATGAACCACCGCCTCCAACAAGAAACTCCCGCGATGGTACATCATCTTGATGATCACTCGAACGGAGACGGTTCGGTAATCCTGATATCTCATTTTCTCCATTCCCTCCACCACTCAACGAATTATCGTTCATTGCATGATGAAATTGCAACGTTGCAATCATCACCAGGCCCCAAGCAAATATTAACACCAAACCACGACGAGCCCATTTCATACTTGAATTACTGCCCCGCAAACCCCATAACATATTCTTCCCGTAAGTCCAAGGGCTTTTCCACATTCTTATTATTTCCTCCTAAATCGACTTCCTCGTTCCACGTCTTTGCCTGCAGTCACCGCAACTCTCTCTGCAATTATTCATTTGTTTATATATTAATTTATTGATATTTATCGATTTGAAAATTTTTCATCTGTTCAAATCGCAAGGAAACTTTTCTCTTCCTTTATATCTTGTTTACTTAAAATTTAATTTTTTTTTTTTCATCAATATTTAGTTTTTGGATTAGAAAATAATTATTCATTCATTTTCGTATAGTGATAATTTTTTTTTCTCAATTCAAATAATCAGTATTCGATTTTTTTTTTTTTTTTTCAATGCATTTTCTATCCTAAAAACCTATGTCGAGTCATTTTCAAGTCAAAGAGATTATTATCGAACAAAAATTGACTCAAATCAAGGAATTTCCCGGTAAGAACGAAAATGGACGGAAGTTTATTTTGAATGTTTATTTCTACTTTCCTGAAAGTGAAGTTTTAAACCGAAAGTCGCGGTTTATCTCACATTTTATCAGCGAACTTCCTAATGAGTTATCAATCGTCGAAAATGTTCGTTTTATGGGTTCGTTGGACTATTATCGCACGTAGTGTCAAAGCGGTGAGAGATAGAGCACAAACTAATATAAACAATTTTGTAGGGTACAAAATTTCCTACAAAAAAGTCGTTAGAGAAAATGTTTTATCTGCAGAACTTTGGTCGTGGGAGCGGTTTGAAAGCAAGCTGGCGTTCGAGGATTCTCCTCGAAAAACGAAGTATGTAAATAAATCGTTTTTCGATGGAATCTCGAGACCAAACTACGCAAGATACAAGAATGGTGTCAAATACTTTTTTCTTGGAAATTTCATTCTATACAGGATTGCTCCTATACAATTGTTCTCTATCTCCAACGGTTTCGACCCTGCGAGTGGTAGTAGGAAAAAAAATCGTAGGAACTTTTCGAAATCGATTACTCGTCAACAGAAAGTTCAGCGAACAAAACAATAATAAACTCTACTGGAAATTTTGTCTCAAACTCGAATTTATATTATCGATCATTCAACCACGACATTTGAATACAAACATTCAATCATAAACACGTACTTTTTGCGATACAAATTAACATGCTTCACTGCACGATAGTTTCGCTATTCTTACGAATATACATTTATATGGTTACAGATCAAATAGTGATAAGTTAATAATGTTAGTAGACATTTTCAACGGCCGAACGTTTTCACTACAACGATCACGAATCTCTAAGTCATCACGAATATTTCCTAAGGAATGTGCATCGAACAAAAATCGAAATAAAAACGAATATATTGGCAAAAAATGAAAAATACTTGAATACACGTAAAGAAGTAAAAAAAAATCGTTTTTTTTCTTCATTTTTTAATTATTCTTTTCAATGATGTATGCCTTTACAGTCGGTTTCTAAAAAAAATCGGAAATCGATAAGATATTGCAGTTGTGAGAAAAAACAAAAAACAAAAAAAAAACGATAATCATACAATCTCAAAAACTGAAGGACCGATTTGGATGAAATTTGATACAGACGGCCTTTGATCTAGTCTTTGATAAGCGATTTTTCTTCTAGACATTACGATTTTTATTAACTGTCAAAAGAACGTAAAAAGTAGATAAAACCCCCACTCAACGTTTCAAACGTTTGCAATTTAGCGAAAAATGCATTTAAAAAAATTCGAGCTCAACTTAACCAAAAAAAATGCTGATCCTGTGAATATAATTTAGCAAACAACTGTTTTACAAAAACTACAACCACAGCTTATCGGATGAATTATTGTCCAACGAAATTTTGCACTTTCAATCAAAACACTGTGTCTTTTTGAACGACAACAAAAAAAAAAGTGATCTCGATCGAGATGTTTTTTCAGTACGAAAAGAAATGGATACTCTCTGTCAATAAAAAATCTTGATTCGTCACTATTTGACCCGTGAATACGAATATAAAAATGTACATTTATATGTTGTGACGAACGGTCACTTGTTTTCTTTTTACAACACGCTGCTGCGCCTCTTATGGCTTGCGCAAAATAGGGCGATAGTCTTGGTTGGACATTTGCGTCTTTAGCAATGTCTAATCAAATAAATTATATTTTCATGTTACGCCGAGATCCGCGATTACACGCGCCGGAGCGCGACATGGCGACAAGGGCCAAGACACGTAATACGCCTAGGGCGCAGGGATCTCGCGCACTCCAGTGACCCCACCATTGATTTTGGAAATTTCCCCGAGTACGAGATCGATGCGGAAATCGATCGAAGAGAGAATAGATCAGACCTCTGGAGAGAGAAGAGATCAGTCCTTCGTAGAGAGAAAAGATTAGACCTCCGGAAAGAATACAGAAGCGCATAGACCTTCGTAGAGGATTTTATTATATAGAGCCGTTAACACGACCAAGACAGTATTGTAAAATTAAAGCGCAGTTACGCGCAAGAATTATACGCGGCGGTACAGAAGGGAGAGTAAATAAATTGTGATTTTAAGTTTTTACGACGACGACTCGCTGTATCTCACCCTACCCACGAGACGAGCGCAGGACAGGTTAGGACAGCTAAAACGGTAAGTTTGAGAGCCTTTTTTTGATATCGCGCCACTAGTGTGGATTAATAATTTTGTGATTGTACCCGCATGGGCTAGATAGTCGTCCTTGTTCACATATCCCATTTGTAACCCCGCGAACGCGCGCAAACACGTTTCCGTGTTCTAAGACGCGTATTTTCTATGAAGCGAGTTTGCGTTACGAAATAAAGTAAAGTTTGCTTCATTAATGGCGCCCAACGTTCTCTGATGAACTCACATAATTTTGGCAATCCATTAATCGTCACATTAATGGCGCCCAACGTTCTCTGATGAAATCACATAATTTTGGCAATCCATTAATCGTCACATTAATGGCGCCCAACGTTCTATAAAGAACTCAAACGTATTCAAAAAAAAGTGTAGCATTCATTAACTTTGTCAATAGCACATAAAATTGAAACAAATAGCGGTGTCACATTATCTCGGTCCGTGCAACCAAGTCACGAAAATTTCTAATTGTAAAATCGACCAGAATTTCTTCTTGTAAATTTTTCACAGTGTTCGAAAATAACGAAACAACAAGAAAATTCAAAATCCTCTTGCCCAGAAATAATAATTGTAGAAAAATTCGAAAAATAAGTATTTATTAAATCATTACTCGAAATTATCGCATGTAACAATCACATGTGCCAACGCTGAAACAAAGCGAGTTACGAAATTTTTTTTTTTCTCGAAAAGCGAAACAGTGCGAGTACGCCACGGCGTAAAATAAATATTCGAGAATATTCATAGAACAAAAACTCGAGCGACGAATTTCTTACAAGAAAACATCGCGCGACACTCGAGTTAATCTCTTTCTTTTACATACACGCAATATAACTTTGAGCCGAACGCGAAACGTAAACAAACCGCGAGCGGTTAGCCATATACTAGCCAGCCCTCACGCGCGTACTATTCTCACACGCACACACACCGTAGCAGCGCGAATAGTAAATAAACCACGTTGTCGCCATGGCCAGGCCTCGAGTGGCTTCTATAAAAGAAATTCCTTTCTTCTATTAATCTCGAAATATTATTTGAAATAATCACAATATGTCCGACTTGGCTGACTCGAAGAAAGCACAGCGACCATTACGATCGACAAACACAATCCCCGCGGGACGAACACTTATACGTTCACCCTCATCGTCGAGTAAAGAAAATTCATCGGCAGATGAACGTAATATTACAGCTATCGAAGACACTTCGAAACGACCGACCACAGACAAAACGGAAAAATTAAACACAGGCGCGATCCCCAAACAAATTGGTAGGCGCGCAAAAGACATCAAAAGTCCCGAAAAAGACGATATGCTAGAAAAAGTCCAACAAATGTTTTCCACATTTGAACTTACAATGAAAGATTCGATATACATAACCGCGCAACAAAATCGACACGAAACGGAAAATTTACAATCAAATATAGTAAGGCTCGTCGAAGAGCGAACAAAAGATTTATACGACGAATTATACGCCAAAATAAAAACAGTCGAAGAAAAAATCGCGTTATCCGTAGCCGAAGACACACAATGGGAATATGAGGAAAATCCCATACGAAGCGCTCGTAAGAAAGCGACCCTCAACCAAACAAAAACATTCGACTTACCACCGAGCACACAAACTTCGACGACAACAACGGTAACGACGACAAATAGTTAACAACACGTAACAGACCGAGTAGACCAACACACACCCAATCGCATTCGACCCAGGCAATATCAGCCACGTGTCAACCAAGATTATTACAATTCAACGATAGAATAGTGAGACGGGTATTATTCTAATCAGAATAATTTATATATAATTTTACCCTCACCTGGCGCGGTCTTGGTCAAGAACTGCCAGGGCTCTAGTTTTATTTCAATTTTCAATTAATAGTTGGGCGCCAGCTAATTCAGACGAAATAGCGATTTTATTATAGTTGCTTTAATATGCAATATGTAGTATGAATTTATTTATTTAGACCCCTTATTCTCAAGGTGGGAAAGTTGAAGACCAATAAACGAGAAAAATAAGGGAAAGGACAGATTTTCAAGGAAGAAAGAAAGAACTTAGACAAGTACTTACGATACAACTCCCGTATATTATTCCAATCCTTTGGTTACTCGTTTGACAAATATCAATTTCAATCCAATAATTCAGACAATTACAATAGGTTGCTGACTTCTCGATATTTTGCGGTATAACCGACTTTACAATAATTATACAATACAAATATTTGACTTGACGAACGTTCGGTCTTGGTATATAATACGCAGCCTTTCAGTACACGTTATGCAGCCTCGCGGTACCCGTTCGCAGTGCCTGTCCTAACGTTCCTTCGGAGACAAAAGGGCCAAATATCCCCTCCAATTGACAATTCCTTCGATCGCTGATCGACGCGCAGGCGCTATTAGAATTTTGACAAATATCGGCCTGATCTAGGGCGACATCTCCGATCATAGCTAATAACCTACGTAACCGCGTGATTCAAGGGACTCGAATATACGCGGTGGTCGAACAACTGACGACGGAAAATGTTCCAAATTTAGCTTCCTGTCACAATAGAAACGTGCGAACGAACAAACTCACAAGACGAAAGCATACGAAGTAATTCAGATAGAGACGAAATTAACGAGCCACATCATAGGCCGCGAAACGTTAATAAAATTTTCAAATCGTGGGATCTTCGATACCCGGGAAAACTTGACGCCGACGACTTCTTAGACGAACTCGAACGCAAAATTTCCGCTTCAGGTATACGCAGGGTAGACGCGTTGAATATAATACCAGAAATATTAACGGGAACCGCGTGCGCATGGTACAAGGTCTTCCACGTTAAATTTTCAAATACAAAAACGAGTGCAAAAACCCAAAGAATCCGCGATCGATTACGTAATAAAAATTAGCGAAATGTACAACAAATTACGCGAAAAAGTTGCTGTAAAATATCAACTCGATAAAATTTATACGGGATTACACCCAAAATTAATTACACAATTTGATAGAGATCAAGTCGACTCATACGACACATTAATTCAAAAAATTCGCAAATACGAAGAGAAAAACGAAATCATCTCTCAAGGAGAAAAACAACGCGAAGGATATTCACGCAACTCCCGCGCCACTAACGGTAGACAACGCTTAAACGCGGTAATAAAAGCGGGAAGCGAAAACGAAACAGAATCAGAAAAAGAAAAGAAAACGCGAAAAACGAATAATGAAAAAAAAAACGAAAAATAATACAAAATCAGACAATAACACAAAAAAGGGCAAAAATACGAGTAAAAATAGGTCGAAATTACAAAACATAAATTTAGAAAAAACCGAGAAAACAAAATCGAAACCGCGAAAAGAAAACACCGTTCCGGAAAAATCGAAGAAAACGCGTCGCCGTTCTACTTCGGTTTATTCTAGCTCTTCAACCTCGGCCTCATCGCAGAAGGGGGGAGAGTGGCGTAGACCGCCGTCGCGTAATAGAAGACGCGAGTACGATGACAGGCGCAGATCTCACTACTCAGATAGATATCGCAGACGTAGTAGAGACAGACGAAGTTACAATTCGCGATATTACGGAAACCGGGACCGCTCTCGACGAAACGAGGATTACGAAACGCGCAGAAACAAAGGTAGCGATAGAGACAGCGACAGAAACCGCCCAGTCCATTGCTACAAATGCAAGCGCGAGGGACACTACGCAAATCGGTGCGACAGACGCGCAAGATCGCCTCCGTCACGCGAACGATCGCCAGATAGAGACAAGGCGCGCAAAAACGACCGAAGTCCTTCGCCGGCTCCAAAAAACGCGAACGAAGTCAGGAAGGATTAGAGCGAACCTCTCTTCCTGACGAGACCTCGGAAAATGTACAAGTAAATCGGCAAACGAACAATGCGAGTGAATTAGGAAATTTAGAAAAGATACAAGAACAAGCAACGTGCCTTTTGGTAGATAATAACACGCAAGCACGATTGCAATCAATCGAAACAGATGACAGCGAAGATTCGTATACAGCGTCAGAGTGCGAATACTCGGAAGACGAGGACGAGTACGAGCCGAGCGTGCAGATAAAGAGCGTGCGGCCGCGCCTTCTGACGAGTAACGCAATACTCAACATTATCGAATTACGGGATATTCTCTTCACGCAGAATTGCTCGACAGAGATAGGAACGCGAGTAACATTCAAAGGTTACGCGTCCCCACGACCTCCTCGAGAGCGCAGTATTATCCCGGTCACTGTGAAAATCGACGAGTATTTCCTAGAAGGAATCCTCGACACAGGAAGCGATCGAAGCTTCATGAGCGGCCACGCGTACGAGAAAGTCCGCGCGCTGCAACGATGTAGCCCGCTGAAAGACGCAATCTCGCGCGTAGGCGTGCAACTTGCTCAGCAAGACCACGTCGCAATACCACGTTATTCAGCCAAGTTTCTGATTGACGTTTGCGATTGTTATGGTGAACATTGGTTCGCGATACTGGATGGTCTGAGCACACCCGTCATACTCGGCATGGACTTGATCCGGCCTTGGGGGATTATTATTGATGGGGAAAACAAAAATTGGAGAATAAAAGATTCGGAAATTACTGTTACTTTCGATTCAGCGCAAAATAATCGCGAATTAGAAATCTCCATGCAAATTAAAGAGTTATTACCGAATGAACAATTGCAACTCGAAGAATTTTTAGAAGAAAAATTTTGCACGCAAGAAAATAAAACGGGAACAGACGGTACGACGTTGACAAGTCACGTTATCGAGCTCACTGACGAAACACCGATCAGGCAGAAGCCATACCGCAGAAGTCCCGCGATCAATAAAATACTGAACGAAGAAATAGATAGGTTATTGGAAAAGGGATTTATTGTACCGAGTAACAGCTCGTGGTCCAGTCCACCAGTCCTCGCGTTGAAGAAAACGGGCAAATATCGATTTTGCGTAGATTACCGACGGTTAAACCGCGTAACGAAAAAATCGGCCTATCCTCTGCGCAGAATGGACAGAATCTTAGATTCGATGGTTGACCGGCTTATCATAACGACCCTTGATTTGAGCGAAGCGTTTCATCAGATCCCGATGCACCCAAATAGCAGGGAGTACACTGCGTTTGTGGTCGAAGGTCGTGGACTGTTTGAGTACGTGCGGATGCCATATGGTTTAACCAATGCGCCCGCCACGTTTCAGCGCTTTATGGACGAACTCAAAGAGAAGTTTGTTGAATATTTACGCGCTCAAAAATTACCCGAACGTTACGCCGAGCAGGTGTTCGCGTATTTAGACGATTGGATTGTCGTCACAGCCACGTTCGAAGAGCACATCGTGTTGCTAGATATTTTATTTCGAGTACTGCAGAAAGCAGGATTGAAAATAAACCGCGAAAAATCGTATTTCGCGCGACAACGAGTAGAATTTTTAGGCTTCATTTTGGATAACGAGGGGCTAAAGCCGAATCCCGAACGACTAGTGCCAATACTCGATTATCCTCGCCCTCGCAATCGCAAGGAGCTGCGCAGATTTAATGGTTCCGTAAACTGGTACCATAGACACTTGCGCAACATTGCGAAAATTCAAGGTCCGCTAAATAAACTAGCCAGCCCGAAAGTTCCTTGGGTTTGGACCGACAAATGCGAGACGGCGTTCAACGATGTTAAGACTGCGCCCAAAGAAGCGATGACGTTAGTGCCACCGCAGCCAGACTTGCCGTTCTTTTTGTACACAGACGCAAGCGACACTGGCTTAGGAGCCATCTTAACGCAAAAAGATGACGAACGAGAGTATCTCATCACGTGCTTAAGTCGACCCTTGAGAGGCGCCGAGTGTAATTACACCACGACCGAAAAAGAGTGTCTAGCCGTGATATACGCAGTTCGCAAATTACGTTGCTCCCTTGAGGGCGTGAAATTTACAGTAACCACAGATCATTCCAGTCTGCGATGGCTACATTCACTCAAAGACCCAATAGGAAGGCTCGCGAGATGGGCGATGGAACTTTTATCGCATGACCTGACGATCGAGCATCGTCAAGGCACGGCGAACGAAGCTCCAGACGCGCTTTCTCGTCTGTACGAAGATACCGACGGAACCGCGCCACCCGCACAATTGAGTCACACGCAATCGAAGTTATGGTACGACGCGATCGTAAATTCCGTAAAGTTAAATCCCGCGCGAGAACCGCGATATAAATTAGATGAAAATGGGAAATTATATTATTACAAACCGGACAGAATCAAAGAGATAATCGGAGACAATAACGCATGGAAAAGAGTCTTGAGGGAGGACGAGATCCTACCCGCGATACGCAAATATCACGATTCACCTCAATCCGCGCATCAAGGTATTCGTAAGACGTACCACGCGATATTGAAATTATTCTATTGGCCAGGAATGCGTGAAGACGTACGCCGATACGTCAACGAATGCGAGGTTTGTCGTAGGTGCAAACCAGACAATACACCGCCTTACGGGCTGATGTATCCGCGAAAAATCCCTGAGCCGTGGGAAACCATTTCAATCGATATAGCCGGACCCTTTCCACGTTCAAAATCCGGAAAAAGTTACATTTTAGTTTGCGAAGACGTTAACACGCGCTATTTAGAGTGTTTCGCATTAACGAAGGCCGACGGTCAGAAAATCGTTAAATCATTGCGCACTTTGATAAACAAGTGGAGCGCACCACGGACTATTATCTCGGACAATGGAACAGAATTTATAAACCAAACAGTCGCGAAATTTTGTAAGGAAACAGGTATCGAAGAAGTCGCAACCCCGGTTTACCATCCTCAGGCGAATCCTGTGGAGCGCGTTAACCGGAATCTTAAAGCGATGTTGTCAAGTCTGTTAGGAGAGGATCACCGTGAATGGGACGAAGCGCTAGAAGAAATTCAATTCGCGTATAATTCGACCGTGCATTCATCACTCGGTGTTACACCCGCGTTTCTCAATTTTGGTCGTGAACCAAGACGCGCAGGCGAACCCCTCACTGACTTAACAGACGCATCGACGACGTTAGACAATTCAAACGAAAACAACTGGACGGAACGCATGACACGGTTAAGCAAACTACGCGAGAGAGTCGAGTCGTTCATGAAACGCGAACAACGGAAACAATGCGATAGCTATAATAAAAACCGCAAGTCAGGCCTGGACTATGTTGAGGTCGGTGACGTGGTTTACTATCCCAATCGAACGTTGTCGAGAGCGGCTCAAGGCTATAGTGCGAAACTAGCGCCGAAATACAAAGGCCCCGCCATTATTTCAAAGAAGTTGTCACCCATTGTAGTTATTATCAGCGTTCAAAACGGAAAGGAAATAGGAAAATACTATGTAAACGATTTAAAATTAGCGAGACGCAGTAGTCGATTATCGAAACAAAAATTGTCAAGCGATTGGATTAACAGGTTACCACAAGGATTCACAACGCAGCGCAACGATGAGTCGCCAATGCCAACGGTTCAGCGTGTGCGAAAGCACCAGTACAAGTGAGTCGACGGACAACGAGTCGTTAGCCAGCGCGCTCAGCGACTCACGCCAAGCCGAAGCGCCAGTGCTGCGCTACGTCAGTGCTCCATCCGAAGGCGGAGAGTCATCGCCGCCCACCTTTCGACACGAGGCGTCGGGACTCGTTCTGATTCCCGTCGACGACCTCGAGGCATTCGTCAGGGACAGCGCCAAACTGCGTCAACTCCTGGAGGAACAGCGGTCAGCAGCGTCAACCGCCAGCTCAACGGCCGGAAACATGCTGATGGCGCACCACTACGAGGCTATGCTGAACCTTATGCGCGAGAAACAGACGGCGACCGAACAGCTTGCCAAGGTCGAAGCTGAAATCGTCATTCTCCGCGCGGACAACCAGCGCCTCCAAGCTCGCGTCCGCAAGCTTGACGAAGAAGTCACTCAAGAGACGCAAAGGTACCACCGACAAGAACGAAAGATCGATACACTACTGCGCATCAAAACGCTATTTACCAAACGCGTTACTGAAGTGTATCGAGCGCAATGCAACTTACGCCAACCAAAGCTGCGTCCAAAAGCGGCGAAGGGGTGTCTGAACTGCGGCATGGAAGGACACAGCTGGAGGTCCTGCCCACGCCACGATCTAGGGACGGTCTTTTGCAAAATCTGCAATGCCACCGGGTTCTCCGACGAAGACTGCCCTTGGCCCCATTACAGCGAATATGTCAACGACGTGATCCCGCTGTCTCTGCGCTGCAAGACCTGCCGACGTCTACTGTCTGAACCGGATCCTGCTTGCGGCCCCTGCAGACAGCGCATCATCGAAGAAGCGCAAAATAAGCGCCTTGCACTGGCAATTGAGTACGAGGAACGTGAGAGGAAAGCAAAGCGACGAACAATCCCGATCGAGGCTCTCAATGAGTACTTACGCGAATTCAGCGTAAGACGAATCATGACAAGTGCATCGCAACCGAGTACCAGCTTGGTAGTGGATTGCTCTGACGCATCTCCGCCGAGCACCAGCGCAGCACGCGACGATTCCGACGCATCTCTGCCGAGCACTAGAGCAGTATGCGACGATGCCAACGCATCTCGGCCAAGCACGAGCGCACCTCGCGCAGACTCTCCTGCAGCGAGCCCACCGCACTCACCAGAGCACACCGACTCCGAAGAGGATAGTGACACTGACAGCGTCATCGAGACCAGCGCCAAGCCAGCGACCGAATGAGCGTACAAGACCGCGCCTAAGTCGCGACACGACTAAGAGATTTTCTTCTCATTTCATTTTTTTTAAAATTCTTTAAGTTAATTTTTTCATTCTTATTTTGATGTAAGAGTGCTTCCAGCACCCAACCGAACGCACTGAGGCTTCTTTTTGTTTTATTACCATTTTCTTTTGTAAGCGCATTGACGCCCAATTACTCAGCGAGACGTAAGACTGAGACGAAGTTCCTTTATTCTTATTCTTATTTTTTTTTTTTCTCAGTTAGACTAAGACAGCGCACACAATAAAAATGTATGCCAAACATAGGCTAAGAATTTCGCGCGTTCGCGAGTGTTCGTTAATAAAAATAATTTCTCTTTTCACTTGAAATCTTTGTTAAATCCCTTTACTAACAAAGGACCATTATTGGATTTGGTAATTGTTTTTGTTGGACTATTGGTGTTGGGAAAACCACATATCTGTGAGTAATTGTTTATCATATCTTGAAATTTGACTATGCAAATTGTTCTACCACGACTATCACGCTCATGGGGGTGCAAAGCGCCAGGATGATGTGCAAAGGCTCTCAAACAACGTAAGTCAGCCCAGCAGCGGTTTAGAAGGGGGGAATGTGACGAACGGTCACTTGTTTTCTTTTTACAACACGCTGCTGCGCCTCTTACGGCTTGCGCAAAATAGGGCGATAGTCTTGATTGGACATTTGCGTCTTTAGCAATGTCTAATCAAATAAAATATATTTTCATGTTACGCCGAGATCCGCGATTACACGCGCCGGAGCGCGACATGGCGACAAGGGCCAAGACACTTAATACGCCTAGGACGCAGGGATCTCGCGCACTCCAGTGACCCCACCATTGATTTTGGAAATTTCCCCGAGTACGAGATCGATGCGGAAATCGATCGAAGAGAGAATAGATCAGACCTCTGGAGAGAGAAGAGATCAGTCCTTCGTAGAGAGAAAAGATTAGACCTCCGGAAAGAATACAGAAGCGCATAGACCTCCGTAGAGGATTTTATTATATAGAGCCGTTAACACGACCAAGACAGTATTGTAAAATTAAAGCTCAGTTACGCGCAAGAATTACACGCGGCGGTACAGAAGGAAGAGTAAATAAATTGTGATTTTAAGTTTTTACGACGACGACTCGCTGTATTTCACCCTACCCACGAGACGAGCGCAGGACAGGTTAGGACAGCTAAAACGGTAAGTTTGAGAGCCTTTTTTTGATATCGCGCCACTAGCGTGGATTAATAATTTTGTGATTGTGCCCGCATGGGCTAGATAGTCATCCTTGTTCACATATCCCATTTGTAACCCCGCGAACGCGCGCAAACACGTTTCCGTGTTCTAAGACGCGTATTTTCTATGAAGCGAGTTTGCGTTACGAAATAAAGTAAAGTTTGCTTCAATGTATGCGTATGTGTGAGTGAAATAGCTATGAAAATCTGCAGTGAAGCATGTCAATTGACAGAAAAGAGTGTACGAACACATATTGGTACATAGATCGCGGTTACCGAGCTGTTGAGTTTAGTTGCAGTAGAGTTGAATCTGACACAGGCGGAACTAGATTGTATGGATGTGTATATATATATATTTATGTATACATTTGACTGGGTTAACAGAAAATGCACCGAGTGTAAGTCTCGGATCTGATTATTCAGGCGTGCCACACACGAGGGAAAGGAAGAAGGGAATCATGGGATGAGCAGATGGTCGAGTTGTTAACCGCGAGAAAATATAATCAGAGTCACATATATCTTTGTAAAAGAAGGACAAGTCGGTGATAAAAAGGAAAAGTAGGGTACATAAAAAAGGAAAACGTTGAGACAGAGATCAAAACTTACAAAAAATATATTTGAATCTCCATGCCATTTGGTGGTCTAAAAATCCGTTTATTTCACACGACGACACCGATTGTTGTGTGTAGCGTATACTAGGTTACGAAGAATAAAAATATGCCCGATTATCTGTCGAGCGTGCGGTTGTCAGTCCGGCAACACAATCACATTTGACAGTTAAGAATTTCGCTTATCCTGTTAGGATCGATTTTCGAGTTAATCGTTTGTTATTTTGTAAAGGCGTTTCTGTGCACACATCAATCCCACACGATACACGAGAAAGATAAAACCCGTTTAATTCCGAACGATAAGGACTATTATTCTGCGCTATATTATCTCCTTTCTTATTTTTCATGAATCCTGGGTTAAAAAAGACCGGCGAAAAACAAACATGCCGAGTGTTATTATCGCGGAAATATTAGTTCGCGATAATATCGCGATGGGTGCAGATGGCGCACACGTTTTTTTGTCACCATAATGAAAAAAATGTGGAAAACGTCATCGTGTACGGGCGTCCGTTTCTCAACTGCCGATCGAGGACGGACGAGACTAAGCCGACACTCGGCCAAGAACTCACGCGTTTATACAGCCATACGTTTCATATACATGTACACATTAGTCCTACACAGATACACCGGTGTATATTTTCTGCGGGGATCGGCGAGAGAGAAGAGGCACCCGGGAGAGAACGATGCTGCGTTCGTCTCTCGGGGTCCGTCCTCTGCCGCATGCTCGTGTACCAATGTGCCATCGGGAAAAAGCCCCCTTGGACCCCCCTCCCTTTTCCGCTGCGACCGTCTCGGGTTCCCTCTTCCCCAGCCCTCCGTCTCGTTCTTCTCCCAGCTCTTCGTAAAACTTGTAGCCACCGGTTATCTTGTCTCCCGAGCTTCCAAGACGCAACGATCTCTCTCTCTCTCTCTCTCTTTCTCTCACCACTCGTCTCTCTTATTTCCCCCTTTCATTTACCTTCTCTCTTCTTTCTTTGCCCCACTATCCTCCTCCACACGCTCTTTCTCTTCTCTCTCGCTCTCTTACTTTTAATTTTTTCTTTCAACTCTCTTTCTCTCTCTCTCTCTCTCTCGGTCTCAGAATGCACATCCACTATTGGAAAGACTAGTGTTGCATTAGGTCTGGGTGGCCAGATTCATACTTTCAATATGGCCGCTTCAAGTTGACTTTTGACACAACCACTTCGTGAAAGTAGAATGAAAGGTTATTTGAGTTGATTTTTTTTTTTTTTAGAAAATTTCCATTTTGTAAATTTAATTATTATTTGTAGTAATGAATTTTTTGAAGTCATTTTGGAATAGTCCTTTTGAACGAATCAATTTAGTTCGAGAATTTTGCATCGTTCTGGATTTTGTGTGAAACACGATTTTAGGTTATCTCGCGTTGAAGAAAAACAATAATTTATACAAAGATTTTGAGATTGAAAAATCAACTCTGATTAATAGAAAATGAATTATTTGAACCGGTAAACCAAAAAGTTTGAAAAACTCCGGTAAAAATGTGTGTGCAGTTGACTGCTTGAAATATTCGATATAAATTGACATTCGACAAAACAACCAGAGGTCATTTCAAGGTGAAATGAAAATGACAACTTGTTGTGTATTTTGAAATGTCCAAAATTCTGCCGAAAACACAATAGATTTTTTTTTTTAAGTATCAAATGGTCATGGATAGATTTTAATGACGTAAAAAAAAAATTTGTCTCTAATTAACGAACGTCGTTGTGCGCCTGACTCGGCGGCCATGACACACAACTTTGCAACGTTAAACTGTCAATGTTTTGTAGGGATACACGAACCAATGCGGATTTCCAGATCTGATATCGTGAAAATTCTAGACAAAGAAGAAACCAGATGCATCGCAACATTCGTCGAATTCGTCGACGTAAAACATCGCGAGTCATTTATTTTTTATCCGTTCACCATCAGTCGGAAACCGATCCTCGTAACACGAAACACTTTAATCAACGAACTTATTGCACGTTAAACGTCCCCGCATTCTTTTCATATTTACAATAAATAAAACCATAGTTCACTATTTTATCTGTAAAATAAAACAACGAAGAAAAATCTCGTTTATAAATGAGACGTTCGAGTTTGTGCTAATTTTCAAAAGAATGCGCATTCTCATTATAGTTGTAGCGCACAGTTGCGGATTGTTGACCAGATGTTGGAACATCGACAACTCTACGAAATGGTTTTGCTGTCGACCAATATTTCGGTTGCAGACGGGCGGCCATCGAATTCTCAAAATTTTAAGTTTTTAATGAATTCTAATAAATCATCATTTTTATTATCATTGTTATTAATATTATTATTATTACTATTAATACTCGCAAAAATGTTGTTTTTTTTTATAAAGTTCACAATAATAAAAATCAAAATAGAGCAACGACCCGAAAATTAACATGTTTTTAACTTTTCGTCATTTCATTGGCCATTTGTTTTGTTACCATATTGATAAATATTTTGCTAAAACTTTACAACTCATTTTTCCAAACGTAAATCCCACAATGAGGTCGAAAAAGGCCTCAAACATCTCTTCAGCATAAAATGTTGCTGGCATGCAATAATGAGATTCAATTATACACCTTTCTCTTCTTTTTTTGATAACGAAGAGAATGGTGCCTGATAAAGTCTCATTCGGTCACTATTTAACGAAGATAACTCTATAGAAAGATAAAAAAGTTTCGAAAAAATGGAATAAAAGTTTTTTACTGAAAAAAGTGGCATCGTTTCATAGGTGTCTAGGGTTATAAATAACTTAGTCTTAATTTATTATTCCTACCTATTCCCTTGCAGGTTTCTACGAGAAATCTCATCGCTTCAACGCAGTAATCTCGCCACCGTAACCTACAAAGTTAACTCTCTGGTTAATTTTCAAAAACTCGACTTTGACTTGAAGAATAATCTACTCATAATGTTAGTCGTTATATTTCATAAGTATGTAAAGACTGATAAACTTTCGAGAATATTGTCCTGTATGAAACTCAGAGTTTGAGAAATAATCACTTTTTCATATTTAATCAAAGCTTATACTTTATATCGCTATATCGTCGAAAATAAACAGTCAAAATTCTTTATTTTTTTAGACAAACTTCGTCACATGTTCCTCTGTAATGAGACAAAAAAAAATCTTTAGAAAAATGTTCAGTTATTTCGTGAAATGTGAATTTTTCTATACTTTTCTCTATAAGACCGTGCGTAAAACTTCGATCCTTTTGAAGTGTCTTCGAAATTTTGAAAAATTCTGTAAAAAAACCTTTTAACCTCAAACCCTATTTATTGTTACTTTTCCCATTCCTGTAAGTTCTTCTCGCGACTGTTTCCTACAGTCGCTTTTTCTTAATGCATTACGAGATCGGATTTGGACAAGGGCCAATGGAAACTGCGTAAAAATCTTGCCTCAAACAGACGATCATGATTTTACTAAGTTTCAATTGGTTAGCACCATCAAAAACCATCGAAAAAGCTCAAAAACTAAGCCTAAGACTTGGTCAAGCGGTCACCCAACCAAGTAATGACCTCCCGTCCAGGCTGCTTAACTTTGCTGATTGTCGAGGCCACGAATCGAACGCATACCGGAAAATAACTACAAGTTTTTACTCATTAAATCATGTTAAATTTTATTATTATTTATATTATTACAGAGGCTTAACATCAGAAACTTTTACATTTAAAATTGAACGAATCTTGTATGAAGTGTATATTACAGCAGCGACAATAAGGAGCTGCTTTTTCTCCTTCTTCGCTTTCCTCCTTCTCCTCCTTTCCTGTTTTAGCGCTGGCTTCGATCGTCACGCGTATGCGTATTTGACTATACAGTGATGTGGTAATTGAGGCCTTGCTTTCCTCGGTGCTACCCAAGCGGAGGCAACTCTATACAACAGCATGGAATACTTTTAACACTCGTCAGTTTATTTTCTTTTACATTCAATAATCTCTTTGTTTTTACGGTCGAAAATGTACGATGGAAATATACATACGAAGAAAGAAAAAAGACAATTATCGAATTAGTTGATGAGACTCTGTTCCAGGACCTGTTGATCGTGCCGGAAACTCACATTTTCGTGGTAAAATGACTCATTTACTTTTTTTTTTTTAATCATCCGCAAGCGGTAAATCGATACCGAAATTTATTTGTTAATTAAATAAAAAATAAACATTTTACAATATCAGAATCAAATCTTACGTTGGAGATAATTAAAAGTTTAGTTAGTCGCTTTTATATTCGACTGTGAAATACTGAATGAATCGGAATAATCACATTTTTCAACTAATCGTGAAACGGACAATGCGCGCAGGCGCTAACCTTTCGTAAAATAAAAAACGATTATTTTTCCTTTTCCCTTTCATCGGAGTTACAACGCTCACGAACGCTTCAGAGAAATTTTGAGCTTAATTACGGGCCTATTAGTGGATCACAGCAAAGTGCGATGCTAACTATCGTCATTAAATTATGGCCACTTATGACTTAAGCGTCGATCACGCCTCTTTGTTTTTTCGACCAACAAAATCTATGTAACACTTCGAAACACGATTTTGAATCTAAATTAAAAGGACCGCGTGTTCGTAAGACTTTTTTTCGATGTGGTTTAATAAACCTCGGAGACTTTGCTGACCTTTTATTACTTCATAAGATCGCGTTTGTGAACACGTGCAAAGGTTCTGTCAAACAAATAATGTTTTTGACGAATACGTCAAATCGTTGATTTATAACCTCAATTTTCATTATTTACGACAGCCAAAATAAACGAACGGAATCGTTGGTGAAATTATTTTTAAACTTGAATCGATGGATAAAATAAAATACAACTTCGAAAATCACGTTCATCGTATCTTTTGTTGACCATACGAGATTAAATCCCGAAGGCTTTGCAGCCTAAAATCATTATCTTGAATGAAAACAGATGGCAATGTCTGCTGGATATAAAGCAGCGTCTATGAAATCGTTTGATGTAAAGGGTCGTCTACACTCACGATTAAAATTTTTGTTTTTAATCGAAATTTCAGGTATTCTTAAAAATTGGTCTAAAATCTAAAAAAAAAATATTAATCTCCGTGAAATTTTTTAAACATTGACTAACGAAATGATTATTCACAAAAAAAAGTCAATTGCTGTAACCAAGAAATATATTCGATACGTTCGTGAATCTATCATTTTTCAATTTTATTGTTTGGGTTTTTTTACATTTTTATATTTTTGTACATTTTTTTTTTAAATTTCCCTAACGACGAGATTCACGAAACCGTTAATAGCGTAGAACCTCCTTTTATTCGAGTACAGTTCCACGAAAATCGTCCGAAATTTGTGATTTTATCGCGACTTTCCAGACGTTAGAAAAAAAATGTTGAAGAGAAAAAATTCCAACCTCCAGTACGAGAGAGTCGTGTTCATTTTTCATTCCTAAGAAAGTCGCCTCTTGATAAATATTAAGGGTCCAAAATAATTGGTTTTATTACATTTTTACGAAATTATAAAATGAATAGAGATTCTGTGGACAGTTCTGTATTGAATGATTTGAACCATAAAAAATATCGTTTTTGCACTGATTAATAAAAAAAAATGATAGTTGCACAGCATTTTTCCAGTGACACCTTTTTTTCGGACGATTCGAAACTGAACTCATACATTTTTTAAACTAAAACGAAAAAACTAACTCAACAGCTATGAACATTGAAATAGCCTTTTTTTAAAAAAAAACTCAAAACGCCAAAGAATATAAGAGAATTTTTGCAAAATTTCTCATACCTTGGTTTTTATTATAAAAAATAAACAAACAACAAATCTTGACTTTCGTAAGATTTTAAGTTCAATCGGCGACTCTGAAAACCCGGGAGTAGAAAAATGTTTGGCTCGAAGGGTCAAGAAGTTATGTATCCAAACAATGAGTAGACTTTTTGTACCGCCCTTCGATCGAATGAGATTTTTATCTTTGACGTCGTGTGTATATGTAAAAGAACGACAAGTAAAACTTCTCTATAAATACATATCGAAGACCCTTGTCAAAGAGTTAATTCAATTAAAAATGTTATTCTCGTAATCCATCATCGTTTATGAGCGATTGAAAATTGTAAAGAGCGACGAAGAGTCGATCTATAGTCACCAATTGAATTTAATTTCACGAAAAAAAAGACAAATGTTATATCGATCGCGATGGTAAGGGCAAATTAATGATAAAAAAAAGAAATGGGTGAATCGTTGAAAGACAGCGGCGATCAGGCAGGGCGAGTATACAAGGATATAGGAGCGTCGAGACGATACATAATGACAGTTAAACGAGAACGTTGGACCGTATCACGAAGCATGCATGCGGGTCTCATCTTCTCGTTGCCCTGACTCGCCGTTATAAACGATGCCGGATGCGAATTCCGACAAAACTTTCTTCTTATGGCGCACGGAACTCTCTCTGTCTTTCTCTCTCTCTTCCTCTCATTCTCTCTCCTTCTTATTCTGTCTCTCTCACTTTCTGTGTGTGGTAAAAGATCCAGTCATCGTATCTCAGCATTGTCGATAAAATTTATCGATGTACAATAATATCTCTGATTCATGCTTTGGTGTTACCGTACACATGTTAAACGCGTATTATTCCCACTACATGCATAATATACTTGCTTAGGCACGTCGACAACGTATCATCCAAACATGTCTATATAACCACAATTATGTCTAATAGCATCTCCAAGATTTACGACTCGACTGAATGTGTCCGCGAATGACGAATTATTCAGTCTATGGTTACGGGCTGATCGGAAGAGGACGCTGTAACCTTCATTTTTACGTTTTTGTGACTTCTCCGCGCCCAACAAAAATCCATCTCGGAAGATTGAGTGACAAATAAAAAATACTTGAAATTTTCAAAACCATTGAACAATGATACGCTTCTACATTTTTTAACACAATTCATGGAAAACATTGCCGACAAAAAGGAGCGCGAGTGACCGATGAATGATTAAAAAAACAGAAAACATGAAAATCGTAAAAATTCTTAAAAAAATATTCTAATGTTGTAGTGCGTCTGAAACACTGTTTTTTAGCGTTCTTTATTTCTCTCGTCGACAAAAATCGACCCAAAATATTACAAATTAGAAGAAACACGAGATTATAATAACAATGACACAAATATTGATAAAAAAAATGCAATCACCATAAAGCTAATAATAATAATAATAACAATAATAATTGAACCATTCATGAAAAATAAAAAAAAAAACAACAAACAGAACCCACGATAGTTTATCACAACATAATAACAATAATATTTGAAAAATCCATTCTATAGACGAGGTAAAAAGAATTACGGAAATTTAGTCACAGAAGTGACTTTTTAAAAATTATTTCTAATCTTTCGTCAACACTATACTTTCTTAGCAATTTTTTTTTGTGTTATAAAAACAAAACCGACTGGTGATAATAATACGAACGTTAAGAATACTGATTGTATCAATAATAATAACATAAATAATAATAATAATGATAATAATAATTTTCGAAGTATGTGGTTAACAGCTGGTATGGAGTGGACAAGATGGCACGAGCGCAATACCTCCGAGCGATAGCTCGCCATCTCTGCTTTCGTAACAACGATATATATTGTATACAGGTATATAGACGGTAGTGCAGCGAGCTATAATGGCATAAACTAAGGTCGTTTCGTTTGACGCGTCATGGAAGAGCTTTCTCTTTCCTTCTCTCTTGCTTGCAATTATACGAATTATATTACGCGCAATGTCAATCGCAATTTGTATTGCAAAGTTGTCGTCGTTCCCGCGTCGTCGTCGCGGCTTTGTCGATCGCGGAATCATGGAACGACGACCTTTACAATTATTTTTTTGTTTTAATCTGTCTGTCTCCCTCTCTCTCTCTTTCTCTTGTAGCAGAAACTGTTGGGAGACACGAATAAGGGAGCTCGATGCGGCGACGAAACGTTGTTGCGATGCAAACCATGTGCGTTTTCTCAATTGTATTTCTATCTATTTATAAAGATTTTATGTACACACCAATTTCCATTTATTTTTGTACAAACAACTGTTTTAATATTTTGTCAACGCACGCCGTCTATTGGCCAATGGAATTTTTCAAGACTTTTCTTTATCTACGAAAAGTCCACTCGCTTGACAAATAAATGAAAAGGTTACTCGTTCGAATATCATTATCATTGGGCATAAATTATTTTATTATATACTCGTGAATTGAACTTAACAGTCCAATCAATCTCTATGGTCGATCGCGTGAAATATGAGACACATTGACCTCTGCGTCAACTTTTGGTACTAACTATTGAGTCATCAAACTTTGTGGTTATGCTCGACTAATAAAATAAAACCGATATAATCTGACGTTTAACTGTTCGAACTGGGCTACTCGTATCCTGTACGTGTATACAAACAAAGAAATATTTACAAGCTTACGTAGCTTATTCGTTATATTACACGCTCTTTTGAAACAAATATGACGTGTGTGTTTTACGCGATATATATTTAACATGAAGCGAGAAAAGTGTAGAAATTTAACGAGAGCTCGTAACGAACGAAAGTTGCAAAAGTTTGGTGCTAATAAGTAGTTCGTGTATTTATCTTATATTTTTGTTTGCTATATGTGTAGATTTTCTCGTAACCATATAATCGCTATGCATATATATTGCAAAAGGATCAATTATTAGATGGACCGAGAGCGTGTTGAGACACTCGGTTTATAGACAAGTCGAGATCGCGAGAGAGTCACGAGATCAGTTCAAACACCTTCTACAAAAAATTAGAAAGAACAACACTTTCTTACAGTCGCTCTGCGAAGTGACAACTGACAAATGCAAGAAGAAAGTCATAGAAACTGTTTATCGTGTTACGTATATGTTTATTATTTGGAAATCATTTTTATCCTGCTAAATTCTGTGTTGACGTAACAGGAAGAAAAAAATCGATTAATGGAAACTTTCAATAAAGCACTGCAATTAAAATATTCATTTGAAGTCGACTTATTCACCATTCTCATGCATTTTCACTCTCGACATTGTTGTTAGTGACATTTTTTGCTATTCGTTCGATTTTCGAGTGTTTTGTGTTTTTTTCGAACTGTACGACACGATTTAGCAGTAAGATTGATTTCACACAATGACTTTTTTTTCATTAGAGAATTTATTAGAGACAACTTTTGACAACTCAGTTAATAATTTTTGTTGAAATTTATACATCGGATTTTTTCGATTTTATGAGACACCCTATAAATGAGTGACGGGAACATTCATGAAACACTTGGTGTCGTTAGCAACAAAATTATTAGGTACGCATCATTTATTTTTGAAGTAAAAATCAACCATTTGCGACAATCGGTTTTTATGACCGTGTAGATAGTCAGAAGTCGTTACAATCGATTTATACTGTATTTTCCGAAGAACTGACGATTGGCATTTTCTCGTCTTTTTATTTCTCATAAATCGTAGTTTTTTTTTACTAGAAAAAAAAACGGATGTGAAAACATAGAAATCTTAGCGCTTCTTCGGTTGAGTTTTTTTCAATCGTTCCGTTCATCAACCAATCGATGATTCAACGATTCGTCGAACTTTTCTACCATTTTTTTTTGTACAAAATTCTTAATTACAGGGGAATTACATATGACGATGTTTAAAAAAAAGGTTAGCATTTCGACCATTTAGTTTCAGAGGTATATCGATAGAAAGTAACAGGGAGTGTTAAAAGATGTCCGGAAGGTTTTTTTTATTATTCATGAAACTCTGCTAGAGGATATTCCGCAAGTTTGCCACGCTTTCGTACATCGATGGCGCGCGCGGAGAGTTAACTCGCGTCAACGTGACTTTGACGATGATATTAAAAAAGCTGCGACACTGTACAACATTTTCCAAAAATAAAACAGGCTACGGATCGCGATCTAGAAATGTTTTGATTTCAATTATATTGATCGGTTAAAATGAAGAAAAATGATTGCGTAGACGAGCAAAAAGATTTGCAATGACAGGTATTTTGGCGGCTCTTCCGACGTGGCGCTTTTTCGTTGCGGTGAATTTGAGAAACCACAATTCGTTCCACCGAGTCTCAACCGAGTTTGCAGAAATTGAGTAATCGTTGAAATTACAATTTTTTGCATTTTATGGCTGTTTTAACAAATATTGAAGGTGTTTATAGAGATATTCATAATAATCGAATGATTCTGAATTAGATAAATTCTAACGTAAAAAGATTGATCCGGAAAAAAATTGAAATGGTCCGCAGCGTGGCTTCAGTGGGTGAAAAAAAGTGGGGATAATCTCGGTTGGCTGTGTAAGTGGTGCCCTCTTGTATAGGAATTTTCGCACTATGCGGCATTCGTCACGTCCCGAATAAGTAGTACTACATAACCCTCGAACAGCAGCGGATGGAGAATTCGCAAGATTTATCTAAAATAAAACATTTTTAACAAAGTGCGGTCTGCAGTGACAAAGTCTCCCCTCCCCCTTTCCCTGTCAGCGAGAATATTAACAAAAGACAAGAAATAAAATAGAAAAAACGAGTGCGGGATTCTTGTTGGTTTTTTAATCTGATAGAAATATCATTATTTCGAGTGAGAAAAAGTGATGTGCGTTTAAAAAAATGGCTGGTCCGATCTAAGAAGAAAAACGAATAATAAGATTCGAGAGAAAGTTGAAAGTTTGAATTTCATTAAGAGGCACAAATTTAAAATTCGCGTTCTAAATATGCCAGCTACAAAGGCTTTGAACATCGCTGTCATATGCTCGAGCAATATGAACCGGAGCATGGAGGCTCACGCCTTTTTAAGGTATTTTGCATTCGAAAAAAAATAAGATTTTTCATTTATATTCTCAACGTTGCTAATAATTCACCATCAATCATTTTTCAGTAAAAAAGGCTTCAATGTCAAGTCGTTTGGTACGGGAGACAAGGTCAAATTACCCGGAAGTGGACCTGACAGGCCCAACGTGTATGATTTCGGGACAACGTACGACGAAATTTACAACGATCTCCTGACAAAGGACAAACAACTGTATCCTTTCATAATTTATTTCGAAGTTTCATTAACATCGAAATTCTGTACTATACATATATATATTTTTTTCTGTTCATTCATTTTTCAAGTTCCGTTCAAGTTGTTGGTGAAAACCGACCAGGTGGTGATTGGCGCGTGAGGCGGTACGATAGGATGCGCGAAACAGCGTGTAAAATGAACAATAAATTTAGACTTGACGTAGACATCGTAACATAACCTCAAATTTTGAAAAACACAAAAAAATACTTCCAAAATTCATCTTCTAGTCGAATTATTGTTTTTTAACGGTTTTTTTCGTTATGAAGTAATAGATTATGTATACTTTGCAGATAAATTTAATATTGTGCATTTTATTTATTTATTGTTGTCATAGTTTGGACATTTTTTAGGCAACTTAATGACGTTATTATCATAATTTTCGAAATGATAGTGTGTCAGTAATTGATAAAAATATATAGGAAAAAGTGATTCGTTTTCTTAGCGCGATCGACTTTTAGGGCTGATTTCATATACATATGGGCCATTTTACGACGAATCGGACACCGGTTGAACTTTACGTTTCATTTTTCACCCATTTTTTCTCGATTTCATGTTTTATGAAAAGCAACTCACGTGAGTTTTTTGAAATTTTCGTCTTGACAAGATCATTTTCTTTATATACGAAATTTTTTACTGCAAAAATGTGTTTGGCTGCTTTTCACTCAAGAATGAACCAATTTCGATAAATCTGCCACAGCAATAATCATCAAAAATTGTTATAAGCTGTATAACATTCCGAAAAATTGCTTTTTATAGAATTGCCAACAATGAATTCAAACTTTTATCCCATATCCGGCTGAAAAAATACACCGGATATTAAGAAATTTAGATGAATAAAAAAAAAGGAATTATCAATTTAAAAATAATTCGATAACTCAAAGATCGAGTGGTGATTGAAATTCCGATTTTGTATAGAAAAAAAGTTACAGCTACTTCGAGGAATGAAAAAAAAAATTGATTTTAACATTCTTAATATTGTATTGAGCATTTTTTTTCTAGTATACTATAGAGGGAAAATGCAAAAATGATATTCAAAATGGCAGAATACAATTTACGCATAACATGCAAGATTTTTTATCAACAAATAAAAAATAAAAAATTATTTGTCCATAATCGCGATAAAAACTTTTAAATAATCGAATAACAGTTTCGTTAAAAATATTAGCCATAACCTTGACGCGACAAACCCTCAATTACGATCGTTAATACTTTTCATTTCAATGCTTAGTCGTAAGACGCCGACGCGTCTCCAAATATTGTTTTGTCTCTTTCAACATATACAGTTTATTACCTTCTTATATAAAAGGAAAAACCACCAAATTAGGGATTTCTATAGTGATTTGCTTTGTCCTTGGATACCTGACCATTAATTCACTCGGGTATTTCGATCGGTACGTGGTCACGAAACAAATTGGTTTTCTACCTGCTTCTGGGCCATAAACACCATCTGCCTCGAAGCTTAGTGCACAGAGATTAGTGACCCGAAGTCACTAAAAGTCATTTTGCAAAAACTCGTAGGAATAAATTTGTATCTTGTACATTTTTCATTGGTAGGCCATGATTCTTTTAATTTTTTTTCTGCATTTCCCCCAAACAAAAAATACAAAATCATCGGAAGGTCGTACAGTCGACATTTTATTCCAATTTATGACCTTTATTCCTGTGAAAAATTCATCGAAATCGGTTGAGTGGTTTTCGCGAACAAAGCGGTCAAACAGATTTTTGCAGTAAAATTTTGATATATAAATATATGGAGTCGATTTAGTCTTTTTCTGAAAGTACATTAAAAAAATGTCAAATGGTCATTTTGTTTATGTGGAGTGTTGGATGACAATAAATTCAAAGAATTGTAAAGAATTGAAAATTGGCTAAATAGGAAAATTGAAAAATTCGTGTCCACTCATTTATTGTATAGAATAACTTATAAATGGCGTAAATTAATTTTAGGCTGTGGCTACTCGTCCGGATATTTCGTAGACTAAAAGCTCGTCCGGACGAATAAGCAACCTCTTGTTGCTTGTCCGGATAAAGCGGATATCATTGGATAAACATGTCCAGACGAATATTATTCATCCGACTACCCGGACGACTAGACACTGTGTAATTTTAAATGCATGAAATCGAGCACAATAGAAACCCACAGGGCAGGTGTTGTTCCAACTTTTCGGCAGCTTATAATCTGGCGGTTAAAAGCCTTGACTGGCACATCTTTAACTGTCGGATAGGATTACTTAGAAGTTGAAGCAACCTTTCCTAAATAGGTTCTGGAGCCCGTCTTCCAAATCGTTATGAAATAATGGTTTTTCAATCTTTTCTATTATATGCCAATATGTTTCTCATCAAATGTTTATGGAGTCGATTGGATTTAAAAACCCAAAAGTAATGCTAAGTGTACGGCCAACAGATTCATATCAATTATTAAAAAACTATAATTTCGAGAACTCGTATAATAGCGTCATTAAATTGCCTAAATAATTCCCAAACTATGGCAAGAATAAAAATAAAAAAGAATTATTAAATTAATTTTGTTTCCATATCTCATTTTTACTGCAAAGTTTGACACGAAAAGGTTTACTATAAAATCAAAAATCATAAATTACCACATAGTTTTTCATTGTGAATCGATTAGCTATCGATTTTTGATCTGAGAATAATTCCTTCTCAATTTTGAGACAAAAATAAAAGTATAATTTGTTCTAATAATAAAAATATGAGTCCTTAACGATATTTTATTCAGATATACGCAGATGGGTTTGCTCCACATGTTAGACAGAAATCGCAGAATTAAACCAAGACCAGAACGTTTCCAGTGTTCCAAGGATAAATTCGATATTCTAATAACTTGCGAAGAACGAGTTTACGATCAAGTGATCGAATGTATGGAAGGTAGAACACCAGTTGACAATCAACCCGTTCATCTAATAAATATCGACATTCAGGACAACCACGAGGAAGCAACCGTCGGATCTTTTCTCATCTGTGAATTAGTAACGACTGTAAGATCAAGATATATATTTTTCATTTATTAAAAATAATACTATTTGCTTATTTTTATCAAAAAGATTTTTTCTCGCATAAAAACATTCGATTTTCGATATCATTTTAATTATTTATAACAATATTTCTAAATGCTTTTATAATTTTTCAACTGAAATATATTTTCTCTAAAACGAATTCCCAATTAATAATTTTATCGACATACAAAGTAGTCATTTCTCGTTTTATTGGAGTTTAGGATTTGTTGCAACTTTTTTTTATAAATCTGACGATGACTTTTTTTCAGTTGGCCAATAGCGATGATTTGGACAACGACATAGACAGCTTACTGTACGAATTCGAATGCACCAAGTTTGGAAGATCGATGCTGCATACCGTACTGTTTTACTGAACAATCATCAAGACGCCCATAGGAATAATAATAATAATAAGCAGCAGGAAAAAAAATGCATACACATATATATTTATATAAAACGCTGCAGCGTGAAACTTGGAAACGGATACGTTATAGGTAAATTTCTTATTTTCGAATCCGTAGCGTTTGAATGCAACAAAAATTCATTTTTTGTCAATTGTTTACAATTTTATTAAGATTTTAGAGCCGAAAATTGATAATCCTTTTGTTTGTATACGAAAATCGGAAAATAATGGTAAAGTTTTGGATTGCATTCCAACGATACACGTTCGCACAGTAATTTTAATGGTTTTTCGTTTCTTTCACATTAAAATTCTACTTAATTTTGATAGAATGTATGAAACAATTGAATTTCAGCTGCATGTGGACGAAATCCAAATTGAAAATATCGCAGCAATTCCATCATGTTTAATCATACTACTCAATTGCAAATGGATAAGATTGTACATATACATAGACGAAGATAAAAAAAACAAATAATCAAAGTTATTCTCAATGTATTTATTGAGATGTTCCAATCGCATTGTTAATTATAAAAGGTGAAGAATTTACACGAGTGTGAAACTTCCCATTGGAGGTGAAAACGAATTATGGAAAAGGATAAAAAGAACGAGAAAAAATAAAGAATCGGCGACGTACATTGTACACGAATATACACAATTTGTACAGGGGAATAAAACAAATATTACGATAATTGAAACGAAAAAAAACGTGGTTTTACCTGAAAAAACTTTTTTTCCGTAATTATAGTTCATTAATTAGTTATTTTTTCATTTTTTTTTTTCTTTTAATGTTCATCCAAATAAGAATACAAACGCCTTGACTTTTCCCGCTTCCTTTTGTTCACGTGCTTGTTTATTTTTTTCCAAGGTTTGTCTCCGAGGTCAAGAGTCTGCGTTGAACCGACGATCGATCTGCGAAAATAATTTATTTATCATTCCGACCTTTGAGACATCGTTTCAATTGAAATGATTTTTAAACAAATTTTGCAGATTGAAATGTAATAGTCACGTTTAATTTACCCAGAAAATATTAATGTGTATATTTTTATTTACTCGAAAAAAAATCCATTCGTAATATTGATGTGATTCCATTTTTTTTTTTTTTTTTTTTTTGATAATTCAAATTTGAAGTTTTTTCTATGCAATATTTATCAATTGATTTTAGCCGATTCTGAAATATGTCATTTTCGATATCAATTTACTTTAAAAAAAAAATGGAATCGGAACAAAAAATGGGTTTCATGTTGAGATAAATTTTAAATAATTAAATTTTCACTCATTGACTGAAAGTTCATTTAAAAAAATGTTATTTTTCATTTTAATTCGACGAATAAAAACAATGAATTCTTGCTACGTTTATTAAACTGGTCTTTTGAAAATGAAACGAAAAATTTACCCGTTCACTGGACGATAATTTCGGGCATCACCGCCTCTGACGTGACTGCCTGTTGTTCTTGACTGAAAAAATAACTTGTCAACGTCTCCTCCTGTTGTACGAACGCCTCTACTCGCTCGTAAAGCTCTTGGTGGTTGAATCCTCTCGGACGATATGATTTTTCTTCGAGGAGCAAATACATGAAATTCCGATTGTGACTGATCTGGTGGTGCAACGCAGTACAATAATTTTCCGTTAACAAAGTCCTTGAGAATGTATCGTGATGATCGAGGATTGTCAGGCTGGCCATTTTGGGTCATAAAACCACGATTATCTGAAATTTATTATTTTTAAAATGATTAATCAGAAAAAGACAGAATTTTGATCAGAGAATTGGAAAAAAAAAAATGAAATTACAAGATGTGTACAGTTTGGTAGAAAATTTTTGCGAAATTCGTTTTTGTTCTCTTTTTTTTTTGTTGAAAATTGTCAATATCGTAATATGCGAAAATTACAAAATTTATTGTGAGTCCAATCTGTGAGTTAGTACCAAAAAGCTTAAAAAAATAAATTTCATTATCGAAAAGCCAAAACTCGTAAAAGGAAATTTAAAGTTTCCATAATCATGTAAATATGGAAAATGGAAAAATAAATAAAAGGAAATACAAACATCCGTAAGTATTGAGAATTTCTTCTGCTGTCGGTGGTCTATCAGGATCTTCTCCTTCCAAAGGTGGTGGAAGCATAATTCCATAAGTGTCTTCAATTATATGTCTCGGTATTAATGTCCCAACAAGCGTAACAGCTGGTACATGGTCGCGTAACTGATCGATTGGCAGAATTCCATTTAATATCATTTCCGCTTTTGTACAAACAAAGCTCGGCATGACTAAGCCTGGACAATCGCACAACAATAATTCGTCATCGACAAAGAGAGTTTGAAAGTGTTTTGTTTTGCCCGGCGTTGCTGAAACGGAGACTTTTTTATCCATAAGGATTGCATTTATCGTCGAACTTTTTCCAACGTTCGGATATCCTACGAGTCCCACGGTTGTTACACCCTTTGTAAAGGTCGGTCCTTCGTAGATTGATTTGAATATCGATATCAATTTTTCTCTGTTTAAAAGCTCCGGCGAATTTTTTATTTCAACTGGCACTTCGTTCAGCAAATTTTTTGCCGCATTTTCCTCGGAGGATGAATTTGGTCCTGTCTTTTCTTCGTTCAGTACCTTTGTTTGCTCGGTAATTTCCTGCATAGATGGATTTAGCATTTCTGGATTTAATGTATCCAAAGAATTGCTGTCTTCGATCGTTCGATTCTCATTCGATCTGGAATATATTTCATCTGAAGATTTTATTTCTTCTTTTTGGAGTTGGTCCGGATTGTTTGTTCCGTCGTCCGCACTCTCATATTCGCTTTCGCTCGTTGCTGCCTCAGAAACATCGGTATATCGTTCTTCCGTTTCGTCTTCACTGCCAGTATCACTGTCTTCATTTTCATCGCTCTCCGTATAATTTTCTTCCTCAAATTCATCTACGTCTTCATCTTTTTCGTTCAATCTCTGCTCTCTCAACGTTTCTTCCGCTGAGAGTTTGGCGGAGAAAAATACGATTTTCATACCAATTTTGGTGAAATAATCGGACCAAATTTGGCGTTGTTCAGGGGTGAGAAAGTCAGCTTTGTTCAGAAGAATCATGTTCATTTTTTTGGGATCGACTTCTTTGACGTACTTTTCAAGATCTTCGCATCTGAACAAAAGTGGATTTCTCGCATCAACGATTTGGATAACAACGTCGCTGCGTTCGACAACTCGCCACAATTGTCGCCAAAATTCTAAATTCTTTTCGTAAGGTGTCATTGTAAGTTCTTGAGCTTCTTGAACAAGAGCAAGAGTTCTTCTCCATTCTAGAAATTCCTCCTGTTCTTTGGTTTGTAACTCGAGAGCGCTCGTCGATTCGTCCCATTGTGGTCTTCTCGGTATTTTCAGCACATCTTTGTTCTGCCGATGAGTTTCAAGAAGATCCTTTTTTTCTTTTTCCGATAAGATTCCAATGAAACTTTGTGGATTGATGAATTTTATGTTTAGCTTTTCAGCATGAAATTCTGTCCCTGCTAATTGGGCTGTTGAAAGAAATTCTTGGAAAGAACTCTCCTCTGTTACAGATCTTAGATCAAGACGATCCCATTTGTAACCATCCTCGATATCAGCCGTGTGAAGCTTTTGGAAGCAAAATGAGAAATAGACGTTTTGAAAAACTTGAATTGAAATTGGTTTTTGATGTTAGGTCCAGATATTTGCCCTCAAAAAGTTTGAAAGAGCTTTTAAAATTGGCTTAAAAAGTTTGAAAAATCTCTAGAAGAAACCGAAAGGAAGTATCTACATATTTTCTAAAAATAATTGAATGTCAATGTGTTATTTTGAGAGGTTACGTTCGAATAGAATTTTTTTTTATTGCAAAGCTTGCAAAGAATCGATAAAACCCTTTAATAAGCTTTTGAAAGCATTAGAAATAAAAAAAGGAAGAACAAGCCGTTTAAAATTGAACTAATCAATGCATTGTTTTTAGAAATGTGCGACAGTAACCAGTCAAAGGCTTTGACCTTACGAAGTAGGAAAGCTTTTTTTTAAAAAAAAAAACTATGGCAAAGATCATCCAGAATGCAATTTGATATCGAAATGTTGTTTTTTTTTAGGTTAGATTTAATCAAAACCTATTTTCCTTACCATAGACGATTCGCCGGAAGAACGTTTTGAACGTGATGAACCAAATCGGTCTCGTAACAAAGCTCTACCTAAATCACCCGTTTTCCCTTTGCCCTTTTTGCCCATCGTTGCTATTTCACTTATTCGTAATCAGTTTATGAAACACGTGGTTCTTCACTTTCTTTTAAATGTTTATTGTACACATCTACTTCTTCTTCTTCTTTTATTTGGCTAGCCTCACTTTAGACGTGAGGCTAGCCTGGCCACTGGTATCACCGTTTCGGCCAAGGTTCGTATTGTACACATCTGATCATCTCACGATTCTCACGATTCACACGTTGACCACTTTGACGCTGCACTGAAAAAAAAAATCTCATTGCCCCGTGTGCGCCGTCACAGTGACACACGCGCGTATGTTTTTTCTAATAGAATTCACGTGGTTTACTTTCGTAAAAGCATGTAAATTCCGAATTTTTGTGGCACGTTCCCCTGCATGGGCGACATAACCAGTAAAGCAGAAGAAAAAATGCCAAATTTTGCTTTACAACTGAAGAATTTAGATGATTCAGCAAAACAAAAATGTTTTCTTCTTTGAACCTTTATTTTGTGCTGATCAATAGGAATATTTTTTTTGTAAATCAGTCTTTTGTAAGTAGATTACGAAGCATCAAAATCGAATCATAAAATTTATCTACGATGTAGTATCAATGCCGATTCGATATCCCAAAGAGCGGATTTTTCTGCAAATTCAAATGAAGTCAGCCCAAATTCACCAAAAGATGAGTAATTTTTTAATCCAGTAAATGCAGCTGTCATAATAACTAAAACATGAAAAAATATCATGAATGAATTTAATAAATGGAGCCCACACGAAAATTAGAAAACTGACAGAAAACCCACGAGAAGATTCGATTCGTTTTCTTCATATCGATTAAAACTAATGAAGGGATTAATGGCTGGAATTGGTGAAGAGGAAGTAAAAAAAACTCGACAATGATCTAAAGTGCTTTTTTTTGCTGCCTTCATTATTACGTACAATAATGAAACTCGCTTGTACACTTTGATTCGTTACTTATACAAAACAGAAATAAAACGAAAGTAAAAAAAAAGTAAACAAAAAAGAAAAGAATAAAGAAGAAATTGGCTCTTCAGCTATACAAGACGACGGTAACGTATCACTCATCTTACACGATACTATATAACAATGATCGAGTCAAAAAGCCATCTCTGCGATTCGTGCGATAACAAGGATTGGTAAAATATATACCATATAGCGATGTACATATTAATATATATATCTAATAATCTCCGGCATTATAACGTCGACAACCTCTGCGTTTTTATTCGTGTACGTGTATTCTTTTTTTTGTTTTTTTTTGTTTTTTGTATATGTGTGAGTTTCTTGGTGTGGGTGTGTATAAATAAGTGATATACATGTTTGTGAAATATTACGAGGGGAGCTGGGGAATTGCAATTCGCGGTAGCGTATGTGGCACACTATATATATAGACGATACGCGTAACGACACTATAGAAATTATCGATCGTGTTGAAATTTTCATCTTTGGAAGGTAACGAAATTTTGGAAAAAATATTACATCCATTTAATTGTTAAATTTTCTGTTTTTTTTCTTTTTTCTCACGGTTAACTTTCAGAACTTTGGCGACTAGAAATCCGAGAAAATATTTGAAAAATATTCTCAGCTGTTCGTGAATATTAATTTTTTCAAATGATTATACAGAAAAAATTTGCGTCCGGCATGGAAAAAAGTTAAAACGATGAAGTGTTTGATAAATATTTAGATTTCTTGTTTTCGTTCGATATAAGAAATTTGCTGATTTTCAGGATATTTTCTTTGACATTAATTCTTATGATTTAATTGAAAATCTATTTTTTTATTTTATTCGTGCTATTTTTTAATTTTATGAGCAAAAAACGTCGCGTGTATGGCATGCGACACTTATTTTTTTGGAATTTCTTTGAAAAAGTGTCTAAGAAACCGGAAAAAAAAATTTCGCTCGTTTAAGAAAATCAGCAAATTAATGTCACATTACAAAAACATGGTTCATTTGACTGTTGAACAATATTTCATAAGTTTATGTCATCGTTACTGGGCAGGCAAGAAATATTCGCCGAATTCCTCGGTATTAACATACTGATGGATTAAAATATTTATCTGAACACAAATATAAACGTATTCTTGATAAAAAGAGAGCGGAAAAAATGTTCGCTAATTTTTGTAACGACGATATTCGATTTTAATGACACTAAAAAAAAAAAAAAAGAATTTTCGTTGCATTGCAAGGATGAAAAATTCAAGCGCACAATTATTGCCAAGAATATCGGAAGATATATTCGACTAAAAGTCGCGTATCAGGAGAGATTTTTCAAGAATAAAAGCTTCCCCGCCATTTTAAAGCAATTTCGTTTTCATAATCGATTTCGCATCTCTATATAACTTCGTTTTTTTTTCTTTCTTTCATTTTCATAATAGCGAGCAAACTACAACGATGCTCGACGTTATTAATATTGTATGATAGTAGTAATATACATGAGGAGAATAGGTCGTTGATTCGCCGTGTTTCTCGTCGATTTGGCATGGAGCAGATTGAAGAGGAGCGGCGACTGAGCGACAGCCGAAAAAACTATCGTACAACTCTTGCTTCAATCGTGTCATTGAAGATCTTCGACCCAAGCGGTCTCCAAGGACTCGATCAGCGTTCGAACGAATGCCATTTCTTTTCGAGCGTTCTCCAAAATTACTCGCGGATCTTGCGACGTACATCGCAATATGTTCGGGGCCATAACCATGGCAAGATTATTTGCGTCCATTTTTGTACGAGCCACAACTTCCGGCCGAGCAAAGATCTAAATTGACAATAAAATAAAAATTAAAAAACATAATTAATGATATGAAAACACCATTAAAAACGAAGAAATTAAATGATATTGAAATTTACATCGTTGGAAACCCTATGATTTTATTTATTTTTATTTTTTTTTATTTTTGGAATTGTCTTAATTTTTTTAGTAGATTCAATTTTCAAGTCATAGAAAAATGTTGGCCAATTATCGCAGACAAACTCTGAATTTGAATTTTCGCTTCTGTTATAATGTATAAAGGATTTTCGTTGCACTCTTCGTACACGGAGAAAACGGATCTGTTTCGTCAATTAATATTTAAAATGTTCTTTAGTCATTTTTGGAAAAGTTACAAAAATTACTATGCCTCACAGTAAATTTTATCTTAATTCTCACATTACGTACGAAATTTCAAGGATATTTCAAAATAACACTTTAAATTTTACTCGACGAAACAGATTCGTGTTCTCCGCGTAAGCAAATAATTGGGGTGACGTTTTTTTTCAGTTTGTTCAAAAAATTCTCCCTTTTTTGGCAATTTTGGATGTTTATTGCAGAATAATAAAGGGTGAAAATTGTAATAATGAAAATGATTGAAAAGCAAGAATCTTTACCTGGAGAAATCGAACTAAATGGCACAAAACTCGATGATTTAAATCCGGTAATCGCTCGACAATTGCCGCAACACCTTTCGCCGATGATTCACCGTCATCATGACGCATTGTCACGCACTCCGTGTAAAAAGAATCGGGTATAAGCGGCTCGTACAATTCTCGAACCCACAATTTTAACAGCGAGGCAGGAGCATGAGCGTCCTGAGAAGCGGCTAAATTTCCACCATCTTCGAATCTATCGAGACAAGATTTAAGCGCAGTCACCTCATCGGCATCCGCCGACACTCGAAATATACCCTCGGTTAGTGTTCCACCTCGGACAAGAACCTGACGCGTTAACGTCGTTTGCACCCATGGCAATTCACGATCCGGAAAACGATCGCGTTGCAGTGCCATCACTTCGGAGAGCGTCGCACCGAACATCGATGCACGAAATATTTGAATCTGGAACATTAAACACAAAAATAATGAAAATATAAAAGAAAAATAATATTTTTTAACATTTTCAAATATATTTGTATCGTATTAAAAATGATTTATGAAACTTTAATATGGTTTCTAAATAATAAATAAATGAACTTACTCTCGCTTGATCAATGTCTTCGACAGTAGCTTTGCGTGGTTGTCGTTTACCATGTGCACCGATACGTTGAAGTCGTTTGCAGGCAACAGTAGCATAATGGCTAACTTGAACGTGAATGGGCCATTTGGCAACTTCAGGAAATTGAAAATTAGGATCGCGATGTCGATTCATGTAGCCTTCGAGATAAGGTTCGAAAGTAGGACTGGGAGGAACAAAGGCTAAGGCGACAGCCATTAATTCCCATCCTCTACGTAGACTTTCTTTGCGTGGATTTTCAGTAGTTTGTCGGCAAATTTGGACGTATAGTTCGTCGCGAAGGGGTGGTTTGGAGAAAGCGGTATTAACAATGTCGGTTGCAACACCGTCCAACGTCATACCAACATTGGCTTTACGATCTCCCATGTACACTTGAACCAATCGAAAAAGATTGCACGCTTCTCTCTTCAATAATTTTTCACCATCAACGACAACGAGCATAGGTTGCGGAATAGGATCTTTTGACCAGCTCAAAATATCACGAACGCTAAACTTTTTACGAAACAATAGTCTCAGACCTTTTGGTCTTCCGCAATTTAAATTGAGATTGTCCTGAGCATATTTTTCAATGTCTCCACCACCGCTTCCTGCATCGTTTACATCCAAACTTTTTCCCATGACTAGACTTGTGAATGCACTCGAAGGAGGTAAAGAGATTGGTCTTGGACTCGTAAAACTCGAACTACCCTCGCTACGCAATTCTCCACCTCCACTTCCTCCTCCGCTGTGTGAACCAGATGTTGGCATCGAGGCACCGAAAACATTCGACGTTGGACACCATGCGCTTGTACCCGTTGCTGTTCCCGATGCTCCTCCTCCTCCTCCTCCTTCCACCTGTAATCAATTGTACTTTTTGTTATTATACGCAAAAGACATTAAGATGGTTCGCGCGTTAGGAATGCGTTAGACGAATTTCGAGTTTAATTGTTTTTAATTCGTATGAAACTTCTTAATAATAATACTCAACTGTGGGTTAAATTTGAGAACTAGTTGTCAAAAATCGCCTTTTTTCGTAATTTTCCATAAGACCTCATGTTAAGGTTGTGATTTTAAACACTGCATATCTCGATTACTAAACGGTGAACCCTTCTTAAATTTTTACACATTATTATACGATGCTCAAGAACATTCACGCAAAATTTCAAAATATTAATTTGAAAAAAATTATATCTGATGATTTTGCCGTTACTTTGTACTATTATAATTATGGCGCGTGAACCTCTTTAAAGAATACGTTTTTGATGGAATTTTTTAAAAAGAGTTCGAACAAATTCACGAAACATTATTTTTCCCACGTTTCTACATAATTTTTTGTACTACGACGCTCCTACGTCGAGACCAAATTATCCAGGTCACTTTATGAGCTCAAAACTTTTCGTAGAATCATTATTTTTGGAACTTTTTTTTTTTTGTAATCGGTCAATTCACGAATAAACAAATGATACAAAGTTTAGTGCTGGAAACAGTGGATAAAGTTCGAAAATTAATTCATTTCATTTATCGCGTTAATGCACACACACCGCACGGTCCATATTGACCCTGCCTAGAAATCCAGAGTTTAAAATCTTCAATAGGAAGTCTTTTGTTCCATTAAACATAAAGTTTAGACAATTTTCGTTGATTGCATACAATTATTGTTTATATTATTCATATTGTTAAAAATAGCGTTTGGCTATCAAGAAATAAATGATTACACACCGTCGTTTGTATCTGCGGCGATGAATGAAGGGTTGGTGGCGCCGAGGACATAGATTGAATACCCGTTGTTGCCTGCGGTCTCGTGAGGGTCTCGGCTGTATTATAATACGTTGCCAAACCTGCTGTATCGTAATTGCCGAGATCTGGAGAAAATAAAATTGTTTAACGAACTGGTTTTCATCTCAAATTGTGATGAAGAATAACTAAATGATTTTTCTCTCAATTTTTACGAATCTTTTATGAAAAAATCACTATTTTCTAAATTCTTTACATTCGTAGTGAAAATGTATTAAATCAAAAATGCAAAATGTTAACGGTATGAATTGATTTTTTCTTCTTCAACGTTGAAATCAGTGACTGTTCAAAATTCTTCTATCATAGAAAATGTTATTAACGAATTCTATAGAAATTATGTTACAAATCGACAAATTGGTGTTTTTCATGAAATAGATCATGATAGTAACCTGCATAATGATCCTCCAGATATTCCTGACTAGACGAGTCACCCTGATTGCTGGCCGCTTCGTCATCGGCGAATTGATCGTCCGAATCATCATCTTGTCGTAGGTTCGTGCTCGTATCTCCTCCCGCACGACAACCAATTCTGCCACCGTTGTTTCCGCGTCCTGTGTTGTCGCCGTTACCACCTCGGCCAGTTTCTTCGTCTAACGAATCGTCACCCTCTTCTACACCAAAAAGGGGATCGCCAAATTTGTAACAACCTGAAAAAAAAATTGAAAGGTTTACAATGTATTTTTCATTTTTCATGTGTTATCATTTTTATGTATTTTTTATTCGTTTTTTCATTTACTACGAATTCATTGATAATCATTTTAGTTATTTTATTATGTTGTCGCATGATAATAAACTATGATGGCTCGATATTTTTCAAAAATGCGAAGAGCAAAATTGAGAATCCATAACAAAAGAGAATCTAAATGGACAAATGTATAAAATTTAAAGTTTAGGAATTTTAAACACTTAAACTTGTATTTCGTCTAATGCACGCCTAACGCGTGAACCTCATTAAACATGGTGAATGTAAAAATGAATAAAAAAAGCAAAAAATAAAAAATAAAAAATAAAATGTAAAAAGGTTTTTACGAACCAGAAAGTTTGGCTTGCTGAAGTATGTAATGTTGAAGTGGCAACAAATGATCAGCATCGACTAGCAAATTGCCGTAATACGGAGAAGGTGGCGGACTTGGATTGCCGTTACTACGTTTTTTATTTTTTCCGTTGTCCTCCGTTTCAACGTGTTCTCTAATCTCGTCGGCTATGGCACTGTTGCAACTACCGTTACTACTTTCGCTGCTATTACTTGCAGTGCTGCTACTGCTGCTGTTGCTACTTCCACCTGCGAGGCGATGAAGTCTCGAAGGATCATGAGTTTGACCTATCAAATAACGTTCGTGCATAGAATCGTCGTCTCTGTTGCGTCTTTTCGATTGTTGATGGTGATGATGGTGATGATGGTGATGATGATGTTGTTGTTGTAGTTGTTGTTGTTGTTGTTGCTGTTGTTGTTGCTGTTGAACGAAACTATAGCTTCGTGCTAACGGCTGAGAAGTAGCTGTAAAAAGAAAATAAAGTATTAGCACAATTCAGAATTTACGTATAAATATTATACGGAAGGAAAAAATTACTGCTAATTACGGACAAATGTTTCTATACTTTTCTCGTATATCCCAGCACATTTCTAGCGATTTATTAACGGAACATTTTATGCGTTTTCTCAGAAAAATCTGATTGTTGTATAAAATAAGTTTAAATTCTAGAAATATTGTCAAGAAATATCTTAATATTGCTTCAAAAATGTCAAAGAATTTGTAATTTGTTGGCGGAGTCGTTTGATCGACAAAAAATTAGTTTTATATGATCGAAAAATACGAAATAAAAGCTCTCATGAAAATGAAAATGCAGAGATAATGAGAATGATTGATTTTGATGAAAATTTTGATAAATCATTCTTTTTTTGTTACAAATAATTGTGACTGTTGCATGAAAGTTGAAAAATGTAGTGAATTTACCATCGAGCGAATTATTTAATGACGTACTCGTTGTTCTGGCGCTGTCAACTTCTCTGGCAAGGACATTGGCACGATCTCTGTCACGATTTCGTTCCGATACATCGAGACTTTTTTGTCTCGTGACATTAGAAATGGGAGGACCAGTCGTTAATCTTTCTCTTGCAAGACTACCTTTATTCGCTTCTGGTAACATGGCACCGTACATTTCACGGACATTTGCTTCGGAGAGAGAAGCCGAACAGCCGTGATGTCGTCTCCCAATACTGCCGATTCCACTGTTGCTCGCCAATTGACTTTTGTTGTAATTTTTTCCGTGTATCGAACTCGACGAATACATCCCCGGCCCAGAATTAACACATTTGTCCATACTATTGACACGATCCCGATGATGACGGTTGCTACTCTCAACCAGCGAACCATACTTTTCGCTGCTTTGATTCGATTTACAACCGTGACTCAAATCGTGCACTTCCTGTGGACGATACGGTGGCATTTCTTGTCTAAATGCTCGGGGCTCCATTGACGATTCTCGATAAGGCGAGGTACTTGGCTCCGGTCCATAGGAACCACGGCTACTGCTGTCACGACCTGCCAGTAAAATAGGTTTTTCAAAAAAAAAAAAATTATTAAATAAAATTAAAATTATTAATGGTAATGGGCTTCGGAAAATTGCAGATAATTCGCATGGTACGAAATTGTGAAATGTTGGTTATATTTTTCTATCTTTCCCTTTTTATCGAAATCGTCATTTCGGATGAGAATTTTTTTTTTTCCTCTGAAAGAGTTAACAGAACCTTTCGAGCCATAAATTTTTCTTTAGGTGCGATTAATCAAAAATCAAATGATCGGTAAAATTTGTCGAGTCGCTGATCACGAACTCGAGCTCACAATTTGGAAATTTGAAATCAATAATAAAAAAAAAAGAAAAATTTGGAATACGTGTTTCGAGTTTGTGGGTTTTCTGACAAAATTGCTACACGAATGTTTATAGTAAATCTAGAAGATAATTAAGTTTTTTTCATGAAAAAGTCCGAAATTCGACTATTTATTCATACGTATTTCGTATTTGTGCTATTGACGAATAAAAAATGTTCATATTGTCTTTAGAGTTATTTGTAGTTGAAGTACGACTTTAATAAAAAAAAAAAAAACTGTAACAAAATAAATGGAATGACGTGAGTGCCATTATGCCTCGAAAAGTTGAGGTTCGAAGCATCTCGTCAGGCAAAACTTAATTACAAATAATTATATTTCCATATTTTTCAAATAAAAATATTTGAAAGAGTTTACTCCCAATTCTTAAAGACTTGCGAAAAGTTTATGATTGACGCTTACGATTGACCGATAAAAAAAAAGAACTTAACGAGGTTCACGCGCCATAATTATAATAGTATAATAATAATTATAATAACGCGTGATCCTCCTTAATGAGAATTTTGAAGCGATTTTCATTATTAATGATAATTGTGCCTCAAGAACAAATGAAACAGGCGTATAAAAAAAATCTACAGTTTACCCAGCAGTAAAAGGTCAATAATAATAATAATGATAATGATAATAATAATGAACACACCATTTTTTGTTCTGTCGTGATGATGATCAGAGCTGGCCTGAGATCTGCTGCTTTCGCGATGTCCAACAGCTGATCCTCCAACTCCGCTGGATTGTTGTTGATCAAGAAACGTTTTTTTCTTGAATATCGGAGTACTCGTTGAAAGAGAAAGACCCAAAGGTGTAACGGAGTCATTGATGGACGATGCTCCAATTTTGATGGATCTGGCGTTCTCGAGGGTTCCAGATTTGCTGTGACTAGAGCCACTTCTGTTGGAATTAATTGGCGGTGGTGGAGGAGGAGGCAAGGCACCGGTTGGTGTTTGCTGATGACCAAGGCTCGAACGATGTTGATAACGATGCGGTGAATCGAGGAGTCTGTAAGCGTTTGCAGATTCGAGAGACGTTCGACTGTGCGATATCGAACTGTCGCTCGAACGACCAGAGTCTTGCGAATTGTTTTGTAGTTTCCGAGACGAAGGCGGCTCTTGATGTCTCCCATGCTGCCTGCTATTGTTATGCACTTGTTGTTGCTGTTGCTGCTGTTGATGATGATGGTGATGGTGATGATGATGATTATGTTGACGTCGAGTTGACGGCGATGGGGATGGCGATGGTGGTGATGTCTGACCACTGTCCTGGTCAGGAATTAATCCTCCACCTGACGCACCACGTGATTTACTTGATGTTCTACCTCCTGGACCACCAATTTGCTAAAAATAAAAAAAATTTCATTACACAGTCACGCTTGAAACTTCATTTTCTGGTTAATTTTCAAAAAATTACATATTACTTCAAAAAGGTAGGCAATTAGTAACAGAGGAAGTGAAGGTGTACATTGAGGCGCGGACAGAAGTAGCAAGGGAAGGTCTGGGTTTAAGAAAGGAAACAATGAGGACGCTGAGAGGTGAAATTAAGGGGATCCATCAGTTGTGTGAGTGGGAGGTCGATAACTGAAAAGTAGAGACACGCTATTCTCGGACACGCTTGATATTTAAAGAAAAATAATAGTTACACGTTTTTCTGTCATTAAAGGAGAACAACGTGTAACGTGTATCTACTTTTCAGTTATCAACCCCCCCACCTCTTTTTTTCAATTATATTTAAGTGAAGTTTAGAGTCTCAAAAATATGCACGGAACTTGTACTTTATATCGCGATATCTCTGAAACTAAAGGATCAAATTTTTTAAATTTGTCAGACAATCGTTGTCATGTGTTTCTTTACAATTGAGGGAAAAAAAGAAAATAATGTGTAGAACTTTCGGAGTTATTTCGTGAAAAGCGAATTTTTCTACTGCTCCCCACAAGAACGCGTGTGAAAAAAACTATTTTGATTTTGAATTTTATGCTGATTTTAATACTGAAACTGCACAAACGCTCATGCAATTTTGAATTTTCATGACCTCAAAAATCGTTTGATCGAAAATTAATGAATTTTTAAATATTTGTTTCATTGGTTTGACAACTTTTGTTGCTCTGAATGTTAAATAAACTTTTGATTCTACTAAAAAAATGTAGATTTCGAATTTTCAATTGCTCTTGTGTTTCGTTTCATTTAATTGTGCAATTTAATCTCAAATTGAAACAGATGAAAAATTGATTAAAATGGCCTACAAGTGTCGGCGCCGAGTTCGGATTATCTTGGTGATTATAGCGCAAAGCAGAAGCAGCCGCAGCTCGTACGATCGAACAAGTCTGTGTTTGAGTCGAGACGGATTCCTTTTTTCGATATTCTCCGAATCTTGGATGACTTCCGTCCTCACCGTTTGGTCCTATTCCTACACCCGCCGGTTCCGTATTTTGTTTCAGTGTCTGAAATTCGAAGAACATTCCTTTAATTAAATTAAATCATGAAAAAAATCATGTGTGATAAATAAAGCAAAATTATTATTGGTTTAGACATTTTTTCATAAAATTGCAATGAAAGATATCAATAAATTACAATCAATAATTATTGAACTCAACAATTTAATCATTTTTACAACATTATGTAGAAATTATTTTCTTTATTTAGTTAACAAATCAATTTTGTACAGTTTCAAACTTTTTTACCGGTCGTACATTAATTTTGAAAACTTCGAAAATATTTTTTCATTTTTATTGAAAACTATTAACAATTTTTTGAGCTTATTTTCTAGATGACATTCTTTATTAGATTTTCATGTTTTTTATTTATTTATAAACCAATGGCTAGGAACTGCTTTTAATTGATGAATTAATATGGAATAATAAATCGTTGCAATCGTTTTTTTTTTTTAACGAGTATAAATCACTGACCTGTAACTTGGCAAGGGGTATGATATCACAATCGGTGGGACGATGCCACACTGTCTTTTGCGACGTTGCATTGTAATAATAAAAGCGAGAGGTGTTGTGATCAAACAATTCCCACCATTGATTGTTATCTGTTTTCTTACTGGAAAAAAAAGTAAACATTAATGATACATGAGAAATTATTACTTCATATGGTTTTGTAGAATAATATCATAAAATATTAATTTTTTTTAATTTCAAATATCGTTAGTTATTGTTATTATTATTATTACGGTTTTTATTGTTTATTTGGATTTACCAATAATTTTTGAATATTTATCTCGAAGATTTATTTGAAGATTAATAAATTTCATAAATCCCAGTACGATTGAAAATTTTTTTATTGAATTTTATTTTGTTTCTGTAAAATTGGACCAAGTTTTTTTCTTTTTTGTTTAAAATACTTACACAGGGACACCAGGTGGCGGGTCCCACACGCATTCGCCGGTTGTTAAATTGGCGTACATGTGCTCCTTCGTTCTCGGTTCGATTATCTCCACCCATTCCATTTTGCTGAAATCATATAATTCAAGAATGATTATTATTTTTGCATCCTACTTATTATTATGCAGATTATTTCATTCGATCTCAGTCTTTGATTTTTTACAAATATTTTAACTCCAACTTGATAATGAAAATCCCATACGATGACTTCGAATCACACTTTTGAGAAATATTTTTTACTTTTTTTTTGTTGTCTTTTTTTTCGTTAATTAATTAGTTAGACTTGTTTAGTTTTTTATTTCAAATTTGCCTGCGTGTCAAATTAGAACGCTTTCCTACACATGGAATTTTATTTGGAAACTTTTGCTTATGCCTGAATTTTTATTGTAGACATTAAGGATTTTTTGGACATATATTAAAAAAGTTAAAAATAAAAATTTTAACAAATTATTTGTCGTTGACACGAGGCTGTTGGAAAAATTTCGAAGGGGTCCATATTGACCCATTCAAAAGTTATAATAATTCTCATTCTTAACAAATTTACACGTGATCAAATGGAAAAACTGCTTTCAGGTGATAAAACACATTGAAATAATGGTATCAATATTTTTTCTGTTTACATTTGTGGAGATTACATGTTGAGGAATTAATTCACAATCAAATATTGGACACTTTATCAATAAATAAATAGTAATTCAATAAAGTTCAATAAAATTTACGTTAGAATTGGAGTTGATGAAATTAAAAAAATTGTTATGAAAAAACACTGTAAAATGAAGAGAAAAAAATTCTTTTATAATCGCAACGAAACAATAATTAAAAATTTTCCTGTGAGCGGAAGGTTTCAATTTTAATTGTTTTACACGATTTTTATTATGTTCACGTATTCGAATACATTTTTCATAATCCTGTGAAATACTCGAGGCAGGATTCTTAAAAAATTATTTTCTTTTCATAATCGTAAAAAATCAATGATTATCGATAATTCCTCGTAAGATGAGTCATTAAAAATTCGATTTTCCATGGTCATAGATGATTTTGAAGTTTGCATCGTTGGAATGCATCAAAATTCTCTTCTTTCTTCAGAAAAATGCAATATTTCTATGCAATGTTTGGCTACGATAAGTAAACGATAGTTTATCGCAAGCTGAGAACTAAATTCACAAGAAAAATTCAGATAATTCGGCAATTTTAACAACTGTGAATAAAAAAAATATATATTCCGTTGCATTCCAACGATACGAACTTCAATATCATGGTCATAGAATAATAACATAATTTGAATAATTAATCACGTGTAGCCCTGTCAAAATATGTGTTTAGATCGTGAAAAAAAATGATAGAAATTCAGTATTTGTGATAGGATGTGATATTTGACAAGGAACGACCTTTACACGTTTGCAAAAGCGTAACGTCCATGTTGCATCGAGAGGGAATCAGTAGGCAAGCAAAGCAGGGACTGTGAAAATTCCGATAATTGAGCAAAAATTGATGACAGGTAAATGCAAGATAAAGCAGGGGTATAAAAAGGTTTATTATCGATTTTTCGGTAGAGAGTGAGAGTGAGTCGATGGAAAAAAAAGTGAGGGAGAAAAGGAGGAAGAAAGAAAGAAAAGAGGGAAATGGACGTAACGGACATTTCGTTTCGAGATGCTGCAGACTCGTAGTAATTGCTAAATTTAGCCTGAATAGACCGTGAAAATTGTAAGGAATCTCGTCGTAACAAAAAAAGTATGAAAACTTGTCAATAAAACGAAACAAATTTCTTGGAATTGAATATGTAGGTCATGACCTTAGGATCCCGGACATAACGCAGAGTCGATTTACGTCGTTGGAAGGGTCGAGTTATATGAATAAGCGTAACACGCAGATATTACGCTGCTTTATTATACAGAGCAATAGAATGATGAGAATTTCCTGCCCGAAAATTATTATACACGCAAAATACCCGAAGCTCACCTTCGTTACTTTACTTTTAGACAACATTCAAAATTACGTAATTGTTTAGTGATTATTTTTATTGTTATAAAATCTTATAATCAAATATTATTTTCCCTCGAACTATTTTTAAAAATTTACAAACGTTTCTGTAACGAAAGAATGAGCCAATAATAATGTTCCGTTGTCCCGTCAAAATGATAGGAATTTTTTCCAAATATTGTAGTTTCATAACCAAAAAAAATGGCCTGTCAACGATTTTTCTCCCCTGAATCAAATTTTTTGTCGCATTTTATCTGCGACATTTTCCAACTGAGGTTGTAATTTTTTTTTTCACTATCCTTGTTCCTTAATCGATTTTGTAACAAAATTGTGAACGTAAAATATCATAATTTGTGTTGAAAAAATGAAACTTCGTAAAATATTGCTCATTGGTAAAATTTCAATCTTTATTTTTGTGTTGTTTCTTTTTTAACTTATTTTCCTAGACCGATATCATTGATTTCCTAAATTATTTTTATCTCATTGGGTCAAGTATGATTCATGCGGATGTTTACTTTTGTATGAGAATGTACATAGAAAAATCTTTGATGTAGGAAGGCAATGTGTGCTTAGGCAGCATCGGAGAAATTTACATCAGCCACGTGCTCTAAAATATTTTGCTTGAAATTTATATACGAAATTGGAACTAACTTTATTGAAAGAAATTCAATAATTTTCTTATTAATCATTGCGTTGTATAAAATTGAAGAATTACGTCGTACACGACATTTTGACGTATTGCCCGTTCTATTGTACCGATTTTTTATGCTCGTGTCCTAAAAATAGAAGTTTTATATTCTCATGTAAAACGTCACTTTCAAGCGGTCACGAAATAAAAGCTCGTCTTACGTTGAGAAACACGCAACAAATAAACGCGTTTAGACTATCACAACGAGGCTTCGGTGAACGTCCGATAGCATTTTTTTTTTCAATAACTTCAAGCAAGATCAGTAGTAAGAAAGTTTAAAAAAAGCCTAAAAAATACTGACGTTTTGAAGTAAATACATTTCTGTTGTTGTTTTTGACGTCTTATTAATTGTTAGAAACAATAAAGTTAAATGACAGCTGTCAATGTAAAAGTGACAATAAGTCGTAATGAGTTTCCAATAATACGAGAGCAACTGAGGTCGGCATTTGTAACTGAAATCTAACTTTGAGTTCCTCCTAAAGTAATAATTTTCACGCTGGAAACGAATGACTTCATTGTATATTAGCCGAGAGAGTCTCGATTACTCAAGACTAAAAAAAGGGCAATTGATGGAGGGGAAAGAATTGAGAGCAGCCTGGGAAACTCGAAGATTAATATTCGTGTGAAAAAAAAAAAAAACAACATAAACGTAAGTACGAAACGTCAACTCACCGCAGGAGGGGGTTGGAGACGGAGTAACGTGATGGTGACGATCTCAAAGAAAAATTGACACTCGTGAGAGTTCGGTGTCAGCGATAATTTTAATTAAACAGTGTCGCGGACGGCATTGTCGATGTAACGCGATTAAAATCGAATTGCATTGTTTCATGCACGAGGACGACGAAGAGCCTCGTTTCGTGAAATGGTAGCAGTAGCTCCATCGAAGTATCACTGTCGGCCATGTTTTTTTTCTTTTTTTTTACTTTTTTTTCTTCCTCTTTTCAACGAGCCGATCGCACACACTGCATACACCACTGTGTAAGATAGGCAATACGCGAGACACTTTTAGCGGACACTCGGCTCGCTCTGCTCAATAAACACACACGAAGATTCACAGACGCATGTACACCACACAGGAGGAGAGAGCTTCCTCGACCCTAATCAAGTGTGTCAAACACGCCGCTTTCAAACTCTCGTTATATTTTTCTCACTAATTTAAGGCACAAACGACGAAAGCACTAACACATTATTTTTTATTTTTTACCAGCACTCTTTTAATTGTAGCAGAATGCTTTTTATTTCAAATTGATTACGCGGGTATTTCCGCTATCGAAGAGATTCCGAACATCTCAGTTGTATATTAAATATTTTCGCTGTTATATCGATTTATATTTCTTGACTATTTCTAACTTTATAATTATTTTCATTTTTAATTAATACGAATCCCCTGACAATTGTGCTTGCCAATGAATTCACTCAGCCACGAGGTTAAAAGAAAAGGGAAACAGCACAAAGAATAATTAAACGCCCGATGAAAGCAGACGATTCAAATAGCGTATATTTGTATCTCGCGTGAACGATGTTTAAGTGGATTGTTGGTACAAAATGTCACATTGTCAAAGGAGCGTGGAACTCGATTATAATGAAAAACACGCCGCGCCCTGATTTCAATTTTTTTTTCGGGGTTGATATATATGTCAGCTAGACTCGAACACGATGGAGTAAGGAATAAAGAGACTTTCGTAGAATGCCCTCTTTTCTCGAAAATCCTATTTTCCTCCGTTCCTTTTTTTCTTATGTTTCTCACGATATTATACATATATATGTGTTTACGACTTTTACTATGCTCGTTTTTACTACGGTTAATACAATTTAAACACCCGTCCTCGTACTCTTTCACCGACCAGTCGAAAAGTCAATCAGCGGCGAAAAACCCGATGTTACAATCTTTAGGTTATATGTGCTCTCTTTATTCCACTTCTACGTGCTCTGAGCTTCGAGTTTATAAATTACCGTCATTGTTACATTTTCTCAATTGACAGTCATTTTACCACTTTTGTTTGGCTCGATCCAGTCGCAACATCGATGTTGAAAATAGTTATTTCACAAATCTTCCAACAAAATACATCAAAATACAAAAATACGATATTGTTTTTATTTATTTTCGTCTTTGATCTTTTTTATTTACAACGAATCTCGCTGAAACACATTGTGACATTTTCTCGTTGGTTATTTTACTGGCTTAAGTTGACAAGCGGGCCATCTCTCGTGAATTAACATCAACACGACACTTCACTTTCAATGCCCTTCTTTATCGATTGAATCCAATTTATATTCGAAAAAAAGAATTTTATAGAAAATCTTCATTAAATCGAGCTTTACTCGTCATCGCGGTTCATCAAGATAATCATCAATTAGATTGAATTAAATTTTTTTAGTTAATCGGAGTTAAATCATATTTTACCATTTGAAGATTCGATCTGTGTCACCATTGACACCCCTCGCTGGAAACTCGTGACAGGAATGAGCGATGTATCGCAAAAGTGCTGATCGTCGCCGGATCGTTTATGTGAAGAATCTATAATAATTGGAACGATTCTGAAAAACAAAAATATCCAAGTGCAATTTTGATAGACGCGAAGAAATTCGCGACATTGTAGTTATCTTTTAACATTTAATTGGACGTATCGCCTTTTTGGCGTTTATTTTCACATACCATGTCTAGTACAAAGGTTAGTTTCTGAAATCCCATGTTTCCGAAAAGCAAAATTAAGTGATAAAAAGAGAAATTAATCCCATACATTTTTTATTTGTGTATTCAACTTTCTTTCTGCAGGATCTCCCGGAATTACAAGTATTTAAAACAGTACTTTATTATTGTATTTGCATCGTCGCAATGCCACTGGTTTCGTTTTTCGTCAGCAAGAACTTCATTTTCGACGGTATTAAGATTTTTATTAATTCATCTATTTTTTTTTCATACTCATTATTTATAATTGAAGATTAATTCCGTATTTACCTTTCGAAAATCAAATACATTTGCATAAGTGCATTTTTCGATTAAAAATCACATTTGAAAGGTCAATGACAGATGACAATTTTTCTCAAGTTATAATAAAATAAGCAAAAATCGATATGTAATCACAAATTGAACCTTCCGTCTGTATGACGATCCAAAGAAGGGAGAAAGATGTTCCATTCAAAATTTGAACCAAATTTTGTATTTTCATTATTATAATCGAAATAAAAAGTCATATGAAAATCTAAAATGCAATATTTTAATAACTTTTGACGTTGCTTGAATTTTTGGTCTCCCAAATGTCCGCCTATGACCTAGAATTCGTTTTTGATTAATTTTCCATTATTGACACGTGTTCAAGGATTGCTTGGTCTAAGTTCGGTGCAGAGCAACATTTGGGCAGCGATAGTAGCAATCGTGGCGCTGCATATAGCTCTCGGAGCGTTTATCTACAGAGCTTATTTCGGTGGTCAAACGAAACCACAATCCAAGGCGGACTAAAAAATTTCTGTACTGATGAAGAAGTTGAGAAAATGTTTCGAGAAAACAACAAATTGGAGTCGGAGACGGTTGTAAAAAAAAGCAAAAAATCATGTTGAAGCGTACATGGTTGAAACGCAACGAATATTTTCGTCATCCTACATGAAAAAGGAAAGGCCCAAATTAAATTTACCAAAATAATGATTATCGAAGAATAAATATTTAAAACATTTGAATATTTGGCTGCATTCCAACGGTGAAGCTCTGAAAATGAAAAAAAAAAAAAAAAAAAAAAACAATTCATTCCCAATGTACAGTTACAGTTAAAATCGCATCAGAACTCAATGTTTAAATTATTTAATCATTTATTTAGCATAAATAATCACAATGCGATATTAAACTACGACTGGTACATAAACAACGGCGCGATCGATCAAATTGTCGGAATATTGGTTTAATAAAGAGAAATCATGATTGAATATCAATGAAAGAAAAAAAAATCTATAATTATGACGCGAATTTTAAATGATAAAAGCGAGGACATAGAAAAAAAGAAACACGATCGATTTCCCTCTGCTATTCGTTTCAGGACAGCTTTTGCCTTGATTTTCTGACAAATCGTTGTCTAGTTGTAGAAAAAGGAAGTAAACATAATAAAAAGAAAAGAATAAACGTGTCCCGTTGGACCGTGGAATGAATGATCGATGTACCGTTAAATACATAAAATCGCCAGCGATATTACCTATTCCATATTTTCATCGTCTTTATTTATTTCGTTATTTAATTTAGTTTATTAGATGTAGCATAATAACTGCTACTGCTGCTGTCATTCGAGCTTGGGGGATAGCGAAATCTTCGTAAAGTTGCCCAAAGTCTTTCGGTCAAATAATTAATAGCGCAAAAAAGTGATAAAAGTCCATCGAATTAAACGAAAAATGATGAAAGTTGTTCTCACGCGCATTATTCAATTTTGATCCTTTTTTTTTTGTTTCATGGAGAATTTTTAGTGTTCTTTAAGCTGGAAGTAATTTTTAATAAGTTTTCTTTGTTTCTTATTGTTATTAGAAGCCCAACACGAAGGCTTTTTTTTGTCCAAAAAACAAAAGCGAGGCAAACAATGTCGATCCGTTAACCTTATTACAATTTTAGCGGCGCGTTAAGTTTTTCGTGATGGTTAGGATTGCAGTGAGTTTCTTGAATACTAGGAGTAGCAGCAGTACGTTTATAATAAATGGTGTATGAACGTTTTTAGTGGTATCCACGCTGCGGTGTATGTAAACACGGTGCACATCGTGATGCGTGAGAAAAACAGTCGTATGCTTATTTTTTTGTTTTTTCCAATTTTTTTTCTCCAAATTCTCTTTCGTGTTTCTCTTGGGGTTGTTGTGTTTTTTTTCTTTCGAGACGATTAAACCTGCATTTATAGTGACGAGATGATGATTCGATGAACTTTTAAGTACTCGTCAATTCTCGCTCTTTATTATTTATTTTCTGTTGTTTTTTCAGCAGCAATGCGTTTTTGTTGTTATTTTTGTTTTTGTTGTTGTGGCGGAAAAACATTTTTGCGGTACGAATCAGCAGCGATCTCCTAATTCGTCGCATTTTTCACTTCACCAACGTTACTCAACGTCCATCTTGTCACCGTTCGCTGCTTGCTGGTTATTCGCATTCTGACCTTCCCCACTCTGACTGTTCTGCGGATGAGATTTTTGATCCTCACTTGCTTTGTCCTTCGATTTTTCTTCCACCTTCGGAGCCTCAACTTTTGGTTTTGGTTTGTTGAGTATGGGCTTCACGGTGTTGTCCAAAGTCTAATGTATAAAGTTATAAAAGAAAAAACACAGTGTTAGACGAGGAAAAAAAATATTATCAATTTTTTGATTCATTTTTTATCCACTTTTCTAATATGAAAACAATTTTTCTCTCATTCGTATCAATTCAAAATAAATATTGTATTATTTCGATTTAATTTAATAATTTCTCAATTAAATATCTTTGACGAGGTTAAATTGTTGTTTAAATTGAAATTTTCAAGTACCAAAATCAGAAAAATCGCGAAAACACATTGCAGACAGATTTTAATATTACAAAATATGTTCCAGTGACGAAAATATTTGATACACGGCATGAAATGATGATTTCGTTAATGTACCTGTTTTGCTGAACGAATCTGCGCTACGGTGATGCTGGGAAGTTGAGTACGTGGTGTGCTAGCAAAAACAACATGAGCTTCGTCCAACCACGTCCATTTTTCTTGTATCGCTTTGCCAGCTTGTTTAAGCTCATCGTCGGTTATGTGAGAGTACTTGTCGTCTTTGCCTTGCGATGCTTTTATTTGATCGTAACCCATTTTTGCATGTTGAAGAGCTACCGAAAGCTCGTTCAAGGCCAAATTTCTACCCTCGAATTCCATCTTTCTCTCTTTTATCGGTTCACCCTTTGCCTGTTGGAAAAATTCGTTTGAAATCATTAATTACATCATCAACATCATTTTTGTCAGATATAGAAACTCATTTTTTTCATTTTATTATTTATTCGGATCCTCTGAAATATGGGAATTTAATTCTGTATCGAAATTATGAAGAAAAATCTTGTTACAATAATCATCGGTTTTGTAGATTTTGGGTTTTTGGAGCAAGAATTTATTGATGGAATTTAATAAAGAAATTTCACGAACCTTGAGATTCGATAAACCGTCGCTATATACTTGTCGGTTACACTCTTCGCCTTCCTCGTACAACCAATTTTCCGTCTCGTCAAGGGTACGACTTAACGATTCTCTTTCTGAATCTATAACGAATGTCGCCAGTTGATCCTCGTCTTGAATCTTTGAACGGAGATCGTAAACGTATTCCTCAAGGGCGTTTCGGGCATCGATACGCTCTTTTTCTTGTTTATCCCCAGCGATCATTTTACACTGTTTGAGAAAATTGCGATTTTTATTTAAATCATTTGCGAAGCGAATCTTATATTTTGATTTTTTTGGGTCAGTCAATTCGCGAGGTTTTAAGGCGATATCGATAGCGTTTTCGAGAAAAATAAAAGTTGAAAGTTGTTCTTTTTTCGTTAGAGAATAAGGTGTAACTTTTGTTTTTCTCGAAATGTCAATCGTCACGGAGAAAAACGTGAATTTCCTCTTCACCTAATTCAGTATTGATTTTTTCGAACGTAGGCCGCTTTATAATTTTTTAAACGGCAACTTTTGTTCGTTGCTTTAAGGGGTTGGGAGACTCTATAACAAAATTAATAAATCGGCATTCTTCGGGAATTTTTTTAAGCGAAATTATGATATGAATGGAAATTTCGTAGACAGCTGTTTATCGAATTATTAATGACCGAGAAAATACATCATTTTTTCGGCTCATTAATAAGTCGATGAATCGTCCACGGAATTTCGATAATTTCGATGATTTTCCAACTTAAAAAAACCCGTCAACAGTCCGCTGATTTTTTTATTGTTCTAAAATGGCTTAACCCCGTAATTGATGTCGAAAAAAAAAACACAAAGTATAAAACAGAGTAAATTCAAGACTTTAAAAATTGCTGTGCACGAACCTCTCTTTCGACAGCGGCATCGAGATCACGCTGAGCTAGACCACCAGCGCGAGCTTCAACTGGTAAATCGATCATACGTAGAGGCACTTTTTTCTTTCCTTTACCATCCTCAGCTTTGTCATCACCCTGTTAAATTCAAGAAAACTTGGTCAATTGCATTGAACAAAAAAGGTTGAGGCAAATAATTCGTATTACAAAAGCGCCATTCGGCAGAATTAATGGACCTGGTATAAATACAGAAATAACTTCAGAAAAATAAAAAATTAATAAATCTCTTTCTTTGGGACACTTAACAAGGGAAAGCGACACGACAAACACGAGGAAATTAATCGTGGATATGTGTGCATAAAAAAAACGACACTGAAATATGCATCGTTGAAATCCAACGAAATAAAAACGACTTTAAAATTATACTCAATAATAAACAGCAATTGTATTTTTCGGTAAATTCTTAAATAATGATTATAATTATTATTATTTCTGCTTCTCAATATATTTTTACGAGTTCAGCCTAATAAAAAGTTCCAATATTTCGAAAATTAACGTAAAATAAATGCCTCACAATAGTCAAATAACGATATTGTGAAAATTGAACGCGATTTTACCTTAAAAAAAAAGTTAAAAATTAAGAAATTCATAAATAAAAAATGAAAATTTCGATGTATTACAAAATGACAAATTTCACTAGCTTAAGGAGGGTGGCTACACATAAAAAGTTAATAAAATTTGGTGATAACATTCTTTAGCATCAATTATGCAGACACACATTATTTCAAAATTTTTTTCTTCATAGAAATCGATTACTTATTGCACGAAATCTATATCTATATATATGTTGGAGCTATGCTTGTACACGTGAACTTTAGTATTTAATTACTCAAGAACTATGTAGAAGAAAAATCTTGAAAAAATTGTATTTTCATATTCAATACTAAAGAATATGCTCACGAAATTTGATTAAATTCTAAGCTTTTTGAAATTTCTTATACTTGTAAACATAGGCATCATCGCCGAGTGAAGTTACCCTCCTTAAAAAAAATACACACACATAAACACGAAGGTGGTTGTTCAAAAAAACAGGAAGTGCTGCTATTTGGAAAGAAATTTGGGTGTGAGTACATCAGTCGATTAGGATAACAACGATATTACGCGTGGATATGTTACGTATAAAATATGAGACAATTCTCGACCCATCCGTATAAACTTAGACGTCTCTCTGCAACACTTCTAAACTTGTAGTGACCAACATTGAATCGAGCCTCGACAATCGATGATCCAACACTAGATGCGATTAAAAAGATAACGTTGAAATATGCAAAATTTCGATGCAACGAAAATTTCAATAAAACTGTCCGAAAACTTTAAAAAAAAAGTTTTTTTTCCGAAGATTTGGCTTTTCAGGTGTCTTCTCAAAATGAAAAATGTATTTCCTCGAATAGTACAGCGTCAAAAAAGTTTTGACAACAAGATAAAAAAAGTTCGTTGCATCGAATCGATAAAATTTTCAACATTCCTTGAAAACGTACGAAAATAATTGACAATTTTTTAAAAATTAACATTAACAATTAGAATCGTTTTGGGTACAAAGACGCGCGTTCGTTCGTCCAGCATCGCTCGTTCTTCTCGTTGTCCTTTTTACTGTTTGACGAACGTATCGGAGGGAATTAAACAAAAAAAAAACAACAATGATGGAAATAAAGTAAATAAAAAGTGAAAGAAAACGTTACACAGCACGGCGTGACACATCTTTCTCATTTCATCTTGGACCCACACGCATTGATCGGATACGGGGGCTTAAAGCGATAGAAACCTCGTCTCCCACACCTTTATTTGCGCCTTGTGACGCCAAAGCCATTTTTTTGTTCGTTTTCTTCAGAGATTTCATATTTTGTATGTTTTTAGATATTTATAGTTAAAAGAAACGATTGAATCAACGCTTTCGCGCTCGGGCAACATTCCACGTTTTCATTGAACTCACACGCGGTCTTCTTTTTTTTCATCTTTTCAATTTAATAATAATCATGCTCTTGCCGATAAAAACATCCCATCACACTCGTTTATCCTATTGATATACGTGCAACTAAATTATCAACTAGCGTTCTCAATTATGAGTCGCAGAGATGAGCACCTTTCAATTTTTGCTTAGAAAACATTTTTCTTCTTTTTAAATCATTTATTTTGCATCAATTTTTTTGCAAGAATGATCTACCGAGTTCATAATTACCATATATTAGGGCGAAAAAAATATTTACTTGTTCGCAAGTTCCATCAAAATTCAAATTAAACCTTGAACAAATTTTTATCTATAAAAAAAAAAACGTACTTTTGTATTTTAAGATAAATAATGAATTGAAAAGAAAAAAAAACTAAATATTGTGTATCGTGATGTAAGAAATTGTTTAACATCAACGATGTCATTGGTAAATTCTTTCAACCATGAATTTTTATCTTTGAAAAGTTATTTTCATTGTTTAAAAAATCTCCATTGTTTTCTTTGATATTCGATACTTCTTAGAGCACAGAAAAAATAGAATGTTATTGTTCGTTATCGATTTGTAAAGGTGACGTTTTTTCGCTATTGTTAAAGTGAGATTTAAAAAAATATGATAATATGACAAAGAAACCAATATCACAAGTGCGATACGTAGTCAAAGTACGTTTTTGCCAAGATAGCGAGTCACTCTGGCAACAAAAATCAATGAACACTAAAGAAAAGAGAATGAAAAATGCGTTTTTCTTAATGGCGAGGTGCCCATGTCTGTCGATATGATAAAAATTGCGCAGGATAAGCAAAAGGAAACTGTGACGATGAAGTTTGGGCACAAAAAACAAAGTTTTGCGAGTGTCGTAACAGTGAATGTATGAGAAGCGACGGGTGGGAGGGATATTTATAAATATATATCTATATAAAAAAAAAAAAATAGAAAAAAAAAATTGGACGATCGATCAATTACGATCAGAAACGACACCAATGTCAAGTGCTTATAAAGTGAGATCGAGCGTCGAGCAATGATAATATTTAGCAGGTGTCACCGAGCATCTCCAGCCCGATTAGTTCAAATGAAATACATAAATATTTATCTATATATGAACAATATTGAATAATATTCATATTTATATTTATATATAGATAAATATATATTTAAGAGGATCAATCAGTTGCAGGAGCGAGAGGATCCTAGAGATCTACTTTTCAGTTGTCAACTCCCTACTGCTGCAACTGATAAATCGCCTGAATGATATATTTAGAGACAGAGAGAGAGAGAGACAGGTGTATGCGCATGGGTCCAAGTAGTGATTAGTGTGTCGCGTACCGAGCTGAACCAAGAGAGTATCCTGGACGAATATGAAGGGGCAGACCCCTTGCCACTTTTTCCAGCATCACCGACATCAGAGTCCCGCCGTCTCTTATCAGCCATCACCTAAACGATACAAACTCACATCGTCATGCGGCTGGAGAATATATTTTTCTTTCTTTTCTTCTCTTCTAGATTCCGCTATTTCACACTTCTACGCTATGGAATAATTACTCAAATATTTTAGAAGCGTGTATAGAAGATTGTGTGCGATTCATAAAAAACAACCTTCGTTTTTTTCATCTCGTAGAAATTTCTTGTTAAAAAATCTTCTTAAAAAGCATTTTCTTGTGAAGGCGTGGAATTCTTTTGTGGAAATCTCTTGAAAATGATTGAAATCAAATTTATCCTGGTTGGAATTCCCTCAAATAAAATCAACTCATTAAATTTCCCGTATTTTTGTCGTTTTTTGTCGTCAATTGAAAAAAATTATGATTTTAACGAATTTTTTTCATTTCTTTGATGAGTTTTACAAGCGAATGTCTCTGTAGAGAATTTTGTTCAGGGGAATTTTGAAATAATGGATTAACCATTTTAGAGGCCGCATTGAAACGTGATGAATGGATGAAATATGTGAATAATTGAAAAAATATACAGACAAATAAGACGCAAAGACAAAGATAATGAAAACATTCACAACCCTGGAGAACACGTTAGAAGTAGAATTCACCGAGAGATTTTTGGTGCAACGAGGATTTATGTAGCGATCGTTCGAATTGGAAACAAGCTCCTGGAGGTCGAAATGAATAAAATGATTCGGGAAAACTGATCCATGAGTTTGTGGCAGCATAAAAAAGTGATTTTCTTTTTTTTTTACCTCGGGCGCTGGTGGTTCGTTCGCCTGAGCCTCCTGATCTGCTTTGTCCCTCTTTTCCTGTTTATCATCCATGTCCACTTGGATTACCTGTTGTTTTTCTTCTTCCTCCTTCTCCTGCTGTGTCAACTCGCGTTTTTCGACCAAAGATGCCGAAGCAATTGTCAAAATTCCATTCAAGTTCAGGCGGACCTTGATCTTCACTTTTGAAGGTTCTCCCTCGGGCGTTGGTTTTATGTTGTTTATTTGGAATACACCTGTCGTTAACAATAACGTATCAGAATTTGAGCGATTGCAAAATTTCATATAGAATCGATATTGACCATAAATTCCTTTTTTTTTTCTTGTCAATTTCCGATAATCGTGATTTCATTCGCTCAGAACATTCGTTACACTTGGAACAAGTGCCAAAAAAATTACCAAAACTGTAAAAAAATCGTGCTAAACCAATTTTTTAAACTAAAAAAAACGAAAAATTCAACGATTTTATCAAAATATCGAAATTCCTTTCGACCTTAACGATTCGAACTTTAACTTCGTAATGAAGGATCGTCATATAAATGATATATATTCATATAAATTGATATCAAAAATGTATTAAATGAAATAATTAATTAAATTTATTAATTGATTATTAATTAAATTATGAATAAATTTATTAATATAAAATTTATATGAATGATATATTTATATTTCTTACCTATGTGAGCTTGAGGATACGTGGGAGGAGGCACGACGTAACTGGCAATCAAACTGAATGGACTCGATTGATATAAAGTCAGATTTTTGGAATAAGGGACTGGGTGATTGTATTCGAAGATTTCCATTTCTCTGAAAAATGGAAACATAAGATAAATCTCCTTAGTTTGTGTTTTTAATTTTTTTTTATAGTTTATAGATTATTATTTGTTCTCGGTGTTCTTACCCTTCGTTGCCTTGACTCTGATCCCAAACGATCTTAATGGGATAAGGCTGAATGTCGGTGACCGAAAAGTCACGTACTCTCACCGCTGGACTGAGCATCGCGCATTGAAGAGCGCAACCACGAGCTACTGATTCGTCCTGATTCAGGGTCGTTGATGGTGCCTTGCAGAAAACTTCCTCCACGAGTTTTTTAATTAAAGGTACTCGACTGGAACCTCCGGCTAATTCCACTGAGTGGATCTCGTCGAGTTTCAATTCTATGGGTTAAAAATCGTAAAGAGATATTTAATGAAACAATTTTTGTTAAGAACTTTCAAAAAGTTTTCCTTCCTTTTTGATAAACAAGTACATTTTCTTTGAAAATTCTGTAATGCCCAAATTGTTTAATTTGAGAAATATTGGAAAAAGTAAAAAACGTATAGAAAATTTGCATCTTATCGAGAATATTCCCTAATGTCAACAAATTTTCCTGGATGTTTACAAATCTACCAGGTGTTCCAGAATATTATAAAATTGGAAAAAAATTTGGTAATTGTGTCGAATTACGGCTCCACCATAAAATTGGTCAAACATTTTTTTTTTTCATTTTGTAACACTTGTACATAATAATTGGACACAATTACCAAAATGTTGACAATGGTCCAATAAAAATTAGTCATAAAGTTGGCAAACAAATGTCGAAAATAGAACTGCAGTAACGCCGGTCAAACAGGCAGTAAAATTTTAACAAAACTACGAATGTGATTTTTTTTTCAATCCACGTACAGTTTTTTTCAAATAAGAATAACATTTTGATATTTTTGAATAGAAAGGAAAAAATACTCTGTTCTTGTAACTCACTCGAATCGGCGAGACATTGTCTGAACGTTGATTCAACACGTTTGAAAAGATGAGCGCACATCTGTTCCATATCGACGCGCTGCATATCACCGTGGACGTCTTTCTCGTCCATGAAACACTCGATGTTCAGAGGGAGTTTTGTTGAGTTAGCAGACATTTGTTTTTTCAGTTTTTCCACTTCGGCAAGCAGCCGTAAGTAGGCACGTGGATTTGTGTGAGCGTCGATCTTGTAACGGGTTTGAAAGTCTTTGCAGAAATGATCTGCGAGAATAATGTCGATGTCACGGCCACCGAGGTTGCTGTCCGCTGCACTTGCCAACATCTGTTAACAAAATGTATGTTTATCACAAAAGTTATTAGACTGACAACGATCGAATTTAAAGTGTTGTTCAAAAAGAAAAAATACGTTATATTTAGAATATTTTTTTATTTACAAGAAAATCTTAATTATTCTCTGTTTGTTAAATTGTCGATTTATTTTCGCAACTTTAAGCTAAATAAAATTTAAGAAAAACCGAGAAAAATGGTGTATTATTGGAAGTTTAAATTCGACGAAATTTTTTTGCTTGTTGTTATGTAGGAATTTTTCCAATATTTTGAAGATCAAGAACGATCGAAACATATTGACGATAAATTATAAAAATTTCAGAGTTTCGATTTTGAGTTTAATCGATTTTGATTAATGCGACAAAATTTGCTAAAAGCTTTTTCAAAAGTATCTAAAAATCGTAGTTCGTGTAACAAAAAATTTTGTTGACTTGTTTTTATTTAAATATTTGATAAATATATAAAAGTGCAACTTTTCCCAAAAATAATGATTTCGGGATTTTTGTATTTTTGAAAAACGTTAAGAAGTTACGAAGTGCATTTTCAGGAAAAGTTACACTTCTGTATATTTACCATATATTTCAATTTGTCCGAATGTATTCGTTTTTTTTACTCTTTACTTTGATGAAAAATCTTTCAAATTGTTGTTTATTGTTTACAGTTTCGAATGTTAAAAATGTGCAAAATGCCACATGAATTTTCACACGTGTTTGGATATTGCACACAAATATTTTTGCGAGAGTGTGAAAAAAATTTTTTTCGCAATAATTTAACGATGAAAACTTCGATATTATTTTAGTTTCGAAGCCACAAGTTGTGTACAAATATTTGTCTACTTTTTATCTGCTCAAAAATAGAGTAAATTTCAAATTTCATATCTTTGGCTCTTATCTGATAAAAAAAGAAGTTCAGGTGAAGTAGTGTGAATTTGTAGAATTATTTCGAGTGAGTCAATGAACAAATAGAATTTTTGGTCGGTTTAAAAAATAATGGATCACGAACCTTCAGTTTTCCCTTATGAAAGGCACAAACGCTGACTTGGAGACTGGCGTATCCGGCGTCGACAAAAACAACATTTCGAGGCGGTGCATCGACCGCTGGTAAATCCTGCTTGTAAATACCGTAACAAAGTGCGGTAGCCGTTGTCTCATTGAGGAGACGAAGAACATTGAGACCAGCGATACGAGCTGCGTCCAAAAGAGCTTGTCGCTCGTTTTGAGTGAAATAAGACGGAACAGAAATGACACAATCGTTGACAACCGTTTGGAGTGCCGTTTCTGATATTTCTTTCAATTTTGTAAACAACATTGCTGTTATTTGCTCCGGTGAAAAAACGTGCTCTTCTCCCAAATATTGTACCTGCGTTTTTGCATCAAATATTATTCTCGTTAAGCCAAATAACGATCGGAGTTAATTTGAGATTTATTTTATATGGAAAAATTGAAATAAATAAAAAGAAAGGTGAGCTACACTTACGTGAATGCCAATCGAACCGTCTGGCTGTGGACTTGTTTTGTATGACAGCGAACGAAGTTCTCTTTGGACCTGTGGGTCGTTGTACTTTCTTCCTAATAATCGCTTGAATCCATAAATTGTATTTTTCATATTCGTCACCATTTGATTCTTTGCTGCGACACCAAGAATTCGATTTTTTCCGCTGAACGCAACGCATGATCTTTAAAGTAATCGGAAAAAGGTTTTGTTGTAATTCAATTGGATCGATAAATTCCTTGACGGTGTTCCATTAATTAATTAGTCATTTTATTCGAATGTTCGTGTTAATTTTGACATTTTCTGTTTTTTTTTTTTTTTTTTTCAATATTTTCTTTGTTGCTATGCTTTTTTTAATCAAAATTTAAGTAAAAGTTCATTTTTAAGAACCAAATTGATGTTCTCGGCGCGCCTTTCACAGTTTCCACAATCTTTATTATGACGATCAATATGTAAACTGCGGTAGAAAGTTAACACGTTACATTCATTTTTCAAAAGTTTTTATTTCTCCATGTTCACTAAATGTGACTCCGTCAGAAGTTATGCCCTTTTTTTATAAATAGGCAAACAAGCGAACGTAAGTTTAAACTCTATTATCCCATACTACAGAAATTTCAAGTTGCAGAAACCATCTCATAGTAATTTGTACGTTTGTATTCTATTGCTGTTGTGCTAGCAAACAACATCAACATTGAAATTGGGTCTTTCCTGTACTTATAAATAAATAAATTAATAAAAAGACTTCCATTTATTTTACTCATTCGATGATATTCTGATACAATGATATGCTTTGACATTTATGACGTGATAAATAGTTGACAAAATATGTCAATTAATAATTTTTGCTCAATTTCATTGAAATAGGAATAAAAATTTGTTTGCCCATGCATTGAAAAAAATTCAATTGCACAAAAAAATTCTTTTCATCCATATATTTTCAATTTTTTATAAATCAATTTTTTTTTTTTTAGATTTAGGTTCAATGTCCCATAGAAAGATCATTCAATTTTCGAAGCTAAACATTGCATAGCAATTTAAAGCTGTCGGTTCAAAAACAAAGAATTTAGTTGGATTCCGACGGCACAAATTTCAGAATCATCATAATTTTTGTATTGAAGCAAACTTTAAGGATCGTGGCTCGGAGTTTGTTTGTTATTGTATCTATCAATCGTCAAGCTTATCTTATTCAAGGAACAAACTGCTATTTTTCGTAAAATAATATTGTTTTATGGGAAAATTGAAATAAAAAAGCTGATTAGTTGTAAAAATTTATGTTTTGGATTGCTCTTGACAAATTGTGTGGGGATAAAAAACCAAAAATTAGAATATTCGTTCATGTATAGGAAGGAAAAAAACGGAGTAATCGAGGTAGGAATCCTGATGATGTGAGAAATGAATAATAAGTGATAAAACAAATAGATTTGGAGGAACACACGCGCGCGCCGCATGTACACGATTAATGGCCGGTATGCGACGTCCAATGTAACGAGGAGCGGAGGGCGACACAAGAAATCGACGATTAATGTATTAAAATAGGTGGAGTAAAAAAAATAAAAATTGGATACTCACGGTGTGCCGCGTAGGCTGTAATCGTTGGCGATAGTTTCGATACCGCCGGCTCTGGCAACAGCGACATAGCAGCTCTCGTTACCAAAGTCAATCCCAATCACGGACATAGCAGCCATGACTGATTGTCTCTCTGCGTCCCGAAAAAAGAAACTCGATTGAAATAACACGCACCGCGTCGAAAAAAACCCACAAATTATTTCCCTTTAGGTGTCAATAAGTTTTCAGACTCCGTGAAATGATAAAAACTATAGCAACTTTATTTTTTCTAATTCGAAGATTTATTTATTTGTCCGGTATTACCTATCCGCGGCTGCGGTGTTAAACAGTTGATAGGCGATCGCGTTTAACTCTCCTTTTCAAGAGGCAATTTTTTTTCGTTTTTTTATGCCTTTTTTTCTGTAACCAGTATCACTATACTTTTCTCTAGTTTTTTTTAATGTAGGTCGATATTCTCCGAAGGTTGAACTCTTATTCGAAATTACTTGCTGCGGTAAAAAATACCACGCGAAAAATATTTGAAGAATTGGAACTAATGTCTGAATGTCTCTCGATACTATCGCGATAGACTCTCGGATATAGACTGCCTGGAAATAAGCCGCGATCGCGCGACCATGCACTTGACCAAATTGTTCAACGTTATAACACACACTACCTATACGATTCTAGATTCGCCCCAACCAACCAATCACAAGCCTTGGAAAAATTATCGACTACCAAACTCTCTTCTCATTGGTCGGCGTATACTCTCTGGAACGTTCTAGAAAATTCTGCGTTACGCTCGAATTTTTACCACGCGATCCCCACGATTTCGTATTCTTCGAAAATATGCTTTTTTCAAGTTCTCATCCGATTATTTTTCTGTCAGTTATCGATATTTCTTCTTTCTACAATCTTAGTATTTGCAGTTGATTTTATGTTATATGCAATTAAACACATTTTCCTACGACTTACGTTCAAATTCAAATAAATCGTCTGTAAATTCTGTACATTTGTGTATCAAATTAAATAATCTTCAACATTATCCTCGTTATAGACAACGTGGGACTTTATACATCAATTTTCTGGAACGTTGGCACTGGCCCCATTTTTTACAATTATGTTCGTATCCCCAACTGTCCCTCCATTTGATGTGTCCATTTTCGTCAAGTCATCACGCCGAGTCTCCACTAAATTCAGCGCCTTTTTCATTTTCTGTTATGTACAATGAATAAAAAAAGAAGCTTCGAGTATTAATGGAAATTTCGAGTGAGAAGTAAAGAGACGCTATCGAATACGCGAATAAATATGTTTGTACATTTTTAGACAGGAAGATATTTCGATATTTTCTTCAGGTTCTCGAGGAAATTTCAATTCATCAACAGGAAACCCTGGCCCTTAAGTATATCGGGTGGTGAAAAAAAAAGATTAGCTATTTTCGGGAGAAAAGACATTCAACCCGTTTTTCGGAAAATTAACCATAAAAATAACATTTCTACATTAATTGTACTAAATCCATGAAATTGTACAAAAAAGTTCGTCGCTCTTCGGATTTGATTGTCAAAAAAATCGATGACGACCGGTCAGTTGACTGTTATTTATGCAAGCATGAAACACTGACGATTACGCCATCGTCCAGTTATGATAATTCAAAACTCTTATAAAATTTTTTTAATTTCAAGTGTTTCCCAAACACATTACAACTTCACTAATAACATTTCCAGCATTTTGAGGTTAGTCCATAACGTGATTCACCGACTAGTGAAACACGTAATGACACGTTGAAATTAACGACCTAAAAGCTAAAAGGGAATCATCGTATATGTAGCTTACGAAGGTTTGATCTTCAAGAATCCAGACTAAGTGAAAAATACTGTATCTCTATGGAAGTCATGTTTTAATGACTCTACTCGAATGTTTTTTTCGAACTTCATAATTTTTTTCGAATACAATGTGACAGCTGAACCTTTTAGTTGTTCAATTGACTGATTTTTCGCGACAAAAACACGAATATGTCGAAATTGAATTATTCCGAATTTGTTGGGAAGTTTAAAAAACAATGTGGTGATAAATGAACAAAGAAAATATCTTGACATTCCAAAATCTGATTTTCACCTAAAATGGAAAATGATTAAGTTTATTTACTCATTTAAATTTCGAAAAGAAATATAATGTTTAACCGGAAGCACCCGCCGGTTATTCGACTATGCCATCATTCACTGATACAAAATATTCATTATTTATAAAGATATTTTTTAACTATAACAATCATCATGAAGATGAAAAGATGCGTCTTGAGAATAATTTGGCCAACTTTACCAAGCGTGTTATATAGTTACGTTATATCAGCAGCAGTGTTTTCAAATAGTATTTAGTCCTGTATCTGATGAACGGATGTCAAGAATGTCATCACCGATAGCTCGTTGTTTTTCGACCAATTTCAAAATGTCACACTTGTACAGACAAAATTTTCGTATTTTTTCACATCGTCATTGTGTCACGACAAATTTCATAGATTTGACAAATTTAACATACGATACATCTACTTGTTGTTCGTCCGGGAAAAACAGTCAAAATGAAAGAGGTTATGAATGTATTTCGAATGAGCAATGTTTTTTTACGAAACTCTTGAAATCGCTAATTACGTCGTACATAAAAAATCCGCAAATTTTTCCTGTCAGACTAAACGAATATTATTTTTCTCGTGATTTCCGTGAAAGATATTATGAACGTGAATATCGCAAGAACGAGAAAAATCGAGGCAGCCAAAAATCCAAAAATATTTTTTTCCTCAGTGGCTTAGCAATTGTTGGAGCGCTTTGCGAGGGATCTCACTTCAGTAAAGGTAACAAATTTAATCATTAAATATTTCATTGTAACGTGTCAAGAAACATAAATTGTAAAGTTCCGAAAATTTTGTTTTTTTTTTTTGCTATTCAAGTTTTACTTTTCACAATTTCTTGAGATCCTCAAAAATGATATGAATTCATTTGAAGTCAAAATTGTGGTTCTATTGCAAATTTTGAATAATTGGAAAAAATTTATCAGTCTCTAAAACTGTTTCATAATGTTTCAGAAAAAAATTTCCTGCGAGCTGCTCAATTCGGCATTGTTCACGATCTAAAAAAGGTAAACTATAGCAAAAACTCATTTTTGCCATTTCATGTATTTTTTTTCTTTGATTTTCTTACGTATTATGGTTACCATAAAAAAATTATCAACTCTGAGAAATTTTGATAACTTTTTTTGTCCAAATCCAAATTTAATTGGCAAATTATTCATTTCATACGCCCTTATTATATTAGTTTTTTGACGGTTGTGTCAAAAAGTATTTTATTCAATCTGTTCATCCTACGGATTGATGGACTGCCAAGAATAGAAAAAAAAAATGTCTTTGTTTGTTAGACAAACGTCTGCTTTTTAAAACTATTTATTGAGCGCAGTTGCATTCTTGGCAGTAAAAATTCACATATTTTTTTAAATAAATATTTTTTCTTATTCTCTAGATGTTTTCTCAGGAGAATCAATCAAAATTCCTTAAAAAAAAAAGAAAAACTAAAAAGAGCGACTAAATTGCAGTTTCACGTAAAAATTCAAGACCAAATATTTTTCAGGCACTCGCAGATGGGATAGGTGTAAATACGAGGCATCCGTTAGGCTGGACAGCGTTACAAGCCGCCGCAATAAATGGAAAAACAGAGGCAGTAAAGTTTTTGTTGAAAAATGGAGCAGATCCAAACTTGGGCGACGACTTTGTCAACGTTTACAAAACAGCAATTGAAAAAGGCCTTCATTCTTTGGACGGTGATTGTGAAAGAATATCTGCTAAAAAAAAATTACTAAAATCTGCTTGAGGTATCAATTGTCAAGAAAAAAAAAAACAAAACGATACTTTTATTTAAAAATTTTCAATGTCTCGACAGTTTTGGTGAAACGAGAGGAGGAGTTCTCAGATTGTTTGAACAACAGAGCTACTTTTAAGGGTTTTACGGCTCTTCATTACGCGGTTTTGGCTGATTCGAGAGAATGCATTAAAGCTTTACTCGATGGCGGAGCTAATCCAACGATTGAAAACGAAACTGGACATCGTGCGATCGACTATGCCAGAGAGGGTGAAATCAAAGATTTACTTGATGAACATGCTCGCACGTACGATGAACTTATGCGAGAAAAGGTCACGACATAATTAATTATCAAAAATGTGCAATATTTAAATCATCATTTTAAAAGCTATTTGAATTTCCCATTACATGGAACATTGTACAGTTGAAAAAGAGAGACAAAACCGATTTTTTTGTGAATAATTCGATTCAAATAAAAAGCGTTATTTTTAATGAGTAAAAACTAGTTTTTTATCGACTATTTTTACCATTAAAAATTGGTTTGATATTTTAACTTGCATACTGACAATGAAATATTTGATTTTGTTTTCAGGAAGCTGAGGAACGTCGAAGGTTTCCATTGGAACAACGATTGAAACGATACATCGTTGGACAAGAAGGTCCAATTTCGGTTGTGGCTTCGAGTAAGTAACTGTTTACGCCTTGAAATTTGAAATTTGGTGTAAAACTGATCGATTTAGACTTTTCCATTGACAATAACAATTTATGATGAAAATAAATTTGGGGATAATGAAAAAACACAGCAATTAGAAGAAAAGAAAATGGATGGATCGACGAGGAACATCCTTTGGTATTTCTCTTCCTCGGCTCTTCCGGAATTGGAAAAACCGAATTAGCCAAACAACTTGCTGCCTATATTCACAAAAACAAACCCGAAGCGTTTATACGACTCGACATGTCCGAGTATCAGGAAAAACACGAAGTAGCCAAATTGATCGGAGCTCCTCCTGGGTAATTAATGCAAAAAACATTAAAGAGGTTCACGAAAACATTAAGGTTTTCAAAATGGTTTTTTTTTTCTTTTTTCAGCTACGTGGGTCATGACGAGGGTGGACAATTGACAAAATTATTAAGAAAATCGCCAAGCGCCGTGGTTCTTTTCGACGAGGTCGACAAGGCTCATCCGGATGTTTTGACCGTTTTGTTGCAGTTGTTTGACGAGGGAAGACTCACAGACGGCAAAGGAAAAACGATCGAGTGTAAAAACGCGATTTTTATTATGACGTCGAATCTTGCTAGCGAAGAAATCGCTCAACACGCGATTGAACTCAGAGCCGAAGCTGAACGTTTGCTGACCGAGAGATTAGGCAAAAAGATTGAGAACCTTGAGGGTGAACCTGAACGCATTGTAATATCGAGACATTTTAAGGATCAAGTGGTGAGGTCGCCATTTTATTGTTAAATTTTAACACCAAAGTGTGTTTTTTTTTTTGCAATTGTTTGAGAAAAAATATATTTCATTCTCTTCTAGAAAGAGTGTAAATAATTGTGTTTTCGTTATTCATTTGGATTTTTTGAAAACACTTCCAAGCAATTTCGATTTTTACAGATCAATGATCACCGATGCAGAAATATTTTTGATGAAATCCTCAATTTCCTGTATTTTTAATCCTACATTTAAATTGCAGGTTCGGCCTATTTTAAAGCATCATTTTCGACGAGATGAATTTCTCGGTCGAATAAATGAAATTGTATATTTTCTACCGTTTTCTCGAGATGAGCTCATAAAACTCGTTGCCCGTGAATTGGAAGTCTGGGCAGCTCGAGCCCGCGATCGACACACGATAGAACTCAAATGGGACAGAGAAGTTTTGTCGGCATTGGCTGATGGTTATGACGCTCATTATGGAGCACGGTCCATCAAATACGAGGTCGAAAGACAAGTCGTTAACCAACTAGCAGCTGCACACGAACGCGGTCAACTTGGTAAGTTTAAAAAAAAATTTTGAAAGTCAATTCTAATTGAATATAATTTCATTCGATAAGATTTTTATTACTTGATTGAAAAAGATTCTGTTTTCGGCAAAATTTCATGAAGTTGTTAAAAATTCTTCAAAAAATACAACCAATGTTTCGTGTAATCAGATAATTTCGTTAAATTACAGGTAAAGAATGTTGCGTAAGACTGAAAGCGAATTGGCACGAGAACGGAGTGAGCATCGGTTTGTCGGTGCGTCCAGCAGGAGTGAAAGATTTCGTAGACATAAAAGAATCGGATAGTCTGATAAAGAACGTAAATTCGGTATTTTGACGAGTGGAAGCAGTGAAAAAAAAAATAAGCGAGTTTCTTGCCTGCCTAAAACAGCGATAAACGTTTCTGTGAACAATAATTCGACAAAGCATTGAATAAAGAGCCAAAAGAATCAGAAACACAAATATTAAAAACGAGAGCAGAGTAAAAGACAGTAATTGCCAAGAAAAAAAAAGATTATTATACAAATTCTATATCGTTTGAAAATATTCAACAATGATTTCACCTCAAAATTCGTTCTTTTTTCTCATATTTTCCAAGACCGATGTACGAATATAAAATATTATGCACCACTTTTTCGTTACGTCCATGATATTTTTTTATTTATTTATTCACTCTTGTGCACAATGAGCGATTCACAATATTCCAGTGATGAAATTGTTATAAACAATTTGAACGTTTTGTGTATAGTCGTCAGTGACACGATTAATTATTATTGGACTTTTGACATCTAACGAATAGCTTACACACACATACATCTTTCGTTCTCGTTTTTTTTTCTTTTTTCTTTTGCTCATATTCTCGTCTCGATTACCTCATGTGTATATTGTACATGCACGTGTAAACCGTTTTCATACAAATTCGAGTACGTCTTTCTCGTGATATTTGTGTATACAATTTATATATATATTTGAAATATATTGCAGTGTTCAATTAATCCAAATATATGTGGAATTATTTTAGAAACACATGGTAATAAGGTACGGTAGAGCGCAACGATAAGCGTACAATTTCGCATCTCTCTTTCTTCCTGCTTCCGAGAGAGTCGTTGATTTTTTTCTTCTTTTTTTTTTTAATTCCGAGCGCCTTTACACGTTTTTTTCTTTTTATTGCCGATATTTCGGCTATATTTTTATTCCAATTATCATATTTATGGGCTATTCCACATTGTGACACGATGTTTTTTTTTTCATCTCTGGATGACATTTTTTTTATATTTCATCATATGTTGAGGTTTTTTGTCTTTTTTTTTGTACTTGAAATTTTATTCGATTGAATATTTGGTTCTTGGACTTTAATATTATTGATATCTGCTCGGATTAATGATTATTCAGTAAATGTCAAACAATTTTCTTACTGTCGTGTAAAATTTTTGATTTTTTTTTTTCATGAAAATTATATATATTTTTTATTCATATTGAGTTCACAAGAATTTATGATTTTTATTGTTTTTTTTTTTTTTTTAATATATCGTTTGGATTTCTTCTAAAGAAAGTTTCCAAAATAGTTGAAATTGTGCGAAAAAAATTGATTGTGTGGAAAATTGACAATTATTCTTTCAACATAATGAAAATTTACCAAATTTTTTGCATCATTGCTCTAACTCATGTTTCTAATGGCAGAAATGTTGATTGAATCAAAAACATCCATCTACACACGTGTAAAAAGTCTTTAAAATAAATTTTTGAAATTTTTAATATTTCTCTGAGAACGATCACGTTCGTTTGATTATTTTAACATCAAAAAGACAGTCGATGGGTAATAAATTTTATAGAAATGTGAAATACAATTAAGGTGCAAAATTCTGAAATAAATTCAAGAATATAACGAAAATCCTGCATTTCTGACTTCTAGTTATTCGAATATTTGTGGAATAGCCCAAAACGTTATGTAAACATATATTTCATTTTTTTTTCTTGTACAATACGCACGATTCGATAAATATTTTAGTAACAACAAATAACCAAGTTTTAGAATAACTTGGTGTCAATATAGTTTATGTATATAATATATATTTATAATATAATATTTAATATATATTTTTCCTCCATTAGGTCACATAGAATTTTTTGAATTTTTCGAGATAAAATTGTTCAATAAGACAACAGCGTTTTGCCAAATATAATTATATATAGCGATTTATTCATGTACTTTTTGTTGTTGTATAGTACGTATTTATATATTTTATTCAAAAGTATTCATGTAAAACTTCAGAAAATGGGCCTCAGTAAAAAAAAAAAAAAAAAAAAAAACGTGATAATGATATTTTCGACGTATATTTCGATACTGAATTGATTGAGATTCAAAAATATCGGTGCTCTCTCTCTGGCTAAATGTTGAAAATATTGATGCGAAAAATTGAGTATTTTTAATGACAATTTTTTCTAAACTCGTGTCGAGATGATTCAAGGCCGGAATTCGAGACAAGGCCGGAATTTTTGAAATGCCTTGTTTTTTTAACTTTTCTAAAGTTTGACAGTAAATACGTTTTTATATATAAATACGGCGATAAAATATGCGCATTGAGAAAACAAAATTTTTTTGAAAAGAACGATTATGTCGTTGAATACGTCCAACTAAATATTTAGCAATAATAACAAAAGTTTTGTCATTTCAACAGTTTTTTCAGTATTTTCATAAACTGTCAGCTAAATATATTGTTGTAATGACAAAGTTTTTGTTATCTTTCAACAGTTCATTTGGTATATTCATAAACTGTCAGCCAAATATATTGTTGGAATGACAAAATTTTTGTTATTATTGATAAATATTTAGTTTGACGTATGTAACTAAATAATCGTTCTTTTTAACAAAATTTTCTTTTCAGTGCGCTATATCGTTTGATATGTTATTGCGGGACGACCCTCCGATGGTCGCGATATACATGTTTATGCATATTTAACCCGTCAGTGGTCGCGCTCCTATCGGTTAAATGTTGGTCGTGCGATGAGAGATTGTCTCACATTTGGTTTCGAGTGCTTTGATCTCACTTGATTTTTCGTTCTGATTCGAGCTCAAAATATTTCTCGCTCTATTTTTTCAATTTTGAACTCTGCTTGAGTTCGATTTCGAGTTTATTTGAGGCTCTGTGAATTCTCAAAAATCATATTTTTCATTAACACGCACTGCGGGAACCAAATTGTAACATTTTTATCATACAGAAAAATATCTTTACTGTACACAGAAAAAATTTCAACTACTCATTCCATTTGACATTTTTGAGTTATTATCGTTTTCACGGAAACATGAGAAAAAGTCACGACCGTCAATTTAATTGATTGAATTAAATTAAATTGAATTAATTAATTCATTTAAATGAAATTAATTAATCCATATAATTTGATTTATGTTGTGTAAATTACATTAAATTGAATTAATTGATTAATCGAATTAACTAATTAACCGATTTAATTGAATTTATTGATTAGCACGACCGTTGACGGGTTAATATAATTAGCAGCGCACACGTTTACCCTGGACGTTTGTGCGGAAATCAGACTTGAATATATTCGAAGGTAATACGAGTGACGAAGACTCCATTCAAAAATATTAGAAACACGTCCTGTGTGTTTTAGTTCGTATGGAGTTTTTATATTCTTGTATATTACGTTAACTGCCGCTCAAAAGTTTGAAAACAACTTTTTTATGTAATTTTTTTTCGATGAGGTACCTTCTCGGTGGATTTTTTTTTTAAATCGTCTTTTTTTTGCATAACACAAAAATACAGACTCTCTTGAAAATGCTGTTAAATTTGAGTCGCGGAATTTAAATTGTTCGAACGGCCGGCGTGAGAAACTTAAATCGTGTTTTTCTCGAAACGTCACTTCCCAAAATGTTTTCGACTTTTCTTTCTCATATTTTGTCAAATCGTTCTTCACTACATTCCTTAAGTGGGGTACGCAAGCTTTTTTTAATTTTTATTTCCAAATTTAATACTCTTTTTAATGTCAAAACTTCGAAAAAGAAACGTTTTTAGATTTGATTTTAAAATGGCTGAAATTTAACGAAACAAAATCTTCCATACTCGGCGACACTTTTTAATTTGTTTTTGATTTGATATTTCAAACAATTTTGAAACGAAATTAAAGTTCAACGTTGGAAAAATTCTTCATAAACTACATGACTCTTTTGAATAATCGACAAAAAATCGTCAATTATCGGATTTGATTAATAAAAAAAAATATATATATGAAAATCAGCAATTTTCGCAGTGGTCACTCATAGAAGATTTTCTAATTGTTTGTACAACAGCACGATAATTTTTTCTCACGTCTTACTACAGGTTTTGAACTGTTTATAAAAAAAAAAAATTTCTCGAAAAATATTTCTACATAATTAATAAAATGAACTTTTTCGATTAATAGATTTCAGGATTTTTTCATTGATCAGTAAATGGAACATTACGGTTTTCTTTCAAGTTTTTTATGTGAGGAAAAGAATTACAAAAAAAAAATTGTTTCCATCTTCAAAGGGCAGTATCAAAAAATGGTAATTTTAGTTTTTTTTCCTCATGAATTTTTTTCTCCTCAATCGTCATCGAGAAAAGGAAGAATAGAGTAACGATATTTATTGTGGCGATACGTAATAAACATAGAATCGCGAATGCCATATTTTATCGATAATTATGTCATGTACAATAATGTTGAAAAAATAAATAATTATTTGTAACGCGATTGCGTACGACGAAAAGATGAAAATTTGAGGCTCTGTTGATTTGAACGTTGAGGAAATATTTTTCATTTTTGTTTTTTTTTCTTCCTTTCCTTGGTTATTTCCTGGCTCGTCGTTTGATGATTGATTATCGAATTCAGGAATTATCGTAGAAAAATGAGAGTGTCACTTATACTCTCTACTTTATTATTTGTTTGATTTTGCGTTAATGCAACGTGTGCCACATCGCAATCGCTTTTCTTGGTGAATGCGTCATATGCAACCAGTGTTCTCGACTCTGATTTGAAACACCAGTTTCAGTCTCAACTGCAGTACCTCCTGTCGCTGGTCCAACGATACACGAACCGAGAATTGCGTTCCCACCAATCAACTCGCTGCTCGAATCCAAAACGCAAACCTGGATAAAAAAATTAAAATTTTCCATTAAAGGACCTGCTTAGGATAAAATTTTAAAAATCTCGACTCCGATAAAAAAAAATTGATTTTGCCCGCGAGAATCGAATTCTATTGACTACTACAGGTTTTTTTTATTTAAAAAAAAAAAGCGGAACTACAAACGCGTTTTTCTCGAAACCGTTTTTGAAATGTTTTTCGAAAATTTTGTCAGATCGTTTGTCAAGACATTCCTTACAAGATTGTGGAAGTTTGTTTTGCCAAATTCCAAAATTTGATATACTTTTCGAACGAAAAATTCTTTCGAAAATGGGCCAGTCTGATATTTAATTATGCAATTTTTTAATTGTCATCAAAAAACGAAAAATCCTTCATAGACGCCTGAAGTGTTTTGTACCGATTCATAATCTTTTTGGAATTGTTATTTTAAACGATTTAAAATTATGGAAATCAGCAATTTTTATGCTCCAAACGTCCTCTTTTTTTAAATTTTTATATTTTTTCACATCAAGTTGAGATGAAAATAAGGATTTTTATATTAAAGTTCATGGCCTACAAAAGTGTTTGAAGATGAAAACGAAAATATTGAACAAATAAATGAAAAAAAAAAGTATATTTATTTTTTTCAATTTGTCCGAATGCTTCTCTTTTTTTTACATATCTTTCTCTTCATCACCATCATTCAGACATTCAGTAAAATTTTCAGTAATTTCAATGCGTTAGTTACAATCTGTCCAAAAAAATGGTCAAAAAGTTTCAATAATAATAAAAAATGAATGAAAAAACCTCAATAGCTGAAGAAGCAAGCAATCCGGCTGACACGTTAAAAGACATCGCTTCGTTCCAAACTGGACATCTCGTGGCTTTCCTTACAGCTGTTTTTTTCTTTTTTACTCTCTTGTCACCAGTTAACAGACTCACTTTCACGAAAGGATCCACGATTTCCTTGTCCTCCTGGACAATTGAAATGTTAAATATTTGTGATTGCAGGTTTGGAGTGAAAAATCATCATTTGCTTTTTTGTTTTTTTACAATTTTTTTGTTGTCTCTTGTACATTTTTTAAATCATTTTTATTATTTAATCGAGCTCCAGCTGACAGAACTTGATTGTGAACAGTTCGTTGATCGATTTAGAATTTTCTAAAAAAAATTATTGTTATCGATTGAATTGAAAAAATACCTGTGAAGGAAACAAATTTCTCGCTTTAAGAATCAGGACAGTCAGTCTCTCAGCACTCGGGAGATACGAGAGTGACAAAAGAACTTGTTGAATTTCTTCAGGTGGTTTTTTCTCACGAGCTATTTCGCCCCAAACTTCGATCGAGGAAGTTGACGATACGAACTCGAGTTGTTCCATCGCAACTCTTACAGACCCAACCACATCGTTTCTTGAGAATCGATCATAGTCAAAAACCTGTATTTCAACAACAAAGAAAAAAATAACGGATGAATAAATATTTTTACAAAAATTTATGATTTTTTGATAAAATCGAGAAAAAAAATTAGAGCATTTTTTAAATAAAGATTAATGGAAACTGAATGATGATATTTATAGAGATGTCTACTATTGAAAAAACATTTATTAACTATGATTAACTATTGAACATTTTTGAAATTTTGTAAATTAATTTTGTCACATTATTTTGCTCATCGTAAATTTCTTGATTTCTCTTTCTTCAAAACAATAAACAGATGAATAACTATTGTTTCAATTTTTTCTGATTTTGTGACTATATCGAGGGAAAAAAAATTGGAGCATTTTTTGAATACAGATTAATGAGCACTGAGTGATGATATTTATGAAAATGTCTAGTCATTGAAAAAGTATTTAACAACGATTCGTGTATCGTAAATTTTAGGATGAAACAAATGATAAAAGTACCTGTAGAACGAGAGTCTTTTCTTGAAGTTGTTCATGGCTGACAGGAAATTTGAAGTGCTGATCGAAAAATGGATTAGGATTATTTCGATGAATCGGAGTTTGTCTCTTTCTCGTATCAACTTCCGGGCTCAGAGTGAGTTTGACATAAGGATCGTTGAATCCACCCTGATCACTTCCGGCGAGATCGTGTGCCTCGATCAAGTGAACTCGTAAATCGGATCTGTCAAAATCGTATTTCAAACGGAGATGAAGTCGCCCCATGTTTTTTCCAGCTGTTGTATTTTGAGCGCTGAGAAAAAGTGGTCCGTCTCGACGTTGATACAAATCGGGTTGTAACGAGCCAAGAGGCGAAGCCGGTGGTGCAGGGCCAGCGACATCGCTAGTTTTTCAACAACAAAATCCAAAAAAAATTATTTTCATTGATAAATGATGATTTGTAGATTTAATAAAATGCAATAAATGGTCAGGAAATTATTAGAAATTAGTCAAATTAACAAGCTGTTGATAAACTTCTATTTGGAGGCTGCATTGACACACTGGGTCAATTTGACCCGGGGCGTATGTCACGTGCCTGCCATCAGGAGGCCTTCGGTCGATTATTATTCAAAAAAATCATGAGTACGCTTTGAATATTCCTAAATATTCATAAAAATTCAATAAATAATCATTTCATCAAAAAGTGAGTATTTCGCTAATAAAAATCATAACTTTTTCAATTTTTTATATCGTATAGTTTCAAAACCGGGAATGTGCTGATGAAAAATGAAAAAATTTCGAAAAACAAACAGTTTTATGACGAAATTTGATTAAAAAAATTTATTTGGACAAGTGAACTTGGCATATTTTCGAAATGAAAAAATCGTAATGAATATTTTTGCATTGGGGATTTAAGGAGCTCAAAAAATTTGTCCGGGTTGAAATGACCCAGTGTGTCAACGGTGGGTTAATTATCCTGATTCGAAAAAACTCTTACAATTTTTTTTTTCGCACATTTTAGTGCACATTTTTTCTGATTTTGTTATTTTGTTAGTGAACGTGTTTATACACGCACCTGGTGTTGCAACTCGTTGGTGGAGGAATGAGAAGCGGTGACAAACAACGAGCAACAGATCTTGCAGCGCCCATTGAAGACGAACCGCAGGAAGAACTCGCTCCTCCAGTTGCCAACGAAGATAACGAACTCTGAGACGGTGAAGCTGTTCCACAGCCACCACTTCCGGCAAAACTCGCAGGACTTCCGGAACGAGCATCCAACGATACTGCACGAGCTGGCGATGGAGATCTTTTCGAACAAATTGGAGGGAAAAACTTGTAGAGTATAAATAAACGGTTAAAAACATTTCATACATCGTTTATGGTAAAAAAAAAACCAAAAAAATTCTAATAGTTTCAAACAAGAATAATTCAGTGTATTAAAAATCTATCAATATTTATACCAAAAATGAGACTGAAAAAAAAGGAAATTTTACTAAAACTTTTACTAATTTTTATAATTCATTGAATATTGAAACAAATTTTTTTTAATTAAAATTCTTTCTAGATCGTGGATAAAATTTTCTGATTCCAAAAATGTATCGTGAGTTCACATCTTATCCGATACACAAAATTCTGTGGGGCATAAAACAATATCAACAAAAAAACTCGAAAAAAATTGTTTTAGAAAAAATTTCATGGTTTTCATTTTAAAATTACATTTTTTGAGTGATATTTTCCCGAAAAACTGGACAATACGATTCAAGGTTGTAATTTTTTTCAGTGAAAACGTAACATCGTGATTTATTGACCTTGAACTTCTCGAAGGTGGATACGAAGACGCTGCGGAAAAGGAATCTGGTTGCCGATGGCGACCATCAGGTCCAAAGGCTCTGATACGAGGCGAACAAGATCCAAGATTTGCTCCACTGGATGACGATCCCCCACCCTCCAGGGAACCCTGTGAGCTAATTGACGCATTTCTCACAAAGGAACGACACCCGGATGCGGAATGGACGATGCCACCGGTCAAGGCCATTCTTGGCTGAGCTAGAGTTGTCCCGATTGCATATTCTGAGTCTTTTGTATAATTTTCATCGAAAAAAAAATGAAAAAGGATAAAATGTTATATAAACAAATTAATTAATATTTTTGATTGAATTTCATTGATTTCAATGCTTTTTTGAATTTTGAATGAATATTTTTTTCCATGTGATATTGACAACGATTTTTGTTAATTCAGTTTTGGAATTAAGTGGAGTTAAGTATTATTTTTGGTTCATAATTTTCGTATTCGTACCAGCAGATTCACCCACTATCGTCGCTTCCATCGCTGACGAGGGTTGAACAGCGAGATGTTGTTCTTTGGCGAGAGCGTTAAACTCCTAGAATATTCATTAATAAAAAAATTTATTTCTAATCAATTAATTTACCATTTAGAACACAGGTTCGTGACTATGAAATTTTATGGTCAAAAAGTTCTTTAAGTTGTGAAAGGATGTGACACTGAATCTTTAGTAAATTTACGCAAATTATTAGTCTCAGAAAACGATGGATCATTTTTTATTTCATTTTTTTGACCAATTTCGTTGTTTTCTGCTCCTGATCGTTATTTCGGTGGCTGCCTTAAAAAACCATGTTAAAACTAAAGATGATAAAAACTTCCCGAATAAATAATCGCTGTGTAGAAAAATTGTGACGATGATAACCACTGATAAAAATAATTAAATTTGGTTGAAAATATTTTGTTTTGTAAGATCCATTAAAAGAAGATTTTTTTCATATTTCTTCGTACATGCACTTGTCGGATATAATTTTGTTTTTTTTTTTTTTTAATTTCTTTCTAAATAACTGTAAATTTCTGAAAAATTGATCAAGTTGAACTTTGTTTCTGCAGAAACGTCGATTTTTTTTTTCAATATTTATTTATAAAAAATACAAACCAATGATCAATTTTTTTTTGTTCAGGTTTCATTCGTTTGCTTATTTTTATTAGAGTCAATTTTTTTATATTTTCGGTTGTTTTGAAAATGGTTTTTTAGGTCCACAAACGTTGTTTCGATGTATTTTTTCCATGTTTTTGTTTCTACGTCCATGCAAATGATGATTTGTTAGAAAAGAGTAATTTTTTTTGTTTAATTTACAATTTTTAATATATAAAAATAAATGGGAAAAAAATGTTGTTTCTGTCTTCTTCTTCTTCTTTGTATTTCATCCATCGATTTTTTCCTGCCTTCATTATTTCTGTCAATTTTATTCAACGAAAGTGGAGTAAATATGTTAACGAATAATACTCAAATATTTGATCCTTTCTTTGAAACCGTGGACGAGTTTTATTCACAATTATTGCTTTGAGTATTTTTGACGACCATATTTCGTAGAAATGCCATTTCCAGGAGTGATTTTCTGGATAAAATGGACATTTCCATATAGACGAACGATTACAAGTAAAGCTTTGCTATTTTTTCGATCAGACAAATCCAAATTTGTTGTCAAGCAAACGATTAAGTATAAAATTTTGACAGTCAAATTCTTCCACGTCTTTCATTGCAACAAAGGAACTACATTAATTACATTTCCTAAAAAAAAATCAACGAAAACTATTTTCTATTTACCAGTAAAATATTCAAGGTTAAAATTTTGGTGATCGAATCCTTTTCTAAGTCGTACTACAATTTTTTTCATTTAAAAAATTTATTTTTGACACAAAAGTCAATAAAATTAAATTGTTGGTAATTCGTTTTTTTACAATTGAGTTACTTCGATGAAATTGCTTCATTAAGTTTTTTTTCCTAAGTAAATCGTGAAGAGTTGAGTTTTTCTAGAGAAATTTTTAAAGTGACATAATTTGGAGTAAGAAATGTTGGTTTTCCAATTAAATTGTACCTGCTCGGAGCTAGTGGTGCTATCAGTACTATCGGTCGTTGTTACAGAGGACAAAGGTGATCTTGAGGTCCTCTGAGCCCAACGTCCTCTGATAATGGCAACTCCGGTGACCATACCGATTCTACTTGGAGCATTGTTCGTTGCACCGGAGCCAGCTTTTTCGGCTGACCCGGTGCTTCCTCCACATGCTAGCTCCAGCACATCGCCCAAAACTTCGGACAATTTGTCCGGCACTTTCACTAGCGCCTCCAAGTCCACAACGTTTCTATTCGCTTATCTGACTCTTACTATTCTTCTTTTTTTTCCTTATGTTATTTTTTTTCTAAATTAATACGAAAGGACATTTTATTCCAAAAACTTGGTCTTTGAATTATATCGTTGACGCGGGGTCGAAAGAAACAAAAAAAAAGAAATCAAGAAGCCGATCGCCTTTCAGTATTCATTCGCACACTAAGCGATGTATGGACAATTATAAAAAAAAATTTTAATATTCAAAATTATACAGAAATATTTTTCATTCGATAGAATTGGAAACGAATATTTTGCAATTGTGAACAAAAAAATAAAAAATTAGTCTTCTGGCTCATTAAATTTTAGAAACTTTTTTATTTTTAAAAATAAAAAATTTTGAATCCATCATAGATTTGCTTACTTTTTTAATATCGATTACCAAACATTTATTTTTATGTGTTCAATTTACTCTGAACTGATCCCTATAGAGATTTTTATCTCCCGAATTCACCCCTGGTCGTTAACAAAGCCGAGGGAAGAAAATTGTTTTTTTTTCTCACACACAAAAAATCAGACTTTTAGCAAAAAATTTAGCAATTCCAATGGTTGAACGAATTTTGTTGTGTAAATGAACATGATTTTCTTTAAAATACAGTTTGTGTTTTTCGTATAAAATTTATGCAAATTTAATTTTGCATCTTGTGCTCGAAAAAAAATGATGAAAATTCCATGTAATTTCACTCGTTTTTAGTTATTCGATTTTTGAAGTTTAAATGATGATTTCACTTTACGTAAAAAAATTAATTTCACTGTACCCACAACTGTTCACAAAATGTGCAAAGGACTCTTATGAAGTTCCACTCGAAAAGCTTTGCAAAAAATCTTAATACACCGTCATATAATTTGTGGCTGGAAAAATTTTATTTTTACGAAATCAACGTAAAGTGCAATGCAAAAGTAGTTTTAATACTTTTAATTTAATGAAGTTGACCTATTTTTTGGTTTTACAAAAATACGTAAATATTTAGGCATTTTCAACCAGCACAAGATTTCGAATTTACATTAAATTGTTTCTTTTCCATTCAAGCGAAAAAAAAACATATTTTTATAAACCGAAGTGTTGTGTTTTTTTTTTTTTTTTTACAAATCTACTCAAGTTTTTTTCTCCATTAAGTGAAGATATAAATTTGTCTTCCATTTGAATTATTAATTCGAATAAATTTTTATCGCGTCAATAAAAATGTTTTCTGTTCGATTAATTTTTTTGTTGTGTCCCAATTGAGCGAAGAATTAATTGCAATTCACAGAATATTCGTTTATTTTGAAAATAATATATTTAAAAAATAAAATAAAATCAAAATAGAATGTTTTCTCGTGTTTCTTTCTCGATGCAGTAAAATTGCATTCTTTTAACGTTATCGTACGTGAAGAGATACTCAACAGGATAGATCAAACTTTAATACAGTTTCACTGACGATCTTTGAAGGAAGGCATTGTTCCGAAACTCATATTATGAAAATATAAGAGAGGAAGCAAGAGGAGAGTCGAATGCGCCGTACCGCAACAGGTTACTGGTATCAACCCCTTCGCGGTTATAACTTGTACGAAGAGATAGAAAAAGAGGATGAAAGAGAAAGAGAAAGAGTAGGTAAATACCTATACATATAGTTGCCTGTTGAACACACGTTGACGAGCAAAATGGAGGATAGTAAAAGAATATCGTTGAGTGTTCGTCTCAATTTCGTCGATTTTTATATTTTTGATAACAAACAACAACAAAAAATAAATAAAAATTGAAAAAAAAACTTAAAATCGAATATAATCACGTTGGAAAATGTAATTTCGCGATATCGAGAGATTTATACTCATGAAACGTGGGTCAAGAGTGTAATAAAAAGGGGCGCGGATTTTCCACCCTATTGTACGAGGAACACGCACGAAACTGGACTAAGGGTGCCCGCGAGGTTGTTGCTATCGGTTCACTCTCTTCTCTTTATCTCTCTCTCTTTCACTCTCTCCTTCTCTCTCTCTCTTTTTCCTTCTCCCACTATCTCTCTTCGTCTCTCACTCTTTGCGATATGGGGCAACGGGCTGTATCGATCCCAATTCCGGATTCGCAGTTTCCCGGTCACAGAGGGAGCGCCACCACCCCCGCGCAAGATTCATCTATTCCGCGTTCTCCCTGTACGTCCTTTTGTGCGTCTTAGGCGTACGCAACGAGACAAGCGCGCGCAATATACCCTCCTGTGCTTTTTTCAGCCTCTTTCGTACCCTTCACCCCCTAAAAACTCCATTTAAAAAAAAATCACCTTCACCTCCGAGCCATTTGAAAACTTCCGCCCAATTTTTCACGTGCCTAAATTTAGACGTAAAAGGTATTAATGGATCTTGGATCAAAATAATGCGAAAATATTTGAAAGTATCACGTTTTATCGTGACATTGAATTTTCTGTCTTTTTGAATTATTTGAAAAATTATTTTTACTTTGTATTTGAAATTTTTCGACTATCGTTCCATATTTTTTCGAAACAATTTTAATCGAAGTCTTGAGATTTGAGTTTTGGAAGTATTGAAAAAATGATTTTTACTTTGTACGAAATTTTTCGATATTTTTTTGAGAAAATTTCAATCGAGGTCTTATTTTTTTGATTATTTAACCTTGAGCATGAGTTTGTGATGGTATCAAAGTTTCTATGGTTGGAATTTAATGAAAATACTTCCTGCAATGACTTAATTTTACAGTTCAAAAAATTCTTAATTGTTTTCGATGTTGTCATGGGATTCAATAAAAGTTCGTTCCATTTTTTGATTCCAATCTTTTTTCAATTAACCATGTTCTTAAAAAATCTAGTCTGGGGACTGAGCGAATAAAAATTCAACAGAGTTTTACTCATTCTGTGATTGTTTGAACACAAAAAGTAATTGGAATTTATTTATTTGTGGTGTTGAGTACAACAAAAAATACTTTTTTCCCTTGGTTCGCCCTTCGTTTAAGAAACGTATATATATTTTTTTCGCAAATATTAACTCTGAACTCGTAATAGAAGAAGAAAGAAACAAACGCTCGAGGATTTTATAAAAACTACGATATGAAAAAAATTTCATGACAAAAAATCGTCATTTTTTTTTGTGGCATTTTAACACACATTTATAATTAACTTTGAAAGCAATTTAAATTTGGTTTTTATCACTCTTCAATACACTTTTTTATCCTATTTATAAAAAAAAGTCAATATTTCGTGACAGAAATAACGTTTTCCATGAGGAAAAATAATGTTGGGTAAATTTACCGAGAAAACTGAATATTTTTATAGTAGGAAGTAGGTAAATAAACGTAATAGCATTCCCACGTAATTGTAGTGAAAAAAAAATGTCTTAGAAATGTTTGCAGAGAATTTACAGAATAATAATAAAGAAAAAAATTAAATTTTTTTTTTCCAACTAACCGATGCAGATTGTCGATGATGAATAGCAAATTGACTCATTCGTCGTTGTGATTTATTTCGCCATCGATCGAGCAACAGCACCACGACATTGGATGGCGAATGAGGTCGAATCGTTGATCGACTTGAAGTATTCGATCGAGTTTCTTCTTCGTCATCGTCACTTACAAGAATTTGAGAATTTTCGAGCTGTTCATGGGATCTTTGAGAAGCAGTTTCATCGTTCTGATTCAGCGAAGGGTCATGGGTCGACGATAAAAATGAACAGGAACGATAATTTTTAGTTCCAGTGCCATTTTTTTGACGATATACTTCGTTGTAATAATAAATTGCCATCATCACTGCAACGACACTGGCTGTGCATCCAAATCCCCATGCAAGGCTCCATAAAACTGATGGGAACGCCATCATAATCGGAACGTAGAATTATCTCCAAAGACCTTTTTCCTGTTTCCCCAAATATTGAACATTATCCTTTACATTATTGCCATTATTCAATTATCAAACTAACAATTCGTATTTTTGTAAAAATCAATAGAATCTAATGATTTAAAAAAATTATTGATTGACAATTTCAATTTAGTAGAATTTTGACGAAATATATTGATGGAAACTGTAAATAAATTGTTTTACAGTCTATTCTAAGTGTGAATTATGAATTTAATTATTTGATTAACTATAAATGTTTCTTTTTATTTATTTATTTATTTTTTCAAACTTATTTATTTAAATAAATGATTTAAATTGTTAAGAATTTAATGTTCACAGCATCAAGAAAATGATATTGACGAATATCGTTGTGTATAAAATGTAAAATTAAAAATGTTTACAATTGTAAAAAAAAAAAATCTTTTTTTTTTAGATGAATTTAAAAAACACAGATTACGAAGTTTTACAAGTAACTGAAAGTTTTGCCACTACTATGAAAAACTGGGTCAATTTGACCCCGAGCGTATTTGATCCGCTTGTCATCAGCAGCTTGTCGGTCGATTTTTATTGACCAAAATCAGGAGTACACTCTAAATATTTCTTAATATGTGTAAACTCTAAAAATGCGGAAACTGTCAAATTAAATTGTTGAAGAAAATGATTTAAAAGTTAGTTTTCAGAAAAACTGAGCATTTAGTTTTTTTTAATAATAATTTTTCTCATTTTTTTTTTCATTTTTGAGATTCATAAACGGGGATAAAATTAAAAAAAATCGTATTTCAAAAATGCATAATTCTATGACGTGTTTTTCATCCGGAAACAATTTTATTTCAACAAGTGAATGTGGCTTATCATTGAAAGGAAAGTTTTTTTAATTCCGATGAAAAAACATTGGCAGGTCGTCTTTGAAAATATTCCTCAGCAAGAGATAATCGGATCTCAAAAATTGGTCCGGGTCAAAATGACCCCGTGTGTAAACGAAGAGTAAATTGTTGTTGAAAACTATTCGATTGATAACTTGTTTAATAAAAATGTCAATAAATAGTTGATTTTTATAAAAAAAAAAAATGAAAGATAAGTAATAAGGGATACCAAGAGAATGAGAAATATGGCAGTGGCTTCAATTGATAAGCAGCCAGTGAGTAGACACTCGTAGGGAGATCGATATTTTCAATTTGGTTCTCTCACCGCGACGTTTATTGTACGACACGTGGTGGACAATGAATGAGTCGATCTAGCGATCGAGTAGGAAACGAGTATAATACTGTATAATTTTATTATTATCACAGAGACGATAAAAGATGACATTAATCAATTTAGAATGGAAAAAAAGTTGATGAATTAATAAAAAGTATTTGTCGATCGAATGGAGGCAAAAAGTCAAGCTTTTGTTGGTTGATCTAAAAATATCAAATTTGTTCATCGAGAGATGAAACGTTTTTGGCATTCTAAGTAAAGATTTATCGAACTTCTATTTCGAATGTAATTTTTTTTTTTCAACTTAACTTTTCAAGCATCTGGAGGCAGGTGAATGATTGGAATAAAATGGAACTTGAAGATAGTTCGGTACACACGTCATTTTCTCGGTCAAATCAATTCCGCCCACATTTTTTTAACAAGAATAACTCAAGACTAAAATTCCCCTATGCAATAATATCGAAAAAAAGTCGTGACAGAAATCCAAATACATTTGTGGGAATTTTTTTTCAAAATGTCATTTCTGAATGATGGGACGGCAAATTTAATTTTTTAAACAAATTATTACAAAATTGTTTTGAATTTTGGGAATGTATTCAGGGAACTATTATAAAAGTACGTACAAAATTCTAAAAAAAATTCATTATTGGAATTCTATTTACAAATGGCATTTTTGAATGTTGGGACGGCAAATTTAATTGTTTAAACAAATTCTTAGAAAATACTTTTGAATTTTGAGGATCCATTCAGGGAACTATTTCAAAAGTACAAATTCCAAAAAAAATTCATCATCACGTTTTTGAGATATTGGTAATAAAAAATTGCATTGTTTTACACACGTTCTTATAGGGAGCAGTAAAAAAATTCCCATTTCACGGAATAATTCCAAAACTTTTATACAAATTTTTCAATGTTTTTTCTTCTCAATTACAGATAAACGTATGACGAATTTTTCCTTAAAAAATCAAGATTTTCAATCGTTCAGTTTTGTAGCTACAACGTTATAAAATTATGAACTCTGTGGATAAGAAATGGAAAAGGTCGTTATTCCTCAAACTCTAAACTTCAAAATAGATTTCGAAAAAAAATAAAATTCGAACTTTTATATGTTTTTACATTCTTATAAAATTTCAAAACCAACATTATTAGATTATTCCTCAAGCAATATCCAAGTTTTAAAAAATTAACCGAAAAGTTGACTTTTGAACGTGACTGAACATGAGAAAAAAATGATCGAAGAAAAAAAAACATATTGAAGAATATATTTAAATTTAAAAAAAAAAAAAAAAAAAAAATACAAAATATACAACAAATTTAATCAAAGTTTCTCAAAACAAATATTTTTACCTAAATTTTCAAAAACTTAAGCCATATTCATTAAGATAATAAACTTTCACATGATCGTAATGAAATTTTCACGAACCCGAGTATGCACAATGCGCAGAACGTCAAAACAGTGGTTTAAGCCGGTGCGAGATAAAGACACGCGTATCTGTTCGAATCGCAGTACCATATGGGTTGAATGATGTACTTGATTAGGCGCTCGACATTGGAGGTAAACCGCGGATATAAGTGGTATCGGATCGAGGCGTCATAACGATAACATACATATGTTGTCAAAATCAATTATAATTGTAATACCGAGAGTAAATATAAATATACATAGATATAAATTCACCTGAAAGTCAGTTTCGCTGAACTCAGTTCTGAGCGAAGGGTTGAAAGCTCGTCCGAGAATTTTCCATCCACAAATATAACAAAATGTTAAAAAAAAACGATGAAAAAATAAAAAGAATAATTACCGGCAAAATATTTGTATGAAGACCGATAAAAAAAAAATTTCAAAATAATTTAAAGCTCGAAATTAAATTAATAATTACGGAAATTTGTAAATAAAAACAATTGTCACTAAGAGCTTGTAAAATTTGAAGAACGTCATTTTATTGTGTCCCTATACGCGCGTATTACGATCAAGACTGAACATTTGTTGATTGAGAGAACAAGGGTTGTGGCATCGATGTAAGTGTTGCTGGGGTACGCGATCAACGATGTAGTCACAAAGCTTTATCAACGACGCGCGCTCCAGTGTGGATACAAAAGGCGTAGGAAGAACTCGACGCCTGCGCTTCGTATTTTTTAGCAGCGAACTCAATGGACCTCAAACATATAGTTGAAAAAAAAAAACAGAGAATTTTATTTTTTCAGTAGTAAACATCCTGCCTATGAATCAATAATAATGAAGATAATAAAAATATCATTCCTTGTCACTGCAATTATTTTATTGCGAATGAATCATACAGTTTTCTGTTGTTTATAATTAGTTACTTCATTGATGTAAATTCTTATTTTATTTTTCATGTGCAAAAGCTTGAAATAGGTGCCAATAAAAAAAATTTCCTTAAAAATTTCCTAATTACATTCTAAGCTTTTTAAATTTTCTATTATACGAAGAAGACGAATTCGTAAACATTCGACGATGAAGATTTTGAAATTCTCGTAACGTAACTAATTACTCCATGGCTCGCTCTGGGGTTTTAGGATTAAGGCAGTAGGCTCGTCACAGTCACGTTCAAAAGTTAACTCTCTGGTCAATGTTTCAAAACTTGGATATACCTTCTAGCATAATCTAATAATATTATTTTCTAAATCTTATAGAAATGTAAAATCATATAAACGTTCGAAAAAAAAGTATATTATGAAGTTTAGACTTTGAGGAATAACGACCTTTCCAATTTATTCTAAGCCCCAGAGTGTATACTTTATATCGTCATATCTCCAAACCTTAACGATTGAAATTCTTGATTTTTAAGAACAACTTCGTCATACGTTTATCTGTGATTGAGAAATAAAAAATAAAAATTTGTATCAAAGTTTCAGAGTTCTTCCATGAAATGTAAATTTTTCTACTGCTCCCCATAAAAACTCGTGTAAAACGATACAATCTTTGTTTACTAACATCTCGAATACGTGATGGTAAATCTTTTCGGAGTTTTGTACGTAGTTTCACAACAGTTCCGTGAATGCGTCAGCGAAAAATTCGGAAGAATTTTTTAGACGAAAAATGCTTAACAAGACAACACGATCAAAAAATAAGTGTCAAATTTAATAAAATGTTTAATAAAAACACTGTAAAGAAAAAGAATCGTGAAAATATGGGTTTTTAACGTCATTTTTCACTGTTCAAATAACGGTCAAAGGCAGAGGTGTTCGGGGGTTGAGAGCGTACTCTGGTGGATTGTTAGTCGTGAAGAGGGCGCCACGAGACTGAACTATGCGCGGTTGGTGAGGATTCCCGGCTCGTGGCAACTCGGTCAGTCGTTGTCAGAGGAGTCTCATTCAGTCTCGGCGGAGGGACGCGAGAGTATCGTGACTCGATTAAATTGGACGTGTCGGTGGTGCGGAAACGGGGCGGGGGGGAGGGGGGGGTCGCGCGGCCGCGGGCGCGAGCCCAAAAGTCGTGAAGCTCGTCCGAAAGTCGAGCTTAAGTGGGAGAAAGATGAAGATACGTGGCAAAAGTGGAAAAGAAAAGTTGCGGACCATCGTTATAAATAATAACTAGAGGTCGTGACAACGAGTGTATAGTTCACGGCGGGCTGAGGGAGAAGAAAAAAAAAATAGACCACGGTGAGGCCAATAAATATAAAGGCAAAAAGTAAAATCCTGAACCGATGAAGCTTTAGAAAGAAAAAACATAACACAACACATTTCAGGAATAAACAAACAAACATAAACAAACGTCGACCTGCAATAAAAACAACCCATTTCCCGAAATCTTCCTTAAAAAAAAAAACAGTTGAATGAATCATTTCAGCAAAAAATCTTCTCTTTAAACAAGCGAAATCAATCAAAAAGCAACAAAAAAAAATAAAGGTTTGAATAAAACAATTAAAAGGAATCCTCAGTAGAAAAAAAATCGTAAATAAATATACTCGTGAAAAAATCCAACGGAAATGTTAATGAAAATAAATACGTTGAGACATATTAAAAGGATCACCAAATTTGTCGAAATCATCCTTAAAAAAATGGTCACTTTTTTCGAAAAATTCCTCACAAACGTGAATAAAATATTATAATTATTTGTAATTATCCTCTGAAAAGATAACGAATGATAAATAATAATAATAATGAAACCATGAAATTTAAAAAAAAATGTTCCCAATATCATAGAAATCACCAAAACAAATATTTCGTTGGTTAAATTTGTCCCGTTCAGAAAATTGATGTTAAATTTTTACAAAAATGACGATTCAACTTGATCGAAATGGTTATTGTTTATGTTTTGAGATGCCTAAGAGTCTTAAAGAATTTTTATTATTTTGAAAAATGTATTTACATCGTTGTGATGTAAAATTTGATCTCCATCCGCCATTGATTATTTCGCCATAAACTTATTATTGTTTCGATTGTGTTGTTATTGTTATTTTCGTTACGATCATTATTATTATTCTTATTTTGTTGCATGAGAAGCTCTTTCAGTATTTTTTGTGCTTTTCTTCGCAATTTTGTTATGGTCCCCATAAAAGACACGCGGGTAAACTAAATTGATTCGTCTGTCTCTCTCATCTTTGCAACATCTTTGCTGCTTGGTTTAGTAACCATGCCACAAAAATTTCCTCATTGCCGAAAACGGCTCTCGATATAAAGACGGAAATTAAAATTGTAGCCACAGTTTTTATGGTGTTCTGGCTCTCGATCGTTGCCATTATAATAAAAAATATAAAACGGCCCAGAAAAAAAAGAGAAGGGAGAGAAAAAGGGAGAGAGATATGATCAGCATCCCGGGAAATTTGTGACTGCGCTGTGTGCTCGATCTCCAACAATGAAGGGGTTGTTTCGGGTGGGTGGAGGTTGGAATGCATGGTCGGATGGATTTGTATGATGTTGAAGTTTTCATTGTTGGTATCCAACGAAATTTTTTCTTACTTTCTCAATATTGACAAAAAAAAAATTTCGACATTAAGGCCACAAAACGATGTTCAGAATCTTTTTTTTTTTTCAACTCGTTTTTTCAATTCCTCTTTGAATATTTATGCCTCGAAATAACGTTAAAATTCTTTTATTTATTTCTCTTAAATATTGTCAAATTCTTATCGTATTTTCAAACAACGAAAATTCATCACAATCACAACTTGTTTTTGTTTTTTTTTTTTTTTACAAATTCCATTTGCATTTCGAGACTAAATCGTTCGTTTCAATATTTTTTCGTGAATTTGTCAAACTTTTTCAATTTTCATCAAAATTTTTTTTTTTTTTTTTGTAGTTAATTTACAAACTACTGAAGAAATATGTGAAAAACTATTTGCTGTTTGAAAAAATGCGCTTTCGGATAATGAGATAATAAAAATTTCCGTTGCACGTAAGTTTCGTAAATTTCGGTACTTTGGATTTTATTCTTTTCTTCTTCCTCTCTAAGGCTGTTCCCTTTCATCCTTTTTTTTACTTATCGTTTACTCGAACATCGAATTTTCTAAAAATTCTTGACTTGATCCTCATCCATCGGTTGAGGATCAAGTCGAAATTTTGTGTATCGAGTATCTTCCTGTGTGCACCACTTGTACTTGGCCCCGTGTGCGCCTGGCGGTAAACCTGCCGATCGATACTCGTGTGTGCCGAGACATGATATACAACGAAATTGCGCGTGAAACAAGAGTGAAAGCTCCGCGATTCTTAAATTTCTGTTTTAAAAAAAATGATAATAAGAACGACAAATAACGAGCCAATGTGTAGGTTTACGTTTGAATGTCAAGAACTCTCTCCTCGACTCTCCCTCTCTCGCTCTTTCATCCCCTTCCATCCTCGGGCAAGACAAACCGGAAATACAATTCATTTGATTGCATGGAATGAAAACATTACATTTACTCATAGATTTTGTTTTTTTTTGTCGAGCTGACGATTCAGAAAAACAAATATTATAATTTATTGTGTCGACAGATAATTTATTTGGTTACATATGCTTTCCACGCTTCCATCTTGATTGTCTATGAGTTAATTAACCATTCTATTCACGTTGATTTTTTAATTAATCTAAAGAATTTATATCAAATTAATTTTAATGTTTAAGTAATTGATTTTCATTCTTCATTCCTGTGTTTCAAAAACTAGGATTAAAATTTTTTTTAAATTACTTCGTGGATCATCGTTTGGTGTACAAATCCATATCGAAATTCAAAAAAATATTGATGAATTATGTTAATTGATTTACATTGAGACATCACGCTAGGCACATTTTTTTTAAAAACACGTTATTAAAGGCTTACAGACACTTTTGTTTGAAAAAAAAAAACTTAATTGTAAATGTGCAAAATTTAATTGAAAGAAAAACTACATGCAAAAATAGTGGTTTTTGGACGTTTATAATACACTTTTTTGCAAAATACTATTTGGGGTAACCACGATTCCGATTGTGACCATTATTTAATTAAAAAAATTCTTGAAGTTGAATTGACTTGAGTTTGAAAAATAAAATCGCGATTTTGCAATAACTTACACGATTGAAAAAAAAAAAACATTTCAAACGATCACTGTTCTGTCTACTTTTTTTTCTTCTAAACCCCAAAACATTCGATATTATTTTACCAAAAACTCGGAAAAACTGGCTCCTGTTCAACGATCAATGTGCAAGCATTGAGCCGTCACCCATCCAAGTACTGGCTTTGCCAAAAACTGTTGACCTGGAAGGTTGCCAAAGCCACATATCGACCTCGTGTCCATAATTGTTGGTTCGCATGCTAATTATACTTTTCGTTAGTAAATGTTAATTTTGTATAAACAGGACTGTATTTTTGAATAATGGAAATTTCATAACCAGCTATTTATTTGCATTCTAATGTATATGCAATTTTTATGATTATTTCAATAATTTTATTATTTTTATTGTTGTACTGTTGTTATTATTATGACACCATTAGTTATTTCAGTTTTGTTTTAATTTTTTTATTCATTTTTTTACGTTTTTTGTTATTCACTACACTCTTTTTTTTTATCGAATCCATTGTATGATTACTAAAGTCGTGTATGTGTGAGGAACATATGGTTAAAGACAGACCTATGCTCGTTGAAAACAACGTGATGGCACAGATTTGCATTGAATAGCACTTAATGAAATAGCATTGAAAGGTAAAAGACAATAAACGCCAGATGACGCATTCTCTCGTGAACATTTTTCCATTAGCCAATTTCCATTCCCATGGCAAAGTTTTGATTTTTATTCTGGACTACCCTCAAGGACCATGTTGATTGAAATAATTCTTTTTCCATGTTCTACGACACTTGGAAATGTCAGAAATATATATATGTTGTTTTTTTCGTAAAATTTTTAATTGTGTAGTCATTTTCTGACAATGTGGAAAGTGGTGATAATTTTATTTCTCTTATCGTTTGATTAGTATGATTTTGTCAAGGAGAAAATTTTATTTGGCTTCTTTCTATTTTCAAAAAAATCGAATATCATCCGATGAGAATATTTTTATTGTTGGTTTTTTTTCGTATTAAATGAAAAATGTAGTAAATAATTAATGATTGGATTTATTATTTCATTCAGTACTAAATTTATGAGCCAATTTTTAAATCAAAAACAAACATTCCTCGAATTTAATTATTTCTTTGCTGCAACCCCGAAAATTGTAAAAACTCGGGCATTTCCAGATTCACTCGTTACGAACCTGAACTCAAAATTACGAAATTCAAAATTAATTGTTTCATTATTTGTCGAAACAAAATTCGCTGTACGATAAACTTTTAAAAAATTCTGTTTATTTCTTGGGAGTGTATAGAGTTTGTGGAAAATTAGTTATTTCGATATTCATAGAAGTCTAGTAGAGATTTAATCTTTTTAGGAAAACGTAAAAAATTCAACGGTTTAATTACACATGGCATTTTTGCCACAAAAAATGATCATTGTTTTCTTTTTTTTACATTCAGAATAAAACCACTCGACATTTTGTTATCGAAATAGTAATTGAAATATCCAATCATTTTCCATTTCCATTCCTGTATAAAATTCGATTAAGTAACGTTTACAAACGAAAAAAAAATGGAGAATCTTCAAATGGGAAAAAAGTGCAACAAAAGATCGATAAAAAAAAAAAATTCTATGCCGTGTTTACCAGCGATTTGCGATCAACTGTTGCGCCTGCCGACCTCAAATGTTGTGGATCAAGAGCCTATAAAGTGAATATCCCCATTGACGTTCATATAAGAACGATTTTCACACACATACATGAATATTTCATATCAAACCTTACGATGAAGGGTTTGCTTAAGTTGATTCGATTAATTCCTCCGGTTCGTTGTTTTCATCGTTTCATAACATAAATATAAATACATTTTGATAGAAACATGTGTGCAAGTGTATAAGAGGTAAACATTATCTTTTAAAGTGACAGTTAAATAGATGAAAATCCGAAACATCAAAGCCACAAATATTAATAATATTTATTCAATTAGGACTGATAAAAAATTGAAATAAAATTGAAACAAAATTTCAGTTCATATTCATCACTCCATCGATAAGTTATATTTATTTATAAATATTAAAAAATCAAAATCAAAAAAGCTTTGAACATTTTCCAATCAAAAGAACCATTTTTTTCAAAGCAATTTAAATTTAAAATTCAATGTAATAAAAATTTATATTTCTAGTCCAATTTATCACTAATTTTACGACCAAAGGAACCTTTTTCAATTACTTTTCCCCCTTTTTCCTTTGCTCTAATGACTGTGAAATGATGGAAAATTTGAAGTAAAATAAAATTATAAACCAGGGTGGACAAATGGAGCAGACGAGGATGGATGTAATAATAATAACATCAGAGAGGGTTATGTTAAGTTGACTGGCACGTGCAGTTAGAAGATGGAAGCAAAATGAGTAAATGGAAACTACAAAGCCTGGGTGCTGCTGCATTAACATAGGAGCATGTACTCGGCACCTACATTAGCGATACGTAATCGAATTTGTTAAGGGAGTGTAAGGTTCGGACGAGACGAACCCGGAGATGTGTTCCGTCAGATAGAGCTTCACTAGCACGCACCCTTTCGATATAAATATACGAAGTTAATTATAGCTTAGTCTATAAAGTTTCAATTAAATTGTGACTTTATCTTCATGGAATTTCTATCATTTCCGGCCTAGAGTCAAAACCCAATGGGCAGAACAACATTCAAAATTCCTGCAGCTTTTTTACTCAAATGATAGAACAAATGATAGATGATGATTTTACTCAAGTAGAAAAGCTGCAGGAATTTTGGAAGATAATGTAAGAGATAGATCGTTGAATTCTAAAGAAAAAAGTCCTTATGCATTTTTCTGTCCGATGATCCGTTGTCGAGATATTAACGAGTATCTGCCAACCAATTGGGTGAAGCTGTGGAACCCTACACGGAGTGGGGGAGGGGGGGGCTACCCCGCGAGACACAGCTGACAGGCCGCGAGTGATGGCTCTTCGTTAACCACTCCCACTTCTCATTGACGCCTCCTATTGGGTATCTCTAATATTGTGAATAAAACACGAACGGAAGGTCGTACTGAAAAATGGATAAGGACTTTTCTCTTCAGAATAAAGAGCTCTAGCGATACACGAAGCTTGGATAAGTTTATGAGACTTTTAGGTTATTTCGTGTGGGATATTGTACGTGGTGCTTACCTCACGTATCCTTACAAATAGTTTACGAAGTGTGAGCCCTATTACGACCCACTAGGGAGCCATTGAAATACTAACAGCGATCAGAACTTTATACATTTTGAATACTCGCTCGAATCGAATCCACGTGGCTATGTAAACAGAACTAAAATCCATTTACGAACCCGGACGATTATACAAAATGTTTAAATTAATTCAGCGTCCCATGGCATCGGGTTCCAAAAAATTGAGATTTATTTTTAACCGAATTTTTTTATATGCACTTTGCCGCATCAAATGCCAAATTTAAGCACATAAGAATATCATATACGCGGATGGATACGCACGCGGCGTAGTCCGATCGATGATACCGGCAAAATGCCCGCAGCTTCAGGCGGCCTTGCTTTTCCATCGCGATTCCCAGTGCCATATAAATTATCAAGGAGGGCGACATACCTGTTGTAATAAAATAAAAGAAGTTCATCCCCTCCTGCCTTCCATGTGTCGTGTTTCTCGCATCAATTTATTATTTCTTCCACAAACGTCGTTTTCTTCACAGTCATGTTATTATCATTGTCCAATAACAAGAGTAACAACCCTCCGAATAGTATACGATGCATACGACCACTCCATTTGCACGATGTTAAAATATATATAACAACAATATCGTGGCAAGTTGGATCGATTGAGAAACGGAAGTGGGAGTGAACGCTCTTTAGGTTTACGCCCTTTTTAAACTCGTGTCAAACATTTTTCAAGTCCTACTAAATCATTAACTTTGTACTTTGCTGCTTTAAAGTGCTTTTGAACATGCGATTCTTTCTAGTCAATGCCAATTCTTTTTTAATATTTTGTCTAAATGTAGCCTGGGGTTAAAACACTTAATATTATCATTAGAATTATTTAAATGCATTAGAAATAATTTATCGACTCGACGATCCCTTGCACCTCGGACTACCTGACACAATACAATTTTTTTTTTTTTTTTTTTTTTTTTTTTTTTTTCATTGTGAACTTCTTTTTGATTTAATAATGGAAAAGAAAAACTCGACTGAGAAAATCAATCATAAGAAGTGCTCCCTTTTTTACCATCCTGAAGATTTGTCCTTGGATTGTTGCTCAGCAGTTTTTTCTCACTGGAAATGACCTTGACCCATTGAGTTGGAAGTCCTCGAGAGTTGGTCGACCAGCAGTGATGACCTATTTGTTTATACATTGTACAACATTTATGAACGTGCCCTTCTCTGGGCTTTTCACTTGACATTTCCACCTATCTCATGCAAATTTCACTACTTCTCTCTTGTATTTCATTTTATTCATATTGTTAAATACACATCCAAAACATGTGTCAGACATGATAACGCATAATGCAAATAATGTGTATATAATAAACTAAAAACAATTATTCATTTTCAAACTGAACTTTATTATTTTATATTAATAGTTGGAAAATAATATTTAAGAAACTAAAAAAGTGAATTTTCGATAAAATCTTTATTAAAAATGATTTTCCGTTTTGGCTTTTGCAGAATAAATTCGTTTCAAATTAGAAATATTTATTTTTGTTTGGTTTAAAACGAATCTTTGAATTTCTGGAAACAGGGAAAACCCTTAATTGGGAAAATCTTTGTTGAATGATATTTTTTGTAAGAAATTTATTTTCTAAAGAATAAGATCTTTAACCCGTCAGCGGTCGCGTTCCTGTCGGTTAAACGTTGGTCGCGCGATGAGAGATTTTCTCACATTTGGTTTCGAGTGCTTTATTCCCTCTTGATTTTGAGCTCTGATTTAATCTCAACAATCATTTTTTCATTAATACGCACTGCGGGGGAAAAAAATTGTAACATGTCTATCATGTAGAAAAATGTATTTACTGTACATAGAAAAAATTTCAACTACTCGTTCCATTTGAAATTTTCGTGAAAACGGAAAATAAAACGAGGGCATAATGTGTGATCAATGAATTTTTGGTAGTTTTTAATGATTTTTCTTATTTCTATTAAGTGATACAGGTAACAGGTGTGATAACCAGTGAGGTAATCGCCTAACAAACTACATACCGATTACACGTAAGCTGAAAAGCAGAGGGTAACTGGAATGGGTCTGAAACCACAGTACGGAGGCTGGGCGGTCGTCGCTCTCGTAATAGCATTGGTCATTGTCGTTGTGGGGGCAATTTTCACGCTCTGTCGAAGGTCTGCACATACATATGTCTCTCTATCTTTCTCTATTAAGCCTTAATATACTCCTGAGTTGGTGACTCGCTTAATACAAGCAGTAGTTCTATAGGAACAGTTTATTAGGAGTAAATTAAGGGTTTGAAGACGACAAACATTTCCTGCACGTTTACAACTTTACTTCGAACTTTACTTTGTAATTAAAACTGCTCTGTAAAACGATCTACAACGATAGATAGACATTGAAAAACATTTTCATCCATAAACGAAAGAAAACATCAATCTCGTAGATCCAAACGAAAAAAAAAACATCATTTAGTTAGTTCAACAAGAATTTATTTGAATGAAATAAATTGGTGCCTTTCTCTGACGACCTGAAAGAGCTCTATTTAACTTGAAGAAATTATTTCCATCGATCTGAATATTCAAATGTTTTTCATGAATGAAAAGCCATTTTTTTGTTTGGATTTTATTGAGGAAGAATTTTCAACAAAATTGTTAAGAATGCATTATTTGTTTGCATCACATACCGCTTTTAAGTTGAGATGAATCGAAATATTGGTGATTTAAATTCAAAAGAAATCGAATAAACGATCCTAGAAGATTTGAAAGGATGTTTTTAGTGGATGTAATTTTGTTACTGAACGTCTGTAGAAGAGTTAATTACTAACAAAGTAATTTGATAATAGTGATCGAGTTGCGGTTAACTCGAAAACTTTTTCGAACATTATGAAGTTGGGGTTTAAGTTGTAAACCTTGTAATTTAGCGAACAATCGTTAAATAATATGGTGGGATGGATGATGTTTATTGAACAGACGGTTCGAGTGGCAATGGGGAAGAAGAAACATCTGGAGCATATGCCAAGAGTGGCGTCAGACATTGTCCTGGTTATGGGCACCGAGAGAAGAGAAGGTCAGTATGAGGTTGAGCATAATGTACGTACGAAGTTTGAGTAAAGCGTGCATAAATTTGATCGATTTCTCGAACGGTTGTCCTCGTCAGGTTGGCCTAGTTAAAGCGCAGCATCCGACGGCTCAAACAGTGCCGGGACTTTATCGACAGCCAGGAAATACTTCGCAGAACCTTCTTCATAGCGACAGTGACCTGAGGCTGGACGCCCAGGGAGCTTTCACGAGGTTGGTCAAGAATTCCTGCTATAAGACTGCACATTCCATTATTAGAATGCTTTGAAGTCTGTGTTCTCAATAGCGTTTGGTTTGGTATGAAGTAAAGGAAAGCACAAATTGCTTTTGCTCTTTCGAAGCAGTTATGCGGGTAGGGATTAATCGATCAGAACTTTTGTCCAGTAAAGAATGTTTAAGGCAAATGGAATTGTGGGTTTTATTCATGAAGCAGATCAGTAGGATAGTCGGAATCTAATAAGAGCCGATGACAGCATTAGAATTCTGATTAATTTTAAGATTCGAAGCGGTCGATCGAGACCTCCATCCTCCACTGGGAAGTGCTAACGCAATTCCACCTCAACCCTTGAGGCCTGCCCCACAGCCAAGAGCAACAGGACGTCCAAGACCTTCACCACTTCAAGCGCCTACAGCTGCCTCGGAGTACATGAGAATGATGAACGAAAGTGGTCCAGGACCTTTGACGCCTCCACCAGTGCCACCGGTCCCGCGTCTTCCAGGGCCCGTAGCTCTTCGGGGCCCAGCCACTGGTGGTTCCGTGTTTCTCTTTCAGCAGCCGGCCGAAGACCCATCATTAATGGCATCGATAACAAATGCCACCTCGATCTATAGCAACAACAACCCCTATAAACTGTCCAATGTTCCGAATCAGTCGAGCGACAGCCTACGTTATGAATCATCAAGAACAATACGCCCGGTGCCGGAGAGCATGCAGTCATCCGGTTATACGATGTCCAAACCACTCGGCGAACCAAGGCCTCGAGTGCCGGGTATGAATTTCGACTCGAGATACGAGAATCGAAATTGTGAAGACGAGGCAAACGAAGCGGATGATGATGACGACGGCGAGGACGACGATGAGGATGATCACGAGAATAGAGACGTTCAACGACATGATAATCCACCAACAAGAGATGTCTACACAACCGCAAGAACGAACAGAAGTGACAGTGGCACTTATAGACAATTTGATATGATCCCTAAAGACGCTCCTATTGGTGTGAGGTACGCGTTATCATCGAATGGTCAAGTGTTCATTCAAGACAAATCGTCATTAACGCCATTGGGAGTTAATAATAATACCGATCGAGATGACCCGTCTCTAGATTCCACATGCAATGTCATAAACGAGATGAACAATTTGCATCAACACGCGACAAAGAATGGCCGTGGGGACAGCTTTGATCTTCATAACTCAAGTGCCCATCGTACAATAATGGAATCGATTTATGGTCCTCAGGCAATGGTCGCGAAACTTCATCTCCACAATTCAGAAAATTGGCCAATCGACTCGCGCTCAAGAAGCTCTGATGAGTCACCCCAGAGTATCGAAATGACACCTTATTCTCAAAAATCAAGCAGTTTCGATAAGGAAGAGCAACATCCACGTCAGGAGTCTAGAGACATTTTAACTAAAGTTCAACAACGTGTCTCACAATATATCGAGAGTTTGCCTGATCTAGCAGACGTTTATGACACTGCGAGCACCGAGTCATCGTCAGTCGGTGTTCCAAGTACGAGACAGGATGAGCAGGAGGCAATATTCCGTAGACTCGACGATCTTCATCATGATTACCACCAAGATGTAACGAGTATCGATCGGAGGGCAGTCCAATTGACGTCCGAAAGTCCTCCACCTCCACCACCTGCCCCACCCGATGTACCTCGTAATCTCGTTGAACAAAATAGCGCCCCAACTACAGGCGAGAGAATATTCAGTGCCCTTAGATCCGCCACGTCTCAGAGTTACATCGACGCTTCGGAATTTTATAAGTAACGTATATTCGCTTCCACTGATCATTAGCATAAGACAACTTCCGGACATAGAAAATAATTTGATCTCTTTTCTAGCTTCGTACGTTCCTCGGCGCAGCAGCAAGTGCCTCGCTTTGCTTTCCCGACAATAACAAGATCCACACTGTCCCTAATAGAACCTAAACCTACCACGGAACAGGATGATCCGCCGGACGAAGTAGCGGCCTTTCATTCCGATTCAACGAGACGAGGTTCAGATCTTTATAGTCCAGAACTCAATCTTGAAGCTCATCGTACTGCTCAAGAGGTATTTACTCGTAGCCACACTGGCAGAGTCTTTAAATTCAAAGTCTTTTTGTCTTGCAGCTACTATTGTCTTATCTGGTCATCCATGCCTATTACTTGCAGGTTTACAATAGCCTGCAGGATCCTCCAGCATCGCCATTGCTCCTCAGAGACCTGAGCCAAGAGCCTTATCCCTACATGTCGGATCCGAGCTTCACCAGAACTTCTGAGGTACGTGCATTGATTGTAATAAAAATAGGACTGATGCTACTAGGAAGTGGGTTGAGGAGGTTGGCTACACACAACAATGTTGCCGTGTTAAAAGCATAGGAAAATTCGAAAAGTTTAGAATTTTATGAAATTTGATGAGTACATTCTTTAGTATTAAATATGAATATACAAATTTTTTAAGATTTTTCTTCTACATAGTTTTCGAGTAATTGAACAATAGAGTTTACATGGATAAGCATAGGACTCAGATATGAATAGGTATATCTTTGGCATATTGTAAACTCCAATTATTCGACAACTATGCAGACGAAAAATTTGAAAAAAATAGTGTCATTGTATTTGATGTCAAAGAATGTTATCACCAAATTTTCTTAAATTTTCATCATATTGCCGTATGTAGCCAACCTCCTTAAAAATACACTGCCCTTTTTAGGACATTTTTAACAGTATCGAGCAGAGGAGGAAAAGTATGGAGAGGCTGAATGGACTTCATGAAGGACATTTTGAGATGGAAGGTCCGGATGGTACAACAAGGTAAATTTTTTAACGGAAGGCTACTTCCAAATGAACTTCGGTATAAAGGCAATTCTGATAATATTTTTCTTACGACAGAAGAAGAAGCAGTCAAGACCTCTATGTGGCGTTGGAGGAAGTTCAGCTAAAAAGACGATTGTCTCAGGTGAGATTAATGTCCAGAAAATCATTAAAAACGTCTTAGCTCTGATAAAGATGTAGTGAAAAACCGACGCGTGCAGAAGAACATGTTCGTGTTTCAGAACATCGACGATCCTTATGGCGTTGCTGGTTGGATAAGCGGACTCGAGCAGCTCGGAGTTGATAGCACGGGTCAACCAATTTTGAATCGTCGGGGATCCCAGCAGGGACTAGAACCGGAGCCTCCACCCGATGAATCGAATCTCAGGAGAGCAATCAGTTGTGAAAGCGTTTGTTCTGATACTAGCGTAAATCTTGGTGATTTGGAAAACGTAACGATGGTCGGCCACGTCTGTGTTGGTCTTGAGTACGAACGCTGGGGTGGACGAGGTGCTGATTGTGAGGGAGACTTAGCGGTCAGTGTTCTAGAGGCTCGTGACCTTATTGCACCTGATGGACGCCCAGCGCAGGATACACTCGCGAGGTATATTAAAAACTTTGATTTTATCGAAATATGGATCATGGGTACGCAGCAAACAATGTTTTTTTAAATTCATCAATTTCTTCATTTTTGAATTGTCCCAAATTCATATCTTATCAACAAGGACGATCAAAGTTAAGTTCTGTATACTTGGCAGATAAATTTTCGAATTCCATTTTTTTTATTATTGCTCTAGATTGGGAAGAGTTTGGGTAATTTTGGGAACGTATTATTATAGTTGTCGGAATAATAGTTTGTTAATCATTTTAAAAAAAGAAATCTACTGGGTCCATGATTAGCAGAAGTTTGGGTTTTTTCCGTTCGACTAGAAGGCATTTGGAAAACACATCGTTAATTTTGCAATAGATAGGGAAGTTATTATTTTATTGCTGTAATTAAATCAACCGAACCAGGAGGATTTGGGATCCTGACTTTGTGTTTTTTCCCAATACCCTTTGACTGTCTTTCGTTTGAAAGTGAAAAAAATGATACAAATTGCCAAATTAATCTGCTTATCAGTATGCAGAACTTCAAAGTAACTGATTTTTTTGTTCCATGTAAACCCAAAAGAGTGTGCCTGCTACCGGATCGAGAAACCCATGTACAAACGAGGCTTTATCGAAGTTCACCATCGCCGAGCTATCAGGAAAAATTTTTGTTTCCCCTCGATGGTGGACCAATTGGAAGAACTCTTCTCGTCCAGGTACAAAAATTTAATGATACAAAGCCATGACTATTTTTTAGAGACATCAAAGATAATACTCTGCTTTTGACTTCCGTCAGATCTTCTCGGTGGAGATAAGCATAGGAGGTGGAGCGTCTCTTCTGGGGGAAGCGAGCTTAAAGCTTGGTCCAGCAGCGAGACCTCCTGCGACAACGTGGCTACCACTGATCGGTCCTGGTGCTCTACCTTTTCCCTATCACGGGGAACTCATGTTCTCATTGAGTTATCTTCCAACTGCGGAGAGATTAACATTGGTCGTTGTTAAGGCTCGGAATCTTCGTGGAGCGAATCCTACCGTGCCGGGGGATTTCTTCGTAAAAGTTTATCTCCTGCAGCAGGGTAAGAAGATGCACAAGAAGAGGACTACGGCGAAAAAAGGCGAAAAAAGCCCCATATTTAACGAGGCCATCATATTTAGCGTTCCTCCTCATGCGTTGCAGGTTAGTGTGTCATTTTGATATAAAAAAAAAATTATTAAATGTGGAAAATGCTTCATTCGTGTCGTCTCAATCGAAGCATCATCACATTCAATCAAATGAAATTATTTTTATTGAAATTAGACGATCCAGCTGAGGTTGACTGTCGCTGAAACCGACCCGACGACCCAGAGCACTTCAAAGGCCTTCTCGGTCGGTCATATAATCGTCGGTTCAACAGCAAATGGGAAGCCTCTGGCTCATTGGAGGCACATGTTGGCTGCATTGAGGCGTCCTGTGGCTATGTGGCATCCACTGAGAAAATGAGTCTCGTTAAAAAATATCATGATGTATATCGTTAATCAGTCCTCGCCGCCCACAAAACTACGTGCTCAAAAAATGACTTTTCTTGATATGTTTTTTCCTCGAAGGAAGATAGAAAGAGAGAGAGAGAGACAAAAGGAAATGATGAAAATTGTGACGCGAGCACAAAGAATCTAGAACTCGATTATTCAACACGAAAAAAAAAATACAAATAATTTTCTTGAAGTAATGATAAACTCGCGATACATTGTTCCGTATACAGTATTATTGTTTTCACATGTATGTCGATACAGCTTGTTGTGTATCTACTTTGCAGATCGTATATTCCGATGATCCTTTACCAGTAATCGCGGATCCGCTTTCCGTGACTCTCTCATTCATTTTATTTCGATCAATCTCATTTGTTTTCAATCGAGAAGGTTTGTCAGTTCGACTGAATCGCGAAAGGGGGCGTGAGTGTTGCTTTAGTGCAATTCATGGCCGACAGGTGGGGCGATCGAGTGGTGAGCGGCATTTTTTTGTTTATTCGATTTCGAAAAGTTCTGGATAACGAATAATTGAAAGAAATGTCCGATTTTTGTCATGGAGCTTCCAGAAATTACACCTGATCGTTGAGATTTATTTTCAATATCTTCCCATTCATACATTTTGAGGAATAATCGCGGGAAATTTGAATAGTCGTAAAAAATACATTAAAAATGTTAATTTTTACATTTATCTTTAGCAGAACGGTTCAACTGACAATTGAAAAATAATTCAGAGCGCTCCGTGATCAGGTGGGAGTTACTAAATATTGTTTATAAATATTTTTATGTGCATTTTGGTCGAATTGACGAACTAACTCAAAGCGCGTATTCGACTTTCCAAAAATACAGATCAACGCGAGCTTTTGAATGAATTTGTCGTTAAATATTTGGGCATCGCGTTGCGACTCTCCCTTTCTCCTTATTATTTCGTTCGTTCAATCCTCTCAACGAGATATTCATCGATACGAAATCTCGGATATGGACCCTCAAAGAGGCCTGCAAAACGAATTAAAGAACAGAGAGGGAGAGAGAGAGAGAGAGAGAGAGAGAGAGAGAGAGAGAGAGAGAGAGAGAGAGAGAGATATTTGCTAGAAATTAATGTTGTTGTTTCCAATGGAATGTTAACGTTTGTACAGAGTTTATTAGCTAACGCATCCGACCGTGCAAAATGTTTTCTAATTGGTCACGTTGAAGCTCGGATCCATGTAACTTTCGTAATCAAGTGTGTATGCTGTGTGTATATGAGTGTAAGAGTGTTGGACGATAGAGAAAGAATATCAAAGGTGGGCACCGCTCGTTAACTTTGAAAAAAAATGAAAATAAATAAATAAATAATGCGATACATTCTTTTATCAGTATTTTTCAAACACACTCTACAAAATCAATTTGTGTACTTAGTTTTTACACTTTGGATGGAATTCTTCTATTTCTCTGTAATATTCATAAAAAAGATTTCCTTTTATAAAAAATAGGAGAAAAAAATGCAGGAAATTATTGCATTATTAGAGGACGTTGACTAAAGTAATAATTTTTTACATACAAATCCACACAAATCGGTGTTTGTAAAACAAACAAACAAAAATCAACTACTGATTGAACGTTAGTGTTGAATCGTGGCTATTTGAACGATAACGAAATTTCTTCATTGATTAATATTATTATTGATAATTATCAAATTTGCAAAATGAAAACTTTGCAATTGTGTGGTTTTTATTTTTCGAAGAACCGAGAGATGCCCATGTCTGAGAAAGAATTAATAGATAAATCAAGTTGGCGACACAGCGCTTTTTCTCATCTCCGCGTTAAAAACAAAAAAATAAATCTAGTGCTTTTATCCATTCCGCTAAATAATATAAAAGTTATAACCGATCGTTCCATTTTTCTGTTTCCTAAATACCGAATTTCGAGTCTTTTACTAAGGAACAAAAGATTTTGAGCTCACAATTGTGTTTAAATTAAAAAAAAAAAAAAAAAAAAAAAAGGAAAAACATTGGGGGCTCGATGATTGAAGAATCGAAATTTTGTGACGAAGAAATCAAGTCGTGGAATGGAACTGATGAGACGAGCCTTACCAGGCCCCCACCTACACACCTCATAGCCTCTACTTAATCTATATACTAAACTATACACTGTAACACTTTTGTACCTCTTCATACACCATTAACTGAAAATTAAACCTCTATACATACATATTATATAAACGAAAAGTAAAAGAAAAATACATCAATTTATTACATCGTAATTTATATATATACATATACATGTATACGTTAAAAATACATGTGCATATATAAATATAAAAACGAACCAAATTTTACATGCTACTATACAATTTTTTCCATTGACAAACTTAAAAAAGAAAAGAAAAAAAACAACACATTGGTAAGAATAATCGAAAGCATTAATCAGGTTTTTTCTATCGCCAACTACTATGGGACTAATATCGCTGAAATAATCTCATTCGATTCTATTATATATAAAAAAAATATATATATCTATATATATATATACATATACACTCTATTATAAGAATAAGCATTAATATACAATTGAAAATGAATCATTAAAAACAAAACGACGTTTTGAATGATCAAGAAAAATATCATTATCGATAAAATGAGAAGGAAAGAGAAAAAAAATATACATGCATCTGTATTACGATACGATGACTATAAACGCGTTTGAACAACTGTCTATTGTTGCATTTCGAGTCATACTGGCTGCAGGCGATAAAACGAATAGAATTACGGGCCGAGAGATTCTCTCGTTTTCATCTGACACGAGGATTTATCACAGTTTCAAAAATAGAAAGTTGAAATCAGGATACAATTACATACTCGATGGCCTTGCGCGCGCCTATTTTAACCCTGGACTCTTCTAAAGAAGCGCTTTCAAGTTCCCGCGCTTTATTTACCCTTTTCTGTCACCAAAACCGCTCCATGGAGGGAGTGGCATCCCTACTTCGGAACTTGCGCACCACGAACGTTGCACGTCGTCAGTTGTTGCCGGGCAGCTGAACAGTCGTCGTCTGCTCTTACACTCTCTCATAACTCGTCGTGAGATAATACATATAAACAGTTTCTTTGAAAATTTTGAAAACACTACGGCTCTCTCATATACGCTAATATAAGGCTTTTTAAAAATAAATTTTGGGTCTTTAAAACCCGTGAAACTTTTCGATTTCAAAGAAGTTTGATAAATTACATCGACAATTATGAGGAATTCTTTTTTAAGTTTATAAATTTCGGTGTTTGGAATAATCTGACGAGAAAATGCGGAGCAGAAAAACTTTGATGTTACCGCCACGAAAGCGCTTTTTCAGAAGGGCCCATTTTTAGTCCGATATACATATGATTGTCACATTTTTCGAGAAGGAAAACAGTTCGCGGAAATTATGAAGAAAGTGAAGATATTCGAAGAATTGTGGAATATTCTGCATACATTCCTATTTGCCGTACTGACGGAATATCCCAAAAAAAAATGACACATATTGGGAAAGTCTGTGTTTGTGACGGCGAATAAATGTAATCAGAATATTTGTGTATCGAAAAAGGACTAAAAGGAAAAAGACAACAATAACATCAAAATCCACGCGTTCAATCTCTCAATCTTCCCGTACAGAATTTTTTTTCGCTGTTGGCCATCAGATTGATCGTGGCTACCGAAGTGGTCCGAATGCTCGGGATCGATTAAAATAATTTAGATCGAGAGACAGAAAGAAAAATAGGAAAAAAAAGAGAGAGAGAGCGAGAGAGCAAAGAGTGATGACAATAATAGAGCGTAGCGACCCGTTCCACGGTAGAAAACAATTTACTTTTGTATACCTCTCATCGTACAAAAATAACGATACCCTTTCCGCCCTTTTTCGTTCCAAAGAAGGCCTGCCTGACCTGTGAGGTCACGAAAAAATGTGTTTATATAACGTAACCACGTTTTCCTTGCTTTTTCGAGCGTGTCTACGGTACGAAAAGTAGGTCTATTGATAACTGTAGAGATCCATCGGTCGTGGGGAGTAAGAAAAACAGCAATTTTAACTACTAGGAATTAAAAGCATGCACTGTTCCGTACGGGCGCTCGGCTACGACTCGGACTAAAAACATCGCGATAACTTCTTGTAGTTAAAATTGCTGCTTCTCGTGTCCCCCCCTCCAATGATCCACCTTGACAGATACTAAAACAACACAGACACACTTGAAGAAGCTCGGAAACGTGGGTATGTTATATAAAGTACATTGTGTACCTGGGAAGATGCACCGGGAGTACTAATGCCGCGCGCGGCAAAAAGTCCCACTTTGCCTTCTTGGTACACAATGTAATATTTTACCCTCTAAACGCATGAATGTTTATTTATTTTTTCACCAAAAAATACGTTTTAATTACAACTGAATATCGATTGAGAGCTAACACGATAAACCGATCGATTAAAAGTTCACTACTCGATGAATCCGAAGAATTAAAGAAACGGAGGTTGAAGATTGATTTTTCGTTTTGAATGACAATCAGCGATCGCAGGGGTTTATTTTCATATGTATAAATATACGTATAAACAAAAGGTATATACGTATATTTATATAATAGTTGCGATTGTGGAACGGGTGGCAAAATCACGCGTAGCAGTCGCACGAATGCATGTTTGATGAACGTGAAAAAGAAAACAAAAAAAAATGAAAAAAAAAAAAACTTAAGCGCGAGAGAGATACTCTAATACTCAAATTGTTTTATATTTTTGTTACGCCTCTCTGTGATATGATACGGGCACATTCAGCACACAAACATAAACGGTAAACACAGTCAGATCTGTACATTGGACATGACGCGCGAGTAATCGGAAAATGGATTTAAATAAATAATTATAAATACAATGCAAATATTGGCGGTTATGGAGCGCCAATTTCAAAGATCTGCCTCGTTACATATACGCCTTCCTTCCTACAATATATTTCGATCATTTTCGACCGTCATTCGCCGCCGTCACATCACGATACATACACTCGGACCTCATTTTTGGCAACCTCTCTTAACGCAATTTCACTCACTCTACGCCAAATATCGATTGATTTGCGCTGAGTGGCAAAAGTCCCGAATAAAAATCCGGGCTCACGTGAGGTGCGCAGAGACGGAAAAACGAAGATTGCGCAACGTTCTATATTTACAAATGTATTCTGAAGCCGATACTGTCCCTGTTTCGAAAATCGAGGTCCGTGTACACATACATGATGAATACGTATACAAATTATTGTCCCACCACAGATAGTCATCCTCGTTACTTTAACTTGAGTCCCAAAATCCACGAAAAGAGATATTAAATATTAAAGTTTCTGGCATACATGTTCTTTTATCGCGTATATTGCCGAATCCGTTGGATATTAAAGCAAAAAACCATTGAACCAATTATGTAGAGGATGAAATTGTCTACGAAAAAGGTATCGGCCGGTTTTTTGTATCTTTAATAGGTTAGTCCTCAGAGCGGGTCGCAAATTGGATTCGCACGACTTTTAGAAACTAGATATTCTTGCAATCCGATCTCGCCACTTCACTTTTGACGTTAGAACAATGATCTCAAATACTTTTTCGTAGAAAATTCAATGCTCTAGAATATTAGTCCGAACGGATTTTTCTCTAATTTCAACCATCACGAAATTATGCACGTCGAAAGAATTCACAAATTCTTTACAATATTTACAATTTACATGTCATTAGCAGGGAGCCTGCTCTAAAAAACTACCAAACTTTTCGATTTCGATTTCGGCCTGGAGCTTGCGCGGATGACCATTTGTGATATGAGACACCCTGTATGTGTACGAACAAAGGTATATTATATATTCTAGTATAAAAAATGTTGATCTCATAGTACGACTTACCACGTAAGTTCATTCTTGCAAATGTGTAGACAACACACGTTCGCAGGATCCTTCAATCGACTATTGGCAGATGCTGTCATTGTTAAACACAAAATAAAATCAGAAGAAAAAAAACACTCATTGCGTGACCTATTATTCGTCGTTACTTGTTCGACTAATAAATTACGAAATTTCAACAATTTATTTGAAACCCACATCTGACAAACTGAAAAAACTGACAAATATCGCCATGACATCTAGCAGACAAATCTGAACTATTTTTATTCCCCAGTTCGTTAAATGAATTATTATTGTTTTAATCACTGAATGTTTAAACCCGATCTTTATTACGTCCATCATGAAGAATTTCTGTCAAAATATTTATTATTGGTCATTTTCGGCCACTTCATATTTTAGACCCCTCGAGTCAAACAAATGGGGTTTTTAAAATCAACATCTTGGTGGTCATAGAGTTGGTTCGTGAGTGACCACCAAGTCAATTTATTTGACTTGAGGGGGCCAACTCCGGGGAGGTGTATTTTAGTCGACTTCGACTGAATCGTTTTTCCCATTCTGTTGGATATATTTTTTTGGCGAAATCGGCATGCGACCCCTGGTGGCAAATGTGTGTTACTTCTAGAAGGAACGCTCCATCTGCAGGGAAAAAAAACCGCCTGAGTTAAAATGTGAGACATGACCGCTCGAAAGAGGTTTTCTACACTACACGCATACGAGGAAACGACCAAAACGTTATAAATATTAATGAATTGTTATTATATTATATTCATATACGAATGCATAAATTAATATTTAAGTTTATTATATTTAAAAGAAAAACTTTTTGAGTGTATTTATGTCTCGAATAATCATGGACGAAATGTTGTCACAATAATAATGATTCTTATATACATTTTTTTAAATGTAGTTCGTGGTTATATATTTGCGAAAGTTTCTTTACATGTGTTTTAATCGTCGTCTTGTGAAAAATGTTAATTTCAAGGTGTCATAAAGACCACACAAGCTTCGAAAACTCGTTCTCGATAATCAGAATGTATATTATTTCAATTTATATGACAAAACATCAGTTATTTCTATAAAAAAATAATCTCCTTGGGAACTTTGAATCTCCGAGCATTGTTTTTAGTAACCATGTACTTTTGTCGTCCTGTGTGTTTTTTAACTATACAACTGGCGCCTCGTGTCGCCGATTGCAGAAACTACGAAACCGAAGAAAACACGATGAATCTAATATTTATGTACATACGTACAGACAAAAATGAGCTAACGGTTTTTTAACGATCGTTAAGTGATTGTGACGATTGCTGTTATTAAGTAATAAAAAAATTTCAATCGGTACAGGCGTATATGCGGGGCGAAGAGTTTATAAATTCATTACAACAGAGGCGAAACAACTAAAACATGTACTACATCATCAACATTAATTGTAAATCAACGTTACGATATTCTATTTACACGAATTCGTTCATTGTATAACACGGGAACGAAAGATATTCAATCAGAAAAGAAAATACAAATATATTTAAATCAAAAACAAGGCCTATTTTTTCTTATACCGTTCCTGGAATGCTGTGTCCGATGATTTTTTTGTTTTTGTACATGATTTTTATCAAAAGTTTAAAAAAACAACACGCGGTAACTTTTGCAGCTTTTCGGCTATTGGTCTCGGAAGAGTTCTGAAGTACGTTATTTTTCCGCTTGATGGCTCGATGCTGTGGCGTTTCTCATCAGGCAAAAGCCATTCAGAAGTCCATAAATTTCGGACTCCACTGAGCATCTAGAGATCAATTTGTGCACTATTTGTTGAAATTAATATTTAGTGCACGAATTGCACTCTTTTAATAATAAATGATAAATTTTTAACGGTATGGATGTGTCATCACAACTTATCGGGAATTTTCAAAAGCGAAAATTGTGCTACACTTGTCATAATAAAAACGTTACAATCCACGCTGAATAGTGAATGGACTCAATCTTTTTTAATTTCCATCGTATATTCTCATTTAACACATTTCACATTAAAGGGCGGCTATACATTCAGCACCCAAAAAAATCAGGACTTTTCATACCATCAAAATAAATGTGATTGTTAATACGAATACCATTAACAAAATTATTTAAAACTTTATAAGCGTAGATTCACTGTCCACTTCCTTTTGGTTGTCAATTTTATTTCATTTTTTCACGACTTCTTTTCGGATTATCAAATAATCTCGAATTTAATATACGTTATCGTTTTCAAAATGTCCATTATGATTAAATTGCGACAAATTGATTACTTCTTCCACTAAGCCCGACAACGTTCCAGGTGGACAATTTCCCTGTGTAAAAAGTAAAACGATATTATTTGTTTATTTATTTATTTACTCACTCTTTTATTTATTCAAGATACAAATAAAAGTGCAGAGAATGTTAATCTTGAAATTCGATTTTTGATCTCAACGCTGAAAAGTAATTCTAAATTTTAAGGTAATAGAATTTAATAAAAATAGAATACAAAATTATGGTTCGAAGGAAACTTTTAATTTTGTTCGAATTATTCTAATTGTGTATTTCTCAGAAAGGCTTGATATTTCGAGGAAAATAAAAGTTACACGTTATTCTCTTTTCGTCAGAGAACAATGTGCAACTTTTATTTTTCTCGAAATATCAAGCCTTTCTCAGAAAAATGTGTAACTACTTTGCAGTTATCTCTCTCGCATTCATGCAACTGATAGACCACCTTAAGGACAAAATGTCGAATTGGACATAAAAATCTCCGTGAAATAATAACAAAAGATAAACTCACTTGATCGGCGCTGGCTACTGCCTTTCCCAAGTCAAGGTCACCTGTTTTCAAATGGGATGAAAGTTGGCGCAGACGTTCGCACGCTCTTGCCATTTCCGTTCTGGGATCCAGTTCGGCATCATCGAGAGAACTTTTGTCTACTTCAACCTCCATTTCGTCAAATAGTGATGCCATTGACTTTGGTACCGAGGTTGATCTTGCTTCTCTTCTAACTTGACTTTCTAACAGTTCATCTCTATTTATTAAGAAAAAGTTCAATTAATAATCGTGACTGTTTTATTATTAATAAAAACGAAATTTTCATTTTCAAGTTTAAAACCTCTTCGCTGTTGTTATTATTATTATTATTATTGTTGTTGTTATTATCATTATTTTTACGATTATCAAAGTTTTGTCATTGAATTGATATTTTTTCTGATACAGAATCAAAGAAATGATTGTGATTAGAATTTTTTTACAAAGATATAAAAGTCCATAGATCAATTTAAAAAATGAAGCCTCCGAACCTTTCTTCTTCAGCGACCTTAACGCGGTGATTAGCTTCGTTACACCGTTTTTTAAGAGTAACGATTTGCTCTTCAGCCGCCTTGTGATTAGCAGCTGCCCGGGCTACTTCCTGTTGTAATTCCGATAATCTCTTTTTCAATTGTTTCTTCTGAACGGAAACGCGTTGATACTAGACGAGTAAAATATTATTTAAAAAAGGAAGGTTTCACTGCATACAATTAAAAAAAACAAAAATTGAAATTGGAGAAATTGAAAATACATGGAATGATGGTCTGACTTTTTTTTAGTTGCTTTGAACTAAAATTTGAAGAATTGTTGAGTTACCTGGTGATTTAGAATTTTGAGACTTTTGCAAGGATCAAGGAGGGTTTCACAGCCAGCGTTGAATTTTTTTTTCAATACTTTGAATTCGACCACCAATTGTTTCGCCTGTTTGGCCGATTGTCTGCAATGTTCGATTAGTCTCGCATTTTCAGCTGTCAGTTCGGCGATGTCAGTTGCTTGATCTTTTTCGATTTTTTTCGAAAATTCACTTTTTTTCTGTAGTTGCGACTCAAGGCTTTTAATTTCGTCTTGAAGATCCTGTTCTTTATCCTCGGCCTCACGTATCACGATATCCAATCGCTGTTTTAACAGATGATTTTCTCGCTCGACACCCTGACACATGATAAAATCAAACATTTCGAGTGATTCTATAAACGAGGAATCAAAATAGAGTCAATTTCTAACATTCGGTTTGCGTCAAATTTACCCTGAATTGAAGCAATAACATTTTTTTAAATGAAGCAATAGAAATTTCAGTGTTTTTTTTTTTTTACAACACTGGAAATTCCAATGTCTTTAAAAATCTTCGTGCAATTCGTTAAATTGCAAGTATGTGTAAATGTCAAAGTGTCAGGAATAACGAAAAAAATACTATAACAAAAAACAAACCTCAAGTATACGCTCGAGAAGACCGTTTTTTTTGGTTAATTTCTTGACGTTTTCAAGAAGATTAATTTCGTATTGGCTCCCGAGACCGTTTCCCTCAGTGAGATTTTGTTTCAATTCTTTTAAGCGGTTTACTAGAGACTCTGTGTCGTTAGCGTCCATGTTCCCGACAGTGTGAATAAGCTCATGTTGTATAATCCATTCAGAATCGGTCTTACATACAGGTCCAAAAACTTTTGTGGTGGGGAAGGTTTTCTCATTTAAAGTCAAACTTGGTTCTTAAGATTTTCATTATCCATCGTTGAGATTAGAAACGAATTGTTACTACTTTTGCATCATTTAATAGAAATCACGTGACCTTCGACGTGACTATGCTCAAAAATGTCCAAAATTTCAAAAATCAAAATCTTTAAAAAAATTTTTTGGTTTTCCCAGAGCCATTTATTCCTGAGTGACTAATCAGGTCGACCACAAAAATGTGTTTTTTTTCGCTGTTCATGTGAAATTTTTCATTCCATCTTAAAATGTAATTGAAAATACGTAAACGATATTTTTCTTCTACTTTTTTTATTGACGTTGGGCATAAAAATTCTTTAATAAGAGTAATTTCTTATGATGCTGGTTGTCTTCAAAAAAAAGTTCAAAATGATAAAAACAACATTTTAAGCTTCGTTCAATGTCGTCGATGTTTATAATTTGTTTGAAGTGAAAATGATTTTCAAAACGTTATAAAATGCACTATACCTGAAAAATGAGAGCTCTGAAAAAAAAGGAATCATTCACGAGCGAACGATCTGCATGAGTCAAAAGACTTTCCTAATTTGCATTTGCGGTTTTTTTTTATTGAAAAAATATAAAAATGTTTGGTCAAAATCAACATCTTTATCATTTTTGTTTATCAGAGAAAAATAAACGAATGTTATTTTGTTTAAGTTACGCCTATGAGATAATTTCGAATGTGAACCCAATAACGTGATTTTTTTCTTGTAGAAGTTACAGCAGTTCTAATTTTTGAAATAGTTTTTATTTTTTTTTAGATTTTTCTTATTCTGTTGGTCTTTGTTGCAAGTAGATCTGTTTGTTTAGCCAATCTTTAGATATGATAATTTAGTGCATTGAAATCTAATGTTTTGGAAGCACTTTATTTCTAGGAGAGAAATTCTCTTCAATTGGACTATTTATAGATGACCCATCTTTTCCTTTTCCCAGAGCCCTTCATCCCTAAGTGACTTATCACATCGACCACAAAAATGTGTTCTTTTCGCTATTCATATAAAATTATTTACAACATCTTAAGGTTCGATTGGAAACGTGTCACCGATATTTTCTTGTACTTTTTTCAATTGACATAAAAATAAAACTGCCTCGAAACCCGTTTCGAGAGCTGATCGTCTGTAAAAAAAAAATGATTAAAGTGTACTACAGATTTTTTAGACATTACAAATTGCACTGTACCTGCAGTTTGAAAATTTTCATCGTTTCTTATCGCCCAATCTGTAAAATTCTAGAAAACTTATTATCGTTGAATTTGTTTTGTCACGTTCACGATGTCGAGAGCTGTAGAAAAAAAAAGACACAAACACACAATTATAAATAAACAAAATATTCATACGAGTCAAATGACTTTGCAAATCTGCATTTTCGCTTTTTTTTTATTAAATAAATATATATGTGTCACAGTGCTGAGTCGAGATCGCGACGCAGCTCGACGAGTCATGTGTTACGATGCTTGCATATAACAAATATGATTGTCAAGCTGGCGTCGCATTATTACACATTATTCAACTATGGTAAATACCCTCTGCGCTAATATTCACCGACATTACGGCAAACATTACTTTTCCTTCTTCTGCTTGCCAATTTTATTATTTTATTTTACATTTTTCTCTCCGGATTATCAAATAATCTTCTTGGAGAAAATCGAGAGGGGAAAAAACACAAAAATTATCGATTTAAATCGAAAAATAATAATGACACTTTCGTCCGACGATATTAAGACGACGCACACACTCACGCATACGTTTATTTTGTTGCACAATCATTCTTCATGTTAAAAAACAACGTAGATTATGATTTTTCACGCACATTTCTAAACCCATGTGTCGATGATGGATGTGAGTCGAATTAGCTTCGATAGCGCCTCGCGAAAGACATTCATAATATTTATTTCTATATATAAGGCATTTCACGTGAAATTTCAAAAATTTCATCATTTTCGTTCGATCAAGTTTGTCATTTTTTTTTTACAAATTAAGGCCATTTCAGAACGTTTCAATTGCGCGGCCAATAATTTGCTCCTTTTTTTCTTAAAGAAGTCATGATCGTTCTTATTTTTTTGAGTTGTCTATTGATTTCTCTATTTGGAGAAGAAAAAATGATTAAAAAATCGGAAAGATATTAATGAAGAAAATGTAATTGTCAAAAAATTAAAACACTTGGATATTGTTTTTCTTTTCTTTTTTTTCTTTGTACAAACCTATAAAAATTTAGGTTAAAAACAGCAAAAGTACGTATCGACTATTTTTGTCACTAATGAAAATTGCGAAATAAATCAAAGTCAGCAGAAATCATCAGGATCAAAAAACTCAATTTTTCGATGAAACGCCTCATATTTTTGTATATACACGAAGAGAATTTAAAGCAAAAAAATAACCCGCAACGTTAGAAAATAAGAAAAATTTTGAATTTTTATTTCTTATTTCTTAGCAAAATGCATTTTACGATCGCACGACTATTTTTCAGATTTTAATTCTCTTTTTTCAAGTTGTTTTTGTAAATATAATGTACAGGGAGTATTAACATAAATGTTCAGATTTAACCTGACTTACTTCGCACTCACACGAAAAAAAAAAAATTAATTAGAGTCGGACGGAAAGAACGCACTGAAAAAAAAATTTCGTGGAACGAACAAAATTCATTTTGTTAGACGAAAATATGATCGATTCAATTATTTTTTTGTTGAATCGCGGATCTACATCATTTGATTCAACAAAAAAATAGTTGAATTGACCAATTTTCGTCCAACAAAATGAATTTTGTTCGTTCAACGAAATTTTTTTTTCTCAGTGCGAGGACGGCCTTTGACGGTATGTTTACAAGTGTCCATGCGACTGTAAATATTTCGCACGAAAAAAGTCAAAACTGAAACACGCCTTTTCGTATTTCTAACAACAGTCGTACACAACGATTTTTAACATGATTAATTACATCGTTTTGTAGTAAAATACTACTCGCCTCCTTAATTTTCCAATCGAGGAAGAATTTTTTTTTTTTCATCTTGTAAAATCGATATTTGCGATGAAAATGATAATTTTTAAGGTCTTTGAAACATTTCGTTAGAAATTTCGAGTATAAAAACGAAAAATTGTCAAATTTCGTGATAAAACTTTGTTGCATTTGTTTAGTAATGCATTTTTGAAAAAATACGATTGAATAAACGATTTTTATTGCTTGCAGTGATTTGGAAAACCGTTTAACGAAGCAGCTCGAATTTAATGGGTTGTTAATATTAATTTTAAAAAAATCGAACGAGTTGAAAAGTAAAATCAAGTATTTCGATCCAAGTATTTGCCATTGTTTCAAACAAAATTGATTTCCTCGTTCATTTAACGTCAAATAACAACCACAAATATGATAATAAAAATAAAAATCGTATTGTGTTTTATTTTTTGATTGCAACTTTGCGAGAAATTTTGTCAACCAACTGAAAGAAATAATAAAAACAAAAACCGTATTGTGTTTCATTTTTTGATTGCAACTTTGCCAGAAGTTTTGTCAACGAACTCAAAAAAACAAACAATAATAAATTGAAAAAAAAAAAATCATCAATTAACCGAGTTCGTAAAGATCGATTTTGAGATGAAAGAAAAAACGAATTCTTTTCTTAAGTACAGACGTAAGAAATAACGGTATAAATTATGTACAGAATAATGATATTTGTAAGTGTGAAAACGATGAGGAATGAAACGTAGTAATTTCTCGGATGATTTGTTTTGCGAGACAGAAATAGAGCGTAGAGGATGAGATCGACGATATTTGGTCGAAAATTGGAAATAGAAAAACTATGATACTTAAATCTAAAAAATGTCTGTACAACGTGTAAATAACACGTAACGGAGGATTGACAAACGTGAGTGTTTGTTGGCTGAATGTTCGTAATATCGTAACAATATTTTTTAAGTACAAGAATTTTGAATATCAATCTACGATGATTTTTGTATAAAATTCATCAAAAAAGACCGAATCTTTTTTTGGAGGATCCGGTGCTCCTTTTTTTTCTAGCAGGGGCAGTGACGTCAGAATTTTCATTATTGCCGATGGGAACGTTAGTCGCGGGTGTTAATTTGCTTCTGACGTGTTCGTCGAGCAACGCTTGCATGTCCATTTGCCACTGTTCGAGTTGTTGGCTGAGTTCGATTTTTTGTTGTATCGCTTCCATTAATTGACTGTTTGCTTGTAAAACGTCGATTCTCGTTCTGGCTAGTTCTACCTCCGCACGATTTTTTCTTGCTACTGCTTGATCACGAACCGCATAAGCTTGAGCCCGCACTTCGTCCTTCGTTAATTCCGAATCTTCGATATCTCCTCGAGCTCGATCACGTTCTTCTCTTACTCCTCGAAGTTCTGCTTCGCAAACACTCAATTTGCTCGTCGTATCGAGCAACGCTTCACCACGACGTTTCAGCTCTTCTTGGACTTGTTTTAATTGCTGATTCGTACTGTCCAATTCTTCTGTTACACGATGAAGCTCAACAGCCAATCCCAATTCGCTTGGAGCACCTCGCCCCGAAAGTGCCAAACTAAATACCTCTTCCACGAGGTCCGATAATGTTCCAGGTGGACAATTTGCCTGGTTGGGGAAAAAAAACGATATTATTTATGAAACGATATTTATAAACGATTAATAAATACACGATTTTATTTATTAATTATATTTATTAATGAATAAATAAAAACAGAAAATTGAAGAATGCAGGCAACAAAATAGTTCAGGTTTCTTTCAATTTAGAATTTAGGCAAAAACAATGAATAAAAATGAAAATAGAAACTTAAGGAATGAGGGCCCAAAATTGTTTAGATTTGTTCAGATTTAGGATTTAGGCAGAAACATCGGCCAGGGTTTTCCGCAGTTTCCCGCTGACCTCTGCAAATGGATGCATTTGCACAGGAACAGGAACAGGAACGGTGAAGTGGAGCAAAAAGTGGGTTTGAAGTGATGGGATGGAGTCATGAAAACCCTCAAAGGTATACGCAAGAATAGTGAAAATTAAAAAATATATATGTAGAAAATTCGATCGATTAAGAAAAACGGTTCTCTAACCTGCTCAGCGCTTTCTCCTGCGTTGCTAATGAGAAGCATCGATTCGTCGCAGTCACTTTGAAGACCCGAGTCATCCTCACCTCGTCTTAAATGGGACAAAAGCTCGCGCAGTCGTTTACACGCTCTAGCGATTTCTGTTTTGGGGTCCGGATCGGCATCCCCGAGAGAACTTCCGCTTACTTCGCACTCCATTTCCGCGAGCAGTGATCTCGGTGGCTTTTGTATCGAACCTGATCTCGCTCTTCTCTCAGCTTCGATCGCTGCCAATTGTGCCGCCAGTTCATCTCTGTTTTATTTAAACAAATTATTCAGTTAATCATCATGTCTATTTTTTTTATTCATTAAAAACAAAATTATTTTTATTTTGATCAATTGAAAATAAGTTTTAATGTTTTAAGGAAAAGTATTTAAGAAATTTTTGGGATAAGTGTTCCTTTTTTTTTTTTTTAAGTATAAATGTCGAGAAATTGATACATTTTGCTTTTATCACTTTTCATCACGAAGTAAGATGCGAATTTTTTTTTCTCGAAATATTAAGTGTGTCTAAAAAAAATGTACTTTTTACTGATAGAACGTCTGCAATAATTTTCGTCATTTTATTCAATGGTGAAAATTCGTTCCAGAAGAGAATTTGAAGACTCTTTTTTTTTGACAGTTATCTCAGGAGCCTCCAAAAATAATCGTGCATTCAAATGGCCATATGTTTCCTTACGCCTGGACGATTGAGGTCAATGCCTTTTTTTCGATATGGAAATTACGTGAATAGACTAAATGGATTGCGCAATGTCGACGTCTTCGTAAACCGAGACGTGAAATCATTTTTGAATATGCGAAGATGAAGACTCATCTGTATTGAAAAATCATTTGTTCAAAGATAAAAATTTCGTGCGTTATTTTGTTATTTTCTCGTTTCAATAAATTGCTGAATTGAATAATAGTAAAAAATGTGATTTTTTGCTAGTTTTTTTTCTTCAAAATTTCGTTTTTTTCGGCATTTTAATACAGACGATAATTTTTGCGTTAGAACAATGGAGCTGTGCAAACCTTTCTTGTTCGGCGACCCTTGCACGGTGATCAGCCTCGTGACTCAGTCTTTCAAGAGCCACGGCTCTCTCTTCAGCTTCCTCGAGAGCAGCAACTGCTCGGGCTCGTTCTTCTCGTAATTCGAGTGATCTCCTCTCGAGTTCCGTCCTCTGAGCGGAAACGAGCTGAACCTTGACAAACGAAGTATTATAAGAAAAAGGGGCGTTGGGTAAAATTATAAAAAATCGATATTGAGGCAGAAAAAAAACGTTTTGACAGGTAAATCATTTCAAAATCACAAAATTAAATGATTTCTTTTTATCACATAAATATCGAAATGTTGAAATTTCTCAAAAACAGTTAAAAAATTACAAAAATATTAGAACGAAAATAACGCGGAAATTAAAATCTCCTGATTTTTTTTCGCTTGTTTAGAACTAATTGAAAAATAAATTTAATTTCAAATTAAATTTTTTTCTAATTAATCAAATTTAAATATAATTAAATATGAAATTAAATTAATTGAATTAAAATGAATTAAATTTCAAATTGATTACATTTGAATTTAAGTGTTTAAATTTCAAATTAATTAAATTTCAAATTAATCAATTCAATTTGAAAACTAATTTAAAAATTTTAATTTAAAAAATATGAGTTCATTACCTCGTCCCTAAGAATTTCGAGACTGCTAACATGATCTTGGAGCGTTGTACTTCTGACGTTACATTTTTCCCTCAGAACTCGCAGCTCGATCAATAATTGTTCCTCTTGTTTAGCAGATTCTCTGAGTTGATCAGCCAATCGAGTATTTTGAGCGGTCAGTTCAGCAACGAGAGTCGCTTGATCTCTTTCGGCTCTTCTCGCACGATCACCTTGTTCCTCTAGTTGCGACCTTAGGCTCTCGACGTCACTTTGAAGTTCCAACGCTCTGGCCTCGCTCTCGCCTCTCGCCTCTTCCAACCGCCGTCTCAACAAATGCCTTTCTTGCTCGAGACTCTACAACGTGAGAAAATAGTACAATTATATTTATCTGTTTTTCATTGATAAACTAAAATATATTAGTCAATAAATTTCTCGCATAAAAATGTTCGATTTTCATGTTTTTTTTTTTCCGAATTCTCAAACATCAGATTTCTCGGAATTGGGTCCACGGATTTCCTTTGGACAAGGACTAATCGAAGGATAAAAAATCGTAGAAAATTATAATCTAATTTGAAATTTTTCGCTCAACCCGTTTGTCCGTGAGAACGATTTGAAATCTTTGTGACGTCATAAAATCGTCTCATTGGAGTATATAAGAGTGCTGCAAGGCCAGCGCGAGCTGGCTTTTTCGTTGAAATTCGTTTAAACTTTTTTTTTATAATTGTTTTTGTTTTTAAATACTTGTCATCAAGCCGCTACAGCGTCTCTCGATCTCAATGAATAAAACCTGATGAACGGTCCGATTTTTTTTCGTTTATTCAAAAAAAAAAAAACATGTGATATACGAAAAGTTTTTCAACTTTTATTTCGTTTTATAACATTTTTGCCCACTACGAAATTGCGCCTGAAAAAATGCGCTTAACAGTGAACGTTCCTTCTGTAAAAATTGTGCAAAATAAGAAATACGAAAAGATTTTTAATCAGTGAATGAAAAACTCTCGGAGGCGCTATGGAGGATTTTTTCGATCAAAATTAACAAAATGGCGGCCCATTAAAATTTTTCGGTTAAATTGGGCCTTTGGGACCTTAAGTTTTCTTTTGCGCTGCCTGGTACGAGGCAAACGAGGGAAAAAAACCGCCGAGTATACGCAGGAATAATTAAATAAAAAAATATAAAAATAATTTTACGAGTTTTCCAATCAATGAAAAATTCACGACTGAATCCTTCCTTTTCCAATATTACAAAATTTCAAGTAACGAAAGTTTTCAGTATTTTAAAAACTCTCGAAGTTTATTATTTTCAACGATAATTCGAAAATATATTGCTTCCAATTAGAAAAATGGGACAAAAATGAAATAGTTGGTAAAAAAAGACCATAAATGTATTGTTCATTCAATGGAATTACAAAATAAATTTTATTTGCTGTTTTAACGACTTTATTCGTCCACTTAAAAATTATAACGTGTCATATTTTCCAGCTCACAGATTTAAAAAATGTAGATTTCAAGTTTTTTTATTCCACGACGACCATATTGCCATCTATAAACGAGGATGATGAATACTTGAATATTTATCGGAGATGCCATCATCACGGTCTCATCGTGTTCCGGAACCCGCATATTCAATAAAAATCAAAAAAATCTTTATTCCATCGAAACTATGCAGAAGCGTGGGCGATTATACGAAATTGATATCGTCAGCTCGACGAACTAAATTTTTCAATATTACGTACCAACGAGAAAAAAAAGCAAAATGGAAACAAATCGATATTCAATTTTAACTCTAGAAGCTCCACTACGACAGAATTAATCAAAACAAAAAAGTTTTTTTAGTAAAACAATTCCTTTATTAATATTTTTCGAAACTTCTTTCCTTTCAGACAATTTTCCTCGTTAAATATTCACCTAACGAGACTTTACCGGACGGCATTTTCTTCGTTGTCAAAAAAGGAAGAAAATGGTGTATAATCAAAACTTGTAGAGAATCGAGCATTAGGATTATTATGGCTCGGAGATCGTTCGGTTTTATGAACCGAAATCGAGAAGTTAAGGGTTTTTTGGTTGTTAAAGTATGTCGTCTTTTGGAGGAAGTTGACCAAAAATGTTTCTACTAATATTTACTACGATTGGGGAATGATTATTCACTTAATATGAGGAACATTTTGTGCTGAATAAAAAATTAGGGTCTTTTTCGACCCCGTTGTAGGGAATTGAGTTAAAATTTACAGTGGAAGAAAAAAAACCTATGAAAAAAAACGATGTCTCCTCTTTGAATCGAAAGACGAAATATTCCAGTGACATAATCTTTCGTTTGAATATATTCTCCGTCGAGGATCGTTCGTTCGCGCCAAACCGAAAAAAAACAACAGTTTATTCGTTGAAAGAACAAGATTTTTATTCGAAATTCGTGAAAAATCTGATGACACGTTAACACTTTTCGTTACAATGGCGCGAGCGAAACCGTAACCGCTGTTAGCACATAATAAACATATGAATATACACATTCGTTCATTTGTATGTATGTATACGGTTAGGAAAGCTAAACAAAGGTCTACGAGGTGATTTATGATAAAAACAAAACCTCGAGTATCGCATCAGCTACTCGAAGGATATAATTTTCACCTCCGGTACTTTAGCCATTTCGCAAGAGAACCTGACCGAACGAGCGGTTTATAAACTTGTTACAAAAGAACTATATAGAGTGCGCGCATTATACGTTCTTTCTCTCTCACTCTCTCTCTCTCTCTCTCTCTCTGTCTATCCACTAATTGCATCAACCGTTATTATTCTCCGCGCTCTGACACATTCAACTTTTCCTTTCCTCCTTCTTTCATTCTTATTATTTACTTTTTCGCGATATTCACTAGCTGTGAACAGCGATCGTGTTGATGTAGAAAATAAACAAACACGTTGGTAAACAAAGAACGAGCGGTTGCAGGTCTTGTAGATTCACCGAAAAGCATAAATTCACTACAGCTAACAAAAAGATCGAAGTATTGGGTTATGTTTTTATTTCACTGTGAATTAACCTCAAAAATAACGAAACATTTTCTTTTATCAAATAAATCTGCTCCGTGGTAGAACCGGTAAAATTTTAATGTACAATGGTTCCCGACTTTACCGCTAAGAGGACAGGGTCGTGGTTCGAGCTGTTGTGCAGTTAAACTTTCGGTCTAGTCAAGCGTCATCAACTTTTTGAGCACTGAGCTGATTAGAGAAAGCGGCAACATCAGAAAACATGGAATAACGTTTTTTTTTAATTGTTCGATCATTTAGGAATTATGTAAACTTACTCACATCGATATTATTCAATCGGAATTTCAATATTTCGACCCATAAATCGAAAATCAGTTCCTATACTGTGGGAAAAGTTTGGTATTAAGGTTCCTGTACTAATGACATTAATAATTTCTGTTCGTTCGTCAGTGTGTCGACGAAACATCAATTTTAGGCCTATTAATATATTGAAACGTAATTTTGTATGCAAATCGATCTAATGGACTTAAACATAAACGTAACACGATATTCGAATAAAAACATATCTTGAGATGTAATTTTTTTCATTTTAGCAGCATCGTCATTTGACAGGATGGTTGAAATCGTTCTTAAAAATGTTTTTATTTTTTATTTTCAGGGTTCACAAATCTGAATTAAAAATTCAACCTACAAAAATCCAACATAATCACCGAAGTATTCTTTTTCTTAGAACTTTTAGTCAAGTTACTACGACTAATATTTTGAAATTAATTATTTCAAAAATTTGTAAAACAAAAAGTGATAACTCCAGATCGATTTTTTTGATTTATGGAGAACATGTGTCGTAATATTTCATAGTAAATTGACGGTTTGTTTAACAATTAATTATGTGTCTACAATGAAACGTTAAACGATGAGTCCTTTGTTGCTCACGAGTCATGTGAATAGATCGAAATAAAATAACATAAACGCTCATCGAAGAAGTAGTGAAAATACATAAACACGATAGTGAGAACGTGTGCGCGCGAAACTTTCGAGTCTGTTGATCAGCGACCTGGGGCTGTTATAGGCTGTGACTCTGGCCTTGGTTTCCCGTGGTTACTCATCGACCAATTGCGTCATTTCTCGCGTACCGATCGCCCGGATAAAAAAAAATGAAAATGCGAAAAAAAAACTCCCCAAGACCGTGAAAGTATAATATGCCGCAAGGCAGTGACGTTGGGTTTGAGTGCAAATCGTAGTTTAGTAATTTCTTATTTTTCATAAAACACGCTAACACTGTCAATGTACAAGGAAATAGAGCAAAAAAATGAAGGAAGATCGAAGTAGAAAAATTCTAAGGCCGTGTGTTGAGTAGTTTATAATTTGATTTCAGAGACGGTTTAAAACTATTATTAGATCTCGAAGTTCCTTCGCCCGTAATGCTACATAACCTCCTTCCACTTTCACTCTTCTGCTCGTTCGATGTTTAATTCCCCTGCGTGGAGCGTTTTACATCAAATTACCACGTGATTTATATTTAAAATCCCGTTAAAATTTGGATTTCGCTTTTTTTGTGATCGTTGCCTTTTATGTACATCAGTTATTCCGAGGTGTAGAATAATGTGTAGCCTTCGCTAGAATTACGGCGTGTTTACAAGGAGGCGAATGGCCCAAATGAAATAACCTTAATACGACGACCTCTGCTGGGAGTTTAATTTATTACTTTTCGTGCTCAAAATATTACTATTATTATGTATCGTTAACGAAATTCTATTAAGTGCTCTTGAAGTTGACATTTTTTTGCCTTTCTGAAAATAAATTTGCATTTATGACTAGGCGGACGCTGTCATGCAAATTATAGCAAAATTAGTCATCCTACATGACGTTAATCCTTAATCGCGATGCATTATTCTTTGTTTATGTTGCCGGACATTACGATTTTTAAGAGAAACTTATTTTTTCGAAAGAATTTTCAGTACGAACTGGTCTTTTCCACCAATTTTTTTTAGGACGAACTAGTTTTTCCTAATCTGTTTTTAGGACGAATTAGTTTTTTCAATAGAATTTCGAGGACAAATTAATTTTTCTTACTCTATTTTTACTAGTTTTTCCTACTTGCATTATTTTTGTCGGCTATGCATAATTTTCATAATTTTCTAGCCAATTAAATTTTTAGGAAAAATGAGTTTCAAATCCATTAATCGCGGCCCAAGTTTTAGAACAAATTGAATTTGTCCGGCCTTTTGTTAAAGGTGAACGAATATATCACAAAATTAAATAAAACGACGAGTTATTAAACCCCAACGTGACGAAAAAAGTTCGAAAAATCTTTCGCTTCGATACAAAAATAATTTTAAAAAATTACAGCAACTCTTCATTTATTATGTAACACATTAATTATCTGGTTAAATGATTAAGTTTTTTTTTCGTGAGAAGAGACGAATTTCATCCTTTTCACTTGCGAGATTAAGAATTAACTTTTGAAAACTGTAATTTTTTTTTTTCAAATTCACTATTAAAAAAACGTTATCAATTTTTTATTTACTTGTTCAACTCGTGTGTTATCTTTATGGAAGTTTTCAATGTTAACTCCCGTCAATTGGTGCCGTGCGAAGTGCTGTTTCTCGTCTAATAAAAAATTCAAAAAGTCCCGATTTATGAATTTTCAGTGATCTTTACGTTTCGTTGAAATAAAATAATTCCCAAACATGTTTCAACATAAAAATAATCATAAAATAAAAAAATGGCGCAATAATCGAAAAAAAAATCTCTGCATGCAGTTTTTGTTTCTAATTCCTTAAATTCGTAAATAATAATTAACAACATTTTTCTTAATTCTTTATAATATTTATGACGAATATCACATCAAAACTACTAGTTCGTGTGTTTTTTTTTCCGAGATTTTTTTCATCAGATCATGGCCACCAGGTGGCGCTTCGATAGAAATAAATTCATAATTCAAAGCCATACCCTTCGCTTAAACAACACGTTGCGAAGTGTAATTCTCGATGTAATTGTGTGAACGATAAATAAAACGAATTTCCATAATAAAAATGTATCGAAATTATCGAAAAATGTAGTGTTTATGTCAAACCTACTGGAGGAAAGACTGAAAAGTGTTTCGTTTGATTTATTAAAAAGCGTTAACTGGAATTCATGAGCAAAAGCAAACTCGATTATCGAATGATGACTCATGGTAAAAGTAAAGACGCAGTTACGCGAATAAGTAAATGTGAACGGGATATAAATTGTTCGATAAGTTGGGGGGGCGCGTCAGAGTTTGCATAGAGAAAAAATAGGACGAGAATGAAAATGGGGATGATAGCGAGAGAGCGCGTAGCTCTTGGTTGCATAATCGTCGAGAGTTAATTGTCCAACAAATGAGGCATCGCAGAAGGATGTATTAAGTTTGATAAACATATGTATACATAATATACATATATATATTTATAAATGAAAGAGCATAGCACTCGAGCGACGCAGTGACAGTGACCTATATTTACACCAGCCGCAAAGTCGCGCATCATCGAAGCAATGAATCGAGACGTTATCGCGTGTACGTGATGGATATGTTATTTTTTGCACCGCGACGGACAAATCTTTTTATTTTTCATTATTATTTTCTCCAGAATATTATATTCGCTGTTTAACTTTCCCTCATATCCGTGTACAAATAAACTTTATATGTAACAGCCACGTCAGTATATCGAGTGTCTAGAAAAATTGATGTAAAAGATTCACAAAGCAAAAAGTTTTCTTGGGGTATAAAGATCGATGAACTAATGCTGATTAATTAATTAATGATAGACGATAATAAATAATAAATAATAATAATAATGATAATAAATAATTAATGATAATGATTAATTAACTAATTATGATCAATTAATGATCTTTCAAGATAAAGGGCTTCACATTTTTGTAGTCACATAATTAATTAGGAGTTGAATCAATATCTGGAACTTCAACGTTATTTACTTTCTAGTTTGTTGGCAATTAATAATAAAACATCGATTATTTTCTGACATTTATTTCTCCCGACATGAAAAAATCGTACGTACGTTAAAATTTTTGGATTTTGTAAGATACTTTGAAGGTTTTTGTAAGGAAAAAATGGTCATTGAATTTTGAAAATATTCCTAAATATTCAAGTGATTGGGTTCTTGGTCATTACTGTTGAAAAATTGTAAACTATTCGTTGTAGAATGGTGAAGATTATTACAATAGAAATTAACAGTTTGACGTGTTGTTTTTTTCGCTGTTTAAATGTTTTTACTGTACTTGATAAATATCGATAGAATTAATGACGAGAGTTAAATACTGTAACGGGAGAGACTCAACTCCTGGCACGATTTTTGGTGCGCCAGAAATTTGCCAGAGGGCTACGAGTCCAGCGCTCTCGCGTGAGCGTCGTACCTCCCGGACGAATATAACATTCCGAACGTTTTTTATATTAAATTCTGATTTCTGAACAAAAATAAATCAATCATAGGGAATAAAGAGCACAACACATAAAACATTCAAGTTATTCTAATAAAAGGCCTTAATTTTGACGTGAAAAGTCTTCAGCTATTTTTCTCTACGATTCGCACTCGACCCGCCCATTTCTTATCAAGCAAATCGGATTGGCGAATACAAACCAACTAAAATCTCGTCAACAATGCCTTCGAGGAAAAAAAATGCCTACAGACGTTTTTTTCCTCAAAATTGTGAATTCCAGTTTTTTCCTGTACTTTGAACGTGACTTTCGAGACAAGATGCAGAAACCTCGCGATATATACATATTTGTGGCTACACATTCGTAACGCGTTTCGGATGGTTCGTTTCGAAAGTTGGCCAGCTTCGGTTTCAATCTTGTTTCTTCTCGACAAAAGTGCCCAATTGAATAATCGAATTTTTCGTTTCAACAACGAGTACGTTGGGTATTAGATCATTATTTTCAATGCAGTTAATACATTCACCTTTGAAAATCAACTCAATTTCTAACAACGTGTATGTTACGAACACTCATGACTCTTTCTTTCTGTCTCCCGATGTGCGGTGATTCTCGGTCATCCAGGCGGAACTTTTTATACATATATAATCGAGAAGCTCTTTTTACTATAGTAGCGATGGCCAACAATCACGATAGAAAGTAAAAGGCGGCAGGAGCTCCTGCTGTTACCTTTATCGGTCTATGAGTTCGTATGTTGTGCTTCGTCTACATTTATCTTCGCTGTGCTGACCAACAGCACGAATATATGTATTTCATCGAAGCGTATAATTTGTAGGCAAGATTTGCCATCAATTCAAATTTTTTTTTCGTCCCTAAATATTTAATGTATTAAAATTATTAAATTTTCTATTAAATTTATTATTTATTCAATTATTTAATTTATTATTTATTTAATTATTCAATTTATTGTTTAAATTTGGCTCGTTATAGATCGAATTATTTTTACAATATGTAACTTTTCAACAGAAATAAATTTAAAGCTATTTTTTTTACTGAAATGTGTTTTTTTTTTTACATATTTAAACCCAAATTTTCAACATTCGTTTGACAAATGGTTTGGGTAAATAAAAGTTTGAAAATTTGGATAAAATTACAGAATAGATTTATTTTTAAAAAATTCTATCTCTCATCTAAATTACACCGGAAGAATAAAAACTGCAAGAATATCGCTTTCGTTGTCGCGAAATTCACTTTCGCTTGTCGAGCAATCGCATTATAAAGTAAAGAAAATTCAAATAAAACAACAAAATAACTGTCGAGTGTCCACGAAGCGTCGTAAAATAACGGGAGAAGAGCCTCGAGAGACTTGAAAAAAAAAGTGGGAGGAACAATCCCCGAGGTTCGCAACACTCTAACTGCTCGTAACTGCGACAGTTATTTCGATCTAGAAATTTCCGTGAGAATCAACTCAACAACGCTCTAATTAATTACACAATTTACAAAAATTACAAATGTCGAGTCATCAGACACAAATTATACCTTCAAAGACATTTGTATGTCATACAAAAACAATTCAACAATTCCTATAGATATTTACATTTGTCACAAAAAAAAACCCAACTGCAAATGTCAATTCGAGAACAAAAAATTACACATTTTATGATTTCGAAGTTTGCATTATGAGAACACAACGAAAAGTTTATTTTTTATTGCAATTAATCAGTCTTTTTTCTTTTAATCGACTCATTTTCCCGTCCATTTGCCTTTTAGGTCCTAAAAGAATTTTGTCAAAAAATCACAGCTAATTATAAAAAAATTTTCGAATTCCAAACGTCACATTCTTCTCAGTTATAAAAAATTTGGAAGTAGAAAAAAAAATTTCGAGCCATTGAGTTCAAAAATAAAGTTTCAAAGATCGCTTGGAGAGAAAATTCAACATTTCCTTTATTCTTCATAGAAAGAAAATTAATTGTGCACCCCATTACCGTCCAACAACTATTCCGATAATTCTTCGAAATCGTAAGAGTTCGAACGAAGAATTCATTGTTGCAGAACGAAAATACGAGTAACAGTAATAAAACAATAACAATAATAATAATAATCTGGAGGGAATAATAATAATAATAAACATAAGATTTTGCGGAAATCCGCAATTTTCACGCGGCAACTTCCGCCCAAGTGAATTTCTATGGAATATAAAAATGTATTTAAGCAACATAGAAGAACCTGATGACACGCGATGGCATTGCTTTTCAACATTTGTCATTTGTCTTTTTATGAACGTATGCAAAATACAAAGATATTCTCAGTAAACGACTCAAAATTCGACCCTGACTTCTTTTTATTCGATTTAAGATTTTTTAACTTAAATATTTTGAAATGGAATCCTGAATCGTTTTTTCGATGTTTTTTGATCGAATTCTTTGATTTCGAGTTATTTGATTATTAAACTACTATCTCAACAATAAATACTGGATTTTTTGGTTCTACGTTGTTCCAGGGACATTCATAAATGTGAAAATATATAAATAGTCATTACTTTTTAATTGCACAATTATAACATATAAAAAATACTCGAATTTTGTACGTTTTAACTAAAAAACTCATTTCCTACGAAACCATTATGTACACCGGGATGGCAATTCTTTTACAAACTCAATGCACTCCAAAGAAGTTTATAGAATTTTTTCAAATTTTTTCGTAAGGTGGTTTTTGTTTAAATAATTCAAATAAAAACAGTTAATTTTGATTTTCTTGATTTCGGGCTCACATTCGGTGTCAGTGGCACCAAAAATCTCTCAGAAGAATTTCCACTCAATTGAACGTCAACAAACATTTATGCAAAGCAAACAAATTCTTGGACACAAGTTTCCACAAGGAAAAACCCCGAAATTTGGCTTTAACAATATTTTTCGCTCTCCCTGAGATTTTTTTTCTCTTTTTCGTTCTTAACGTTGAGGTTTTGAATATTTTTAATGTATAAGCAAGTGCTTTAAAAATTACTCGCGTTAGAGTGTTTATTGGAGCATCGACTAAAATAAATGAGAATTGAGCGATTAAAAGTCATTCTGCGATTATATTTCGTTCGAAATTCGAGTGTTTTCCATTATCGTAATGAATAATTATTAGAATTTTTATTTCCAGAGGTCATTTCAACGACACAATAAATTTTTTCTACAAAATATCAATCAACAGTTACCTCCAAATGATAGAAAAGAAAAAAATGTATTCATGACTAAAAAATCATTGTAAATAGTTGTTCAAATTTTTTTATGATCTATTTGTTGATTCACGAAAAAAACAAATAATAAGTGAACAACAAAATGAATAAAGTTAATAAACGTTACCAATGCACAATCAAAATTGGATAAAGATTAATCCATTTTTTGCATTATTTTATTTATTTACTTATATTTGAAATCCTCATAAAAAATGCACATTCTCGTAATGAATAAAAACTGATGTAATTTTGATAATGAAAAAAAAAAAAAAAAACACGTAAATAACTCATATGTGGATACATATTTATGTCTGTGTTTGTAGGTCATAATTTTGTGTATATTAACGCCACGTGTTGAAATTACATCCGATATCACACCGAGATATCGTTCAAGTCAATTATATATTTTCTTCTATTCCCAAAAAGGAACGGAAGAGAGAGCGCGTGAAAAATAAAAGAAAAAGAGAGAGGGAGAGAGAGAGAAAGGAAAAAAAATAAATGAATGCGATAGTATCAACGAAGTATTTTCTGCAAACAGGCGTATCCGGAAACTAACGTGAGGAATAAAAGAAGCATTGTAGGCTTGTCTCGAGAAAATCGTAAACCTGGCAACGTTTGCATTGTACTTGATGAGTGCATATATATAAATACGTAACAGATGGTTGGTGTTAATTGTATAAAAAGGAAACGTGGAGCTGAATATGTCTAGCCCTGGTGGCCTGGTCCAATTTTTTTTAATTCCCAAGTTCCTCGTTTTTCTTCTTTTTTTTACACACGAAAACTTCTTTATTTTTTTTATTTCAGTACCTGCGATAAAAGAGACGCTCGTAACGATAATAAATTATTGCTCGTATTATAACCATTTGTCTCACTGACTCCAATTGCCAGCAATTTTAGTTTATTGGCTAATAAAATATAGAAGAAAAATAATTGCTCACTAAAATACTGAAAAATGACAATATATCGACGACTTTTTGGATTTATTGTAAATTTCTAAATAATCGAAAGTAGAAAAACTGTAAAATTTTAGATGTGTTGCCATGCACTCAACAATAAATCATCTCGTTTCGATTAATGTTCGGATACGAATCGTAAACGAAGAAATTTTTGATCATTCTTAAAAAATGTGTGACCAAAAGTTATACTTTCTCGTGAACACAGTTTTGATCATTTTTTCGGACCATTGTTGATGCTTTTCCAAAAAAAAAATAACTCAAACGTACGAGTCATTAAATGTTATAAGTAAAAAATAAACGTAACGTAAAAAATCGATTGTCCAAAAATATTCTTATTCAGTAGTGTAACGATTTACAGTTCATTTATTTCAAAAATTCCAGCAATCGATAACACGTTGCAGCTACAAGAAAAAAAATCTCATTTCTGCTTGACAGATTCCCAGACATCGAAATGTTTTCAACTTTTTTTCTTTTAAATAGTATTTTTGAAAATGGTTCTATCTCGAAAACTAAACGACCAATTTTGATGAAATTTGGTACAGAGAACCTTCGCCTAATAATTAAGTCTTGGTCAAGTTTTTTTTTTACATTTAATCCGCACAGTTTTTTTTAAGTAAAAAAAGAAAACAAATCTTCATAAAATCCCGTTTCTACGATTCAAACCTGTTTTGTTAAAAAAAAAATGAATTAAAAAAATTTGGCCGCGACTGGTTTTTATGGTGAACTTTAAGAAAAAAAAAAAGCATTGGTTCATTTTTGAGTTGAAGCGTTTCTTAATGACATTTTTTACATTGATTGACAAAAAAAAACATTTTTTCAAAGAAACAAGAATTTGTTTGAAAAGAAACATTTTCTTGGTATAAAAGAAAAAAAAAAGTTGAAATTTATATTATTTTTCCGTGTTTTTACACATACGTGTGACCTTAATAAACCGACGTTTGTAACCATCAATAGTAATGATGGCGTCGATTCTGCACTGAGATAAATATCTAGACTAAGAATATGTAAAAAGTTTCCCACCATTTTTCCAACAAGAAACAATAATTCCACTCAATATGATAAGCCTAAATGTTTGTGTTTCTTTCTTTGCGTAACCATCTAAATAACTCGACAAGCAATGAACGAATCGTTACCAAATTTGGCATCCGTACGGTTCGTGCGACGGAGTGGAACAAAGGACGAAAAAAAATGGACGATTTTTTTGTTCCTTTGTTTACAGTTTCCTAGGCCCCCGGATGTCGAATCACAAATTTCTTTGTGTCACTAATACTACGCGAAAGAAGCCGCAGCTAACAGTATTGGAATTCGATAATATTGTTACGATGACAGCTGGCCATTATTTATTTAAAAAAAAAACAAAGAAGAGTAACTTTTCGAATTTTTCATAATTCATACTTACATCAAAAGTCTGTGTTGCTTCAGACGTTTCAGTGATAAGTTTTCACTCCGAGAAACTAGAAGTTTCTGATTGTACGTAGTGCTGCACTTGTGATTAATTGTTTTTGTTATAAGCGATAATATTTCATGGATTCACCCTCATAGCTTTGATAATTGTGTCTAATATTTTCGACATACTTGTGACTGCGTGTATATGAAAATAAATAGAAATAAGTGTATAAGGATTAATTACATTGTGTAGGCCGGGGTCAAATACGATAGGAGGTGACAGGTAAAAGCACGGAAAGGCAGGCAGAGCGTGATGCCGGGCATTGTCTGACTCGTATACACGACTGGTACGTTGCTCAAGTGGTTTGTTTCCACGCTTTCGTGGCTTTCCGTGGAACGAGCGTTTTCTGTACTCTTCGCGCTCTCGATCCGTACACACACTCGTTACAAATACAAATAAACACACACACGCACACACACAAATAAATGCATCAATATATAGATATATATTTATTTAGACATATGAATAAAAAAAAGATACAAATAGAGAGAAAGAGAATTGAGGAGAGAAGAGACTAGAACACGCGCTTTATAACCTATGGTACATGGTCGCGTCAAGTAGACTGCGTATAAAATTTTATTGTAACAGTGGAACACGCGTGCGTCTCGGAATAATCTCATTACACTAATATACGTCATATATATATACATTATACAGGGTGAGTCTTTTTTCTTCGAGAAAATAAATAACCAGAAACGAACTGAACATTAGTACGAAAAGTTTAAAACGAAATTTCTTCGATTTTTTGAGTGTTTTATGAATTTGGGAGTTGACGGTTAATTTTTTCAAAACTTGGATACTTGGCTTGTGAAAAAAAATGATCAAGTTTCGGGGTAAATTTCTAATAGGGAATTTTGTATGACGCGACCACGTTTCCCTCAATTTTTAGAACGTGGCTACGGTACGTGAAGTAGGTGTTTTATCAACTGTCGAAATAGATCAGTGGCGTGCGCGAGAAGCAGCACTTTCGACTGCTAGGAGTTTACAGCGCACTTTTAACTTTCAACTCTTTGTAGTTAAGAAAAAGATCTGCTCCTCGTACTCGCCCACCACTAATCCATCTCCGAAAATACTAAAAAATACACTTTCCGTACTGCAGACACTCGAAAAAGCTCGGAAACGTGGTTTTGTTATGTAAAGTATCGTGTGCATCTCGCAGACACAGCGCAACTACTAGCGCCTCGCGCGGCGAGCAGTAAAAGTTCACTTTGCCAGACTTTGCCTCCTCGATTCACACTGTACTGTTTTTTTCCCGTTCGGTAAGGTATTCAGAGTCATTCCAATAACTTCATTCTTTCGAATGTGAACTTGTTCCTTGTATCGATTTTATTTACTACATGTAAAAGCAATTTACTTTTCTTTACAACACGTTCTATTGTGATCGATAGGAATCTGCCAAAGATATGGCTTCCTTTTGATAAAAAAATCAAGTTAACCTTCGAACGCCCTTGATACAACTGCGAACGGAAATAGAACGGGTAAAAAACGAAAAAAAAAACACCATTCTCTTGTCCCTTCAAAATCAAAGAACTGTTCCAACGATTTCTTTGTCGAGTATATACTTTCTCGAGATAAAAACTCGTGTTACCTTGACAAACTCACTGTCCACGTAGTTATCAGCCGAAAAAAAATGGTTAAGAGTATGAAAAGGCCAAAAAATATTTTTTAAATACTCATTTTTACATTGAATCATTATTTTTTTTTCACTGCTAATTGAACTCTTTTGTTCTTACGATACAAATCGAATTTCTGCACGTATTTTACGTCAATATTTTTACATTTTTTTGTATTTTATACTGACGTAAAGAGTTGATTTAGGATCGAAAAAATATCGAGGTTCTTAGTCGACGAAAAAAAAAAGTATTTCAGACTTTTTTTTTTATCAACTGAGTTATTGTTGTTTGTTATTGTTTTATTGAAAATGCAGAGAGACAGTTTCGTCTTAACTTGATTGACACACCCTGTATATATGTATAAAGTAAATAAAAATATCGGAATCCGAGATCGCACAATTTCTTGTATCTCAATGTTTGCACACAAGTCTCTCATTTTTTTTTCTTTCATCTTTCTTTCCATCTTCAAGTAGACCTATTTAATTGTTGTTTCTATATGTGGAACGTGCGATATTCTTGCAAAGAGTTCCGAGCATGTACGACTTAAATACATTAACATTTTAACTCGTAATACACTCGACTGGTAATTGTTTCTTTTTGCCTCGATCGTTTTTTTTTCTCCTTCCTCCTTCCCGCCTGCTCGTCAATTTCTCATCAATTCTAACCGACTTACGGTAAAGGGAAGAAAAATGATGATTTTGTTTTGTCCGCTTCGTTTGTGTCTCTTGCGATCTTTCGCGTGTCCGGAATACTCGTCATTTCCGTAAGTCAAAAATATCATCGTGTACATTTCGAAAGTTCGAATTAATATGTTTATGCGCTCGCTCGCGCAGCCGTATAATAAAATAGAAAAATATAATTACGATGATTAATGGCTTTCGTTGAAATTGACGTGTAGAAATCATCCGGACACGTGTCAGCGAATATGAATTTCACTGATCTCCAAATAATGGAGGTGAATCTATTTTTCATGCATTTTTTTTTTCTCAGACAATACAAAAATCGTTACGAGCACGAAATATCGAAAACTTCGGGTTTCGAGAGAGAGTAATAATGAAGACTGCACTTTCGTTTTAAAGAAAAACGTATCGAACACGAATTGCAAAAAAAAAAATCAACTCAGAAGTAATTTTTTCGGCAGATACCTTTCGTTTTAATTTCGACTCCATTTTTTTTCAACATATTTTACAACATATTTAAAAAGTGTTTGACTTGCTTCGCGGAAGACGCAGGCAGCTAAAAATATTTACTCATCGGTGAAATCAGCTGCGTACACATTGAATTATTTTTAAATATTCTCCATTATTTTTCGATCAATTTTTTTTTTCCGGTCGCCATACATACGGCTCCATCGATTTTTCGAAACTCGTAACTAGTTCATTTTTCGGAATATTAACTTTCTCCATTTTTTTTTATCCGCCTACATTTTTTCATGTATTCAACAATGTTTATTTTAAGAGATGACTCAGAAACTCGTTTTTGGCAAACACAAGTGTCTTAACAACTGAACTCATTATTCCTCCTATTCCTAAAGTAATCTTTTTAAAAATATATTTCAAAAATGGTTTTATTGCCAGAGAATCTTTGCTCTTTCGAAGTAGCAGTCTCGCTAAAGCATTTTTCTACAGTTTTTATGAAATTTAAATACTAACATTATTATTGTTATCATTATTATTATTGTTGTTATTCCGTAAGTTATTTACAAGGTTTTGAAAATTAACCGAAGAATTAAGTTTTGAACCTGACTGTGGCGAGATTATTACGTTAAACGTGTGTTTACTTCTGTTTCATCTCTATCAGTAGAAACAGAAACAACGAAAACAAGTGGATCACGATGTTTTTTTTTCGACTGTTTTTTAAATCTGACTAATCGGTCATTTTTAATACAACAAGTCTCATTCGAAAGGTAAGAAGTTTTGCTACACACTGTTTAATTTGGTTTTTGAAAATCGGTAACATTTTTAGAGCAGCGAATCTTCGAAGTATTTGGTCACTTGGTTTTTTTTTTTTCGTCATTGCTTTTCAACTTATTGCGAAGAGTAATTAATAATGTTTTACTGTATTTTTGAAATGTTGCTTCTCTTGTACTTTCAAGTTGATCAACTTCATCCTAAAATATCTTTTTCAATAGACTTTTGAGTGGAACATCTTGATCCTAAAATAACTTCGTACCAATTAAGTCGAGCGGAATATCTTAATTACTAATTATCTTTTTATCATCAGGATATATTTTCGAGACGAGATATTTTAGTATAAATATCCTTTCAAGTGGGAATTTCTAAGTAGTACTTTTTTTCGGAATATCAACCTTACGGTTGTACTGTTGGTTTTCGTATAATTTTATTCCTAAATCAAGAAAAATTGACCCCAGCTACTTTACGAGCTAATAGCTCCTAGCAAAGTGGATATTTTTTGAGACATTTATTTTTAAAAAAATCCTACGAATTCTGACAAATCGAATGGCAGGAAGCTCAATATTGAGAGACGATTAGTTCGACAGTGATTGGAGTTTGAAAAAAAAAAATGTAATTCAGTTTTTGCGAAAATGTACGAATGCATTTTATAATTTCCTAAATGAAAATATCATTGAAAACGTTAGGACGATAAGCAAACTTACGAAACCAAAATTGAAAGAATTTTCGTTCCATTGAAAAGGATGAAAATTGAAATATTAACCATGCTCGAGTTAAAAAAAAAAAAAAAAACAAAAAAAATGAAGAATTTTCGTTCAATTGTCAGTTTTGAAAGTAGCAAATAGTCGAAACCAAAGGAAAAACAATAAGAAAAAACTAACCTCAACTTTTGAAGCGTATTCCTCGGTGAGAATTTCGCTCTGTCTGGTAAGTTCCTGATTCCTTTCGAGAAGAGCTTTGCCGAGTTCGGCAGCGAGAACGAGATCTCTCTCTCGTTGTTTCAGTTGTTCGAGAGGATCGGCAGCGGTCTCTTCATGATCGAGAGAATTTCTTCGTGCTTGTAAATCGGAGATCATGTCTTCGAGAGCGTAGGGCTCGACGTTGTTATCTTTTCTCGGTAGCATTCTCGCGAAATCTCAATATATATTCAACGATGTTTGGTTTTTCGTAGCGTGAATGTCATATTATAGCATCGAGTGGGAGAAGTCGTAGAGAACCGATAAAGTGAATGAGAAAGGGAGAGAGAGGGAGAGCAGAAAAGATAAAAAAAAAAAAGTAACGTAAGACTTGGAATGGCGCGTCACGCGAAACAGGTGGCTTGTGTACGTAATTCAATTCGTGCGTCAGAAACAAACGAAGCGTCAGTTTCAAGTCCCATCTCACTCGCACTTTCCAGTCGAAATTTGCACCCACGAGTTTTCAAACTAGACACACAGTCGCACTCGAAGAGTAAAACAAAAAAAAACCAAAAAAATGGTAGAAGAGGGTCGCTCGAAGTATTCCGATAAATATTTTATTGAATAGCGGGTGGAGAAGTGTTCGGATGATCGATTCAATTTGTGCGTATTGGTGAATTATCACGTAGCGATGTAAGCTTATCGGAAAGCGAGATTATAGACATATATACACGACAATCACAATGGTTTACAGTAATTGAAGGTGACGCGTGGCGACCTCTGGTGTCGAATAATCAAAACGGATAAAAACAATTGACACTAGCGGGCGACTCTGCCACGTGCGAATCTTGGATCGTACAGCTGACTTTTTCGTCCCCTCTGTTCGGCTCTTTCGTTGATGGTTAGCGAGAGCCGTGAAAGAGTGAACTTGCGGTAACGAAGTTCGTCTGCGTCCTCACCTCGTCCTCGACTCGACGATCGATCAACCATTCCTATATCTTTTTTTTTTCCAACCCACTCACACACACGGTTCTTCTTTCATATATGAGTGTGAAAAAAAACAAAGAGAACAACACTTCGTGAGACTCGCGAATTATTTATTTCGTTACAATTTATTAAGGCGTTTGTTCTCTTTCGTGTGATCGTCACGGTTTCGCGCTCTACTCGCTACGAATCGGAGCTAAGGATTTAAAGGAAAAAATAGAGGATGAAAAAAACAACAACTACGAAATAGGGGAAATAAGGAGAGCGGAAGTCACGGATAGTTTGCGAACTCGGGTAAAGCCTGACGCCGGGAGAGTCCGCAGCGAACCTTTTGCACTGGTGCTTGTTCGCCGCGCTCTCGTTACGAGCTCCGGGCTCCTTCGATTATATTCACGCGACTATATGTGTACATACGTTTTTTTTTAAATATATATATGTTGATTGATATACGTGTATCGGATAGACTTGCAATATTTATTATTCGAAACTGTCACTGTGTTATGTATCGGAACGATCGAAATAGAGACTGGGAGATTCGATCGCTTTGATCAATAAATATATATATACGTTTTGCGGTACAACTTTGTTTTTGTCCCGTTTACCGTTTATGACTTGTCTTCACTTTTTTTTTACATTTATTTATTGTACTTTCTTTATTATTTTACACTAACACGATCGTCGTCGTCGTCGACGTCGACGATTGTTTTTAATCCTCTTCAATTCACCGTCGCTATCTCCCTCGTCAAAACACAAATATTCCATTATCGGATTGTACCGAACACACACGCACTTCGACAAACCTTTCAGTTAAATCGAAAATTGATAAACTCATTACGAACACACCCAAGTTTCTTCCGATCTCGTTTCACCGAACCTATGTCGTTACTTTTGTTTGCTTTTATTTATTTATTTAACACATTTGATCAAAATGTTTCATTGAGAAATGGACACGAGAAAATACGCGCGCGACTACCACCGTGCGCGGCCAGGTAGTGACTCACATGCGACTCACCGAAGACCGCGATCCCCGAGTCCCGAGTAGTGGTGGAAAATAAATATTACGGAATAACTCGGCGTGCCCTGCTCCCGGAACGGTCGACTACTCTACCCCCCTCCCTTCCCCTCCCACTCCTTTCCCTATTCGTTAAAAGAGAAAGAGAGAGAACGTCCAACGCCATCACTTGCCTTCTCTGAACTCACACACACCTGTGTTTTGCCGTTGCGGTAGATATGGCGACAATGGAAGGCTAATTTATTGTTGATTGCGTGATTGAAAAAGTTTAATATAAATTTTGCACATCTTGTAGAACAAAACCGAAAACTTTTGCACGCAGAAAATTGATCCCCATTTGTAGAATATTTTGCAACGACAATTTATATCGTCAGCTGTAATATTTTTCATTCATATATGATTTGCTTTTTGAAAACCTTAAACACATTTTTATTTTCCAATTAATTAGGAAATCTTTATATGACAGTAGAAAGAATATGATTTTAAAAAAAGTATGCTAAAGTTTTAATACGATTGACCGTTTAATTCTTCACATGTACGAAATTAAAATTTGTGCACGCGAACGTCGAGCGCTCTCGGCGTCCGCGACCTCTCTCTCTGTCTCTTTCTCGCTTGGGAGCCATGTACCCTTCCCCCTCTCCTCGCCTCACGGTCGACCTCCCACTCTTTTGCCGCACTCAGGTGAGTTCGGAGCACCGTAGAGTGGAAGGGACTGGTGCACGGCGCGAGAGTTGCTGGGTAGGAAACGTACGAGAGATTCAAGTTCGCACGGCGCCCCTCTCCCTCTACTATGTTGTTTCGAAAACTCAGCCGTTGCACTCTCAAAAATCAAAGAATCACTTCTCGAAATTGTGGTATCTGTAAAAAATTCTTAATTTAACTATTAATGACTTTTTTTCATCCTGTATAACTATTTCGAAAGAAAAGAAAATTAATCGCAAAACTTCGAGAATTTTGACTTCATTTGTTTATTATTTTTCAATGTTTTGAAGGGACGTTGAACACAACTTCTCACGGAGATTATATTCGAAAGAGTTATTTATTAACGATTTTTTGTTGTAAATATAGATAATAATGAATTTATTGAAATCGACACCATGTTGAAATACAAAATTATGATTATATTTTTATCCTGAACGCACAAAATTGTGATAATATTTCATTTCATTTCACAGTCGTAATCATAACACGATCTATTCAACTTTACGTAATTCATAACGAAACTCTTGTGGTAATAAGTAATTGGTGCAATTTTATTCCTCCTTCTTCACCTCCCCCCCCCCCTCCCTCCAAAACTCGTTCGCTCTCTCTCTTTGGCTTTGTCCTATTTGCGCTCAGTCAAAGACAAAATTCTCGGGCTTTTTCTTTGTTCCAAACTTTTCGCTCGGACATTGAAATAAGAACGATTCGCTCCGACAATCGCGAACTATGGTACGCTCGTTGGCGTTGGCTGCCAGGTGAACGTCACCGGCCAATACCCGTTCGGTTTACACACACACATCGACTTTTACCTTCACATGTATCGCACTCCCCCACTTTTCTATACGTGCTCTTTGTTTTTCCATCCCCTTTACAAACGCCGTGCATCGAGACTCGCTACTTAGAGACGAAAACTCTTGCGCACATCATCGCACAGTTTCACATCGTTTTCTTTTTTATTAGAAAACTTTAAAAATGTTTTTCATTATTCGATTACAATTTCACCGCTTGGTAATTCGAACAAAAATCATCCATCTTCGACAAATTTTTGACATTGATTTCCGGAACTAATAATATTTTTATTTCTTGAAATTCGTTTTTTTGTAGATTTTGTATCAATCGTTCGGAATTTTGCATTGGAATATGCAAAAAGGGAAAAAAGTTTGAAAAAATTCATAATCATTCAAAAAAGTCTATGGTTTACTGAAGAATTTGGAAAAAAATGCAGTTTGTTGATATTTTTTCTATGTTTACGACAAACAAGAAACCGAAATTTTTTTCCGATTTTTATCGAATTTCTGAAAATAGAAATTTTGTTCACGTAACGTGTTCTTTGAAAATTTCAGCTTTTTTTTACTTGGGAAATTTTTGATGAATTGGTAAAGAATCGAATTACTGTAAAAAAAAAAACCAACGATTTGTTACGAACTTCAATCCGTTGACGATAACCTCTATGACAGTCTTTCCAATCTCTGAATTTTGCGCCCCTATTATCCTGAGATATAGTAAAAAAATACCGGGTTTTCCTCGTATGCATAAAAATCCAAAAAAGTATATAAATTACCAAACATAACCCCCTCGTTCAATTGGGATTTTTAAATCCACGTGGTATTTTTGATCAGGCATTATACATTAGGACAAACACGTATCGAACAAAAAATATATACCCGCAAGCAAGCAACGAGCAGGCAAAGTGGATGAGGGTCGTTGTCCCAGGCGACGAGAGAATAAACAATCGTCGTACAGTATATCAGTGAGGATAAAACACCTTGACTGTAAATGAACGAGGCCAACGGGACGAGTTTTCGTAACGATAATTGAGGAGCGAGGATAAATCGCGAACGATAATTTGGGGACAGAAAAAACATAAATTTCACGTTTCTTGATCAGCTGTTTTGATTGTATTAATAAACCACGAAGTGGAGAGGGTAAAAATTGAAAAAAAAATGGCGTATCGACAAGCGCAGCCAGTGCAGGATGAAGTCGAACTCGAGACGATGGCGGATGCCGAATTGTCGCGATTAAAAAGACAATATAGAATGATGGAAAACGACAGAGTGGCATATGCGGACGATGCAAAACTGCAGCTTCGTAATCAGCAAAGCATGATCGTTCGTCTCGAATCAGAAAAGGCTGATCTCGTGTTGGCTATTAGCGCAGCTAAGTCCAGAAGTAATACTCGTAAGGACGAAATGATGGACGAAAGACTCAAGTGTCTTCTGGCAAAACGTACGAAGTATATCGAAATGATTGAGAGCGAAAGGCAGCAGATTCACGAGTTGCAGGAACAGATCGTCAAGGTACTGTGCGAACTGATAAAAAAACGACACTGTACTAAATTTTTGGCGCCGGTAAGGCAGTCAACTAAAGTTTTAGTGCCGGTAAAACAGTTGACTAAATTTTGGGCGTCGGTAAAGCTGATTACTAAATTTTCTTTGTTATTTTACATAATCGCGGTTACAATAGGTCTCGAAAGAAGTGACCGCTTCGCGAACGTCGATTCGAACGGATTCTGAATCCAAAGAAAAAACCACGAAACAAGAGAATTTTGTTTCCACTCTAGAAAATCGTTTAGACATGTCAATCAAACGATTTAATCTCCTCGTTGCTGACAATGCTAAGTTGAGAAAGAAAATCGATAGCTTGCTGAAGGAACGAGCTCAATTCAATGCTCAATGGACGAAAATGATTGGTCAGCTTAACACCGGCAAAATGATTATTAACGACCTTATCGAACAAGCTACCGTCACTTTCAATCAAAGAGACGAGGAACTGAACAAGATACACGCCCTTCGCGAAAGGTCATACTTTATATTATGTTTATAACTGCGAATGTCCACTTAGGCACTTTTTGATTTTAAATAAGGCACTTGACGTTTTTTCGCGTTCGTCGTAAATTGGAACAATAGAATTAAGAAATGAACATTTAAATCGTAGAACAAAAGGAATGTTGCGCGACTGCACACGTATCTTTTGCTGCCACACTTGTTTACACTGGGTCTGTGAGACCCGGCTAACTTGAGGATGTTATTACTTCGACAAAACTAGGTCTACTTTTTATTTTTTCGGCTTCAAAACCTGACTCTTGTCGTCACATCTGTAGTTGTAGCCAAACGCACACTTACAAGTGGGTTTCACACCCAAGAGTGTGCTCCACGATTAATATTTAGATAAAAAAATTTGGGTAACCAAACAGAGGAGCTCGAGATTTGAAGGCTCACACGTCGGAGATGTGCGAACTGCAACGAACCCTAGACAACGAGCTCAAACTTCAAGAATTTCTCGGTGTGAAAGGTCAGTACCGAGAAACGGCGGATTTAAATGCAAAAAAGGAAGCTGAGCGTCAGGCTAAGAAGGAGGAGGTGCGCAACAGCGTCGCCGTCTACACTGACATATTGAAACACGTGAAGCAATTTACTGGTATGTACAATTTTCCGTACTTTGTTTATGTTTTTTATTTGCACATGAAATAATATTTTTCTACGCGATGAAACTATACGATCAACAGGCGAGGAAGAAATCGATAAATTGACGTCACATTTCGTCAAACAAGAGGAAGAGAATTTTGCTCTTTTCAACTACGTCAACGAACTGAACGACGAATTGGAGGGTCTGCAATCGAGAGTTGCACAGTTGAGATCGGCGATTGACGATGCTCGAGCACTTAATGTTCACCGAGGCAATCAGCAGGCTGAAACACTCGAAAAAATATCGAAACAACTTGAAGAACAGACTGCACTAGCAAATGAAGCCGAAAATAATCTCGCTGAGGTGGTCATAATTATCTGGATCGTTTAATTTTTCATAATTTGCCGATAAACATAATCCATATACAGGGTGTCCAAAAATTCTTTAGAAAAAATACCAATAACTGGTAAAAAAAACCCTTGAGGACCGCGAGTGACGTTCAAAGTGCCAAAATTCCTGATTTTTTTTAAATTTATCAACAGGGTATCCCAAAAGTGATGCTAGATTTTAACGCCCTAGAATAGATTGCGCAATTCTGAAACGAAAAGTCCTCAGCCATTTTGCTCTCCGTCACACCGTTTCATAATAACTGATCAATTAGTGACAGCGGAGAGAGTTTACTGTACCACGAAGCGGACGTTGTCTGCGGCTTTCCGTCCTCAACCTCGCACCTAAACAACCTTGAATAAGCTCCAGCGTGGGGCAGCTAAGTTGACGGAGAAAGCACTCGCTCCGCCCGAGGCGCATTTCGTTCGCTATCCTCAATGAATTAATAATTAAGCAACGGTGCGGCGTACATGAAAATCGCTAAGGACTTTTCTTTCTAGAATCGTGCAATCTATCCATCAATGTAAAAAAATAAAACGACTTTTTGGACACCCTGTATATTTAATTTGAAAAAACATGACATTTTCGTGTTTTCTAGGTTTTACCTCTAAATTATTCATCAAAATTCGTTTTCAAGTGCTTCACTAGCCAGTGAATGTTTTTTAATGAGTATTTCAACTATTCTTCTGTAAATGACAATCTCTGTCTGTAACAATAATTTATTCGTTCCAGTGCAACGATGTACTTGAAAAGCTCCTCAAAGGCATTGACACGCTCTTTAAAGCAGTGCGTTGTGATAACTCACCGATTCTCGATTTACTCGGTGACAATTCGAAGGTCACGATGAATAACGTGATGCTGTATCTCGGAATAATTGAAAAACGGATCACCGACATGTTTAATAAAGTTCATTGGATCGATTCCTCGACAAAGAGCGACACGATCCGTCTCAATGAAGAGAAAAAACCACAATTAAAAGTCACCCCTCTTCCTCTAATCGTACCCAGCCAACCTTGCTCCCTGTAAGTTTTTTCCCTCCATTTTGTCCTCTCCCCACTTTAGAAAACTTTGGATTCGATTCCGAAATGTCAAAAAAATGCAAGTATTCAAAGTTCATAGATGAAATTAAGAAATTTTCATTTTAATTATATAGAGTGTCTCATTTTTGACAATCTACGTAAATATCTTCGAAATTTAATATTTTCTGAAAAAATGTTCCTGACAAGATATCCCGAAATTGACCTTGCAATTGATCTTGAAGGTGCACTTTACCAGAAATTGTCGAATTTCAAAGACATTCGCGTGGATTGTCTGAAATGGGACACCCCGTATATTTAATTGGCTATTATTTTTTAATTAGAGTCTCACTCAACTTTCTATTTTTTGAAAATCTACGAATTTGCATAAAAACCGAGAACTCTTTCAACTTCAAGAAATCTACTGAAAAATGGAGACCTAAAAGAGCCTGAAATCGGACATTTATGAATCGAATACAAAGTCCTTCATATTTCCTTTATTCACTTCGTCTTTCACGCCTTTTCCCAATTTGCCATTCGTTAATCGATCGATTATTATCAAACACGAGGTGTGTCGAGAAAGAAGAATTGCAATACGTTTCCGAGGGTCCGGAAGCACCACTTACGAGAGACGAGGCTATCGCTAAACTGGAGACAAGACTACAGGAAGATTGCTCCGACCTTATTCATAATGTTTCCGGTTGTCACTTGCCTGCTGCTCGAAAAATAATGCAGAAACGCTACCAGTAGCCATTAAATGTATTTTTAATATATTTATATTCATTAAATACACATTTTTATACAGTGACGTACAAAACCATTGAAACACAATAAGTTTTTTTAAATGCTCTAATAATTTAACTGATCAGCCATTTTTAATGCAATAAAAGGTTCGAAAGCGGGTGGAAGTTCACTAAAAACTGCTTTTTCGGTGTTTGCTAATTCGTCAATTCATTGAACCCACTAATTTTCGAAGCAATCAATATCGTTTTGTTCCACTCGTTTCGTACATGACCGTATATAGTAAATATTTATTTATATATTCACTGAATATACTGATTTAAAAAAACAAACATTAAATAAGTATTTGTGACGTCATAAAATCGCCATATTGGAGTATATAAGAGTGCGGCAGTCGTCGCGCTGGCTTTTTCGTATCTTTTTTTTTCAATTAATTTTTTAATAGTTGGCGTCGAGCCGCTACCGCGCCTCTTGATATCAATAAAATATACAGATATACGAATTGTATTATAAAGTGGAGCTGTGTCCACGGTTTTGCCCGTGGCTAGAAATATCGTCGTCAATGCAACTGTGATTGATGACAAAAATTGCAAATTTTTTAATCAATTTACGAAAATAGCTGTATCTTTTTTTCTATTCGACATTAAAATCGCATCCACCAGTCATTCTCTTCGTTATCAAACTATTTTCAAATTGGTGTTTCGTGTTTTTGTTTATCTGCATTTTTGAATCACTGGTGAATTTCTAAAGCTCGACATCACTTTGATTCTGTTTCAAAAAAAGATGGAAATAGATTGTAAAAACAAGTTTTTTTCAAATAATCCTCAAGTGCATATCAAAAGGTAAAAAAATGGCGTAAAAAAAAAGGAAACAAATAACAAAATGGGCTTTTTCATGTAAATTTCGTCAATTTGATAAGAAAAAAGAGGAAAAGACACGGCTAAAGGATATAAATTACATTTTTAATAAGTCGACGCATTTTTAAATGGCGTCAAGTTGAAGCGTGAGAGTAATGGAAAAAGGTCGAATCAGAAGTATAAACACCCGGCGCGACTTGACTTGGCCGTTTGCGACATTTTTCTCTTTGTACTTGGCGCTAAGACGCTGCAGCGTCTGTAGATACTGAGCAAAAATTCCAATAGTAATTATTATTGAAATTCGTATAATTTTCAAGCTGCCGAAGTTCAAAGCAACAGGAATGAAGTTGAATTGAGAAAACCAAAAATTCGTATTCTCTATATTTTTTAAAAAATGGGACTGAAAAATTGTTCTAAAAAAATAGGTCAAAATTGCAAACTTAACGTAAAATGGCTCCATATTGTGTTTTAACTGCTATTCGTTGACGATTCCAAGGCAAATTTTTATTTACGCAATTATGATCAATATTGCAAAACGACGTGAATGTTTTTTTCATTATTTAACATTTTCTTCGAGTTTTCAACTTTTAGTTGCATCAAAATTACGAAACAGAAGAATTCATCAAAGCAGCTTTTTTTCTGGCTGCTTTAGTGATTCTTTTGAGTTCAACAATTGTTCGTTTTATGTGTGCGAGTTGGTTCTCCACGTCTTCCTGACCAACTTCGATCGGATATCCTTTTCTTTTACACAATTGTTGATACATGTTCCAACAACAAAATTTCACTCTTGTCAACTCGAGATTCTTTGCAGCTGCTGTTGCTTTTATTCGTGACACGATCGTTTGCCATCTCAGTGCTTGGGCTTTTACACGTTCGTACTTTCCCTGCAGAAGGGACAGTTCGTTGTTCAGATCAACGAGCATTTGACCCTTTTCTTCCGTCATGTGTTGCTAAATGAACAAATTAATAAAAAAATATTTGAAAATATTTTTTCATTTGTTTTCTTACGATTGTACACTATTTATGAATATTTGGATTTGAAAGAAATAAAGTTGCATTTCTTTTAACTATTTTTTAAATTTATATTTTTTTATACTTCAAAATTTGTGAAATTTTTTATTTTTGGTTTCTTTCAATATTTCTACAGTTTTTTTTTCTTGACAGTGTTAAACTCTCCAGTAAATCGTTTTAATGAGAAATTGGGACAATTTTACCATTTCTGTGCCAGTGAGCTCCAGAGCCTCAAGATTTTGATCTTGATGTTGCGCAAGGATGTTTCTTGACTCTACGAGACTTTCGTACCTGTTGATAATATCTCCAATGCTTTGAAACTCTGCGCTTGATTCATTTACCACAGAATCCAAATAATTCTGGTACATCTTGTACTCTTGAACTCTTTCCTTCATTTTTTCTCTTACGGTCTCAATGTACTGGAGTTCTTTCGTTAACTCGTCGATCTACGTAAAGGAAATAAATTTAAGAACAAAGAACATTTTATAAGATATTGAAGTTTGCATCGATGGAATCCAATGATTTTTTTTTTGCTTCTTTCTTATTTTTAAAAAAATTTTGAAATTGTTCTAATTTTTGTAGTAGATTTAACTTTCAAGTTATAGAAAAATGTTGTTTAATTATCATAAGCAAACTCTGAATGTGATTTTTGTTTCTGTCACAAGCTATAAAGGATTTTCGTTGCATTCCAACGATGCAAACTTCAACATCATACATTTTATTGAGAAAACTCGACTTTGTTGGAAATGCAAATATTTTGTCAAATGCGGTGAACAAAATTATTTTTGGAAATTATCTAAACTTCGGCCATTTTAACAGTATATTCTCTTGAACTGAAAAAAATACATTGTTGAGATGACGAAACTTTGGTTAATTTGCAGAAATAATTTTGTTCGACGGATTTGACAAAATGTTTGCATTTCGATCAAAATCGGGTTTTCAGTGTTTTTCTTTCACTTTTATTTAATTTTTATTTTTGATCTGACGCAAAAAAAAGAACAAAATATGATTCTTTCGAAAATTCGGAAACAGTTTGAAAATTTTTGAAATTTTGAACAATTATTTCGAATCATCTTGATTTCTAATATTTCTAGGTGTAATTAAGAAAATTTATGGTTGGAATGATAAATTGAAAAAGAAAATAAAACAATTTGTGATGACAGATAAAAATCAATATGTTCGATGATAAATATTGAAGTATGAATTGAATTATTATTCGAATCGAAGATAAATAAAGAAGTCGAGAGAATACGAACTTGTTCATGACACTTCGATCGACGTTCCTTTTCTTCGGCAATTTTGTGTTGAGCTCTTTCGCGTTTTTCGTTATTTTCTTTAACGAATTTATTGAATTTGATTAAAGATTGTCGCAAAAGTTCTTCTTTTCGTCTAAGATCGGTCCATTCTTTGGTCATAATATTTCGTTTTTTTTCGCGTTCGAGTTTCTTCTCTGCGAGTTCAATTTCCGCCTGAGCCAATTTTCGTCGACATTCCACGAGTTCGGCCGCTGGATTCACCCTCGCTACGTCCCATGGCGGATATTTCCTGCCGAGAGTTTCACGGATTGATAACTTCGCAATGAAAACAACACTGAATAATGCTAAGTCCTACCCTCTCCCTCTTAAATTTTCTTTACTTCAAACAATAATTTTGTTCTTTCGAGGCATAAAATTCCTTAACCAAAGTTTCAGGATCTTCCGTTATTACTGGACGATAAATTAGATTGTCCGATTTCTTCTTTGTCGAATTCATTTCCTTTGAAGAAACAACTTTTACCGCAGCGAGACTGCGAATGAAAGTGACTGATTTTCATCGATCAAACTTGCCGCCTTGTCATCAGAGTGTGCGTGTTTGTGTAAACATTTCCGTTGAATTGCAACCGACATTTTTATAGGTTCTTTTACTGGTCATTTAAAAGCCATTCGAAATGTTTTTATCAATGAAAAAAACCCTAAAAACATTTCCTATCATTCTGTCATTAAATTTTTTAATTATTACATTAGAATAAAGATTGAATGAAAAATAGTAAATACTAAAAATATGAAAAAATCACTGCTCAGTTATACCAACTTGAATTTAACAGCAGTTGAAGATTATATTTCCTCGGACTCTATGGTTGGTTACTTAACCTAAAATTACCGATGTATGGGGACAAAAAAACAGAACATTTGGAATCACAGGGTTTCCGAAACTGGCGAGAAGAAAAAAAAATGGCGACATAATTTACGTGCGGCTGCTACGCGAACTCGTAATCGAGTTGAACTCTCGGCTGCAATATAAATATCCGCAATTCGGTCGTTAAACATGTCGTTCTTATCGAAGTAATAAAAAATCTCAGACCCGTGAATTGCCAGTGTTTTTCAAACCCATGAAGTTCGTTTTGCAATTTCTGAAATAAACTTACGTGTCTGCACTTCAAAGTCAAAGGGTTCAGTGCATGTGTGTGTGGTATACGTTTCTGACAGCGTGTACGCAATGGCCGATGATTCCCCCACGGTGCCGAGAAGGCGTCAATTGGTAAACAAAGATTTTTTTTCAAAAATTCATTCATAACCTTAAAATTTGTATACAACGTTATTTCAAATGACATTGTTGTATTAATTCTTTTTTTCTTTTTTTTATCTCAATTACTCGTATTTTGTTCGCATTTTTATCAAACAGTGAAATTTTTATTGAAAAACGCGAAATCAAAAAAATTGAAAATTTAATCAGTCGTATTGTGATCGATCGTAGAAAATATTAAAAAAAAAATTTCATCTAAATCGATGAAAAATCAAATTTTTATCTACTCATAAATAATTTTTCTAATAAACGCTTTTATTAATATTAAAATCAACAAATAATTCAAACTTTCATTAAAACCTGTAAAAATCGAATCTTTGCAGCGCGAACGTACGCGCAAATTATACACCGACGATTGGACCATCGGAGATGAAGAAATCGAAGGCAGAAGAAGTTTTCAACTCGATGAAAAAATCGAATGCGAGAGATACAATCTCGAGAATTTTTCTGGACTTTTCAGAGAAATGAACGGACCAGATCTCAACCTTTCTTACCTTCAAAAACATGGGCTTGCAATACCGCTCCTTTTCAGAGACAAGGCTGGTCTTGGCCTCCGTGTTCCAAGTCCAAATTTTACCGTCAATGACGTTAGGACATGCGTCGGTAATTATAATTTTCATTATAAATGCAAAATTTTTTTTTTTTGGAAGCAACACTATTTTTAAACAACACTAAACTTATGTTGGAACAATTTCTTCTCGGGTAATTGCCAAAATATGGATTTTTGAGCATCGATAAATCGGGGAAACTGTTTTTAGTTTATTCCAAAAGTTTTTTTATGGCCAGAAACTATTAAAGTTTGTTTTGAGGTTCCTTCAGATATATTTAGTTGCTCAGAGATTGAAAAAGAACTAAAAAAGAGCCCAAAGCCCAAAATATGGTCAATTCAATTATTTTTTTGTTGAATGGCGGATCCACATAATTCCATTCAACAAAAAAATAATAATTAAAAATAAATAAAAATATAAAATTTCTATTATTATAAATGATTGTAGGATCCAAAAGAATTTTGGACGTCATGGACGTAAATACTCAGAAGAACGAGGACATGAGTATGAAAGAGTGGCAAAGATATTACGAGGATTTCAACAAGGATCGTTTGTTAAACGTGATATCGTTAGAATTTAGTCACACAAAATTAGAGAATTACGTGCAATCACCTACAGTTGTGAGGCAAGTTGATTGGGTGGATGTAGTGTGGCCAAGACACTTGAAAGAGGCACAAGTCGAAGCAACGAATTTGCTCGAGGACATGATGTACCCAAAAGTACAAAAATATTGTTTAATGTCAGTAAAAGGTTGTTACACTGATTTTCACGTGGATTTTGGTGGGACAAGCGTCTGGTACCACATTTTACGAGGCGGTAAAATCTTTTGGCTCATACCACCGACAGAAAAAAATCTTGCACTTTATCAAGAATGGGTTTTGAGCGGAAAACAATCGGACGTCTTTTTTGGCGACATGGTCGATCGTTGTGGACGAATTAATCTCGTTGCTGGCATGACACTTTTCATTCCTACCGGTTGGATCCACGCCGTTTATACGCCCCAGGACTCACTTGTCTTTGGAGGCAACTTTCTTCACAGCTTCGGCATCGAAAAACAACTCAAAGTCGCTCAAGTCGAAGAACACACGAAAGTTCCTCAAAAATTTCGGTATCCATTTTTCACCGAAATGTTGTGGTGGGTTACTCAAGTATTTTTTGTTGCGAAATCGCTGTTTTTGCTATTATTCACTTTTTCTGCTAATCAGAGGTTTTGACCTTTGGAGCCAAAGTGAAACTTACGTTGGCCCACTTATTTCAGTTTTTTGATTATTAAACCACCAGATTTTTTGGTTCTTAATGGTCCCTGGGGCATTTATAAATGTAAAAAAAAAAAAAACAATCACAATTTGTTACTTGCACTGATAGCACATTTGAAAAAAATAATCAAATTTCTTATTTTTCGATGAAAAAATAAATTTTCTACCAAACTACTATAAACATCGAAATGACCATTTTTTCATAAACTCAATACACTTCGAAATTTCGTACAGAATTAAAAAAATTTTTTTTTTAGGATGGTTTCTGTTTAAAAAGAATTTGAGAAATTGAAAGAAAAGAATTTGAAGAATTGAATTTCTTACTTTTGAGTTTGTCTTCTTAATCCGTTGAAAATGTTTGCTGATACAATAAAATGTCAAATTTTTGTTCTATTTCAAAAATGATAATTTCAACATATTTTCGAAAATCCCAGTTTCACGAGCTCAATGATTGAACATTTTTTGTTATTATTTTAAAAACAGGTACGTCCTGGAAAGATACGTTCATGTGCTTCTCGGACGGAGCCATTTGGACATACCAGAAAATCAAAGGCAACACGGGACCGTGGATACGAAGCCAGATTCTCATCTCCATCTCACACCTTTTGAACTTCATGGCTTGAAATCCATCGTTATGTATCTTCACTCGTTGCCATCAACTAAAAAAAATGTCCCTGAACTCATTCGCGATCCGGTCGCTTTAATTCACGATGTTCGTTGTTTGGTCGAACAACACAGACACGATATTCCGGAGGCAGCTGTTACAGGGATACCGATTTTACCTCCACCTCCTCCTTTGACAATTGCCGAACGCGTAAGTCCCAAAATTCTGTTTTTTAAACGTTTTTATTCGAAAAAACAAAATCTTCACTAAAAGCGTTCATTCTTATTTAATATTTGTTTCTAATTGAATAATTCACTTATAAAATATGATTTTTACGAATGAAAATTCAACAGAATGAAAAAAATACAATTATTGCGAAATAAAAATTACATGAGACCAAAAGAAGTCGAACAAAATCTCCATTTTCGACTATTTTAAAAATTCGCTGCCCCAATATTTTGACGAATTTCGAAAAGTAAAACGAAAAAAACAATATTTTGGAGCGCTCGAAAAAAGGATTGAATTTGTTTTTTTTTGTAACTAAAGTTTTTTATCTATCGTTGATTTTTGGTTTGTTAAGTTCGTGGCTGTAAAAATTAATACAAATTTGTATTTTGTTGGTTTTTATGCTTCAGAATTTGGAATATTTCGTATAATAAAGTTCTTGATTTGTTTAATGTCCAGAATAAAAATTGTCCATTATTTCAGGAACGGTTACGAACAAATCCCAAGAAAAATTACACAAAGGCAATTAGCAACACGAATGAAAAAGCGGAAGGAGGAAAATCGAGTTTTCCAAGGAGAAGACGAACCCGTTGCAAAAAATGTGAAGCTTGTACGAGAACAGATTGTAGCGAGTGTGCTTATTGCCAAGACATGGTGAAATTTGGTGGAAGTGGTAGAGCGAAACAGACTTGTTTGATGCGACAGTGTCTCAGGCCCATGTTGCCTGTTACTGCTGCATGCAAAGTTTGTCGTCTTGATGGTTGGGGTCAACAGCCAGCTTCGCTCATGGGTAATCAGAGTATTTTGTATTATTCTATAACAAGGATTTATAACTATCACTGTCGGCCTAGGGTTTATAATTAATTAATAGTAAAATATACTTTAAACAGAAACAGATTTGCTGTCGTTCAAAAATAATTCACAAATTTGATTAACTCAACGAACTTGGAATTAATTAAAACACATAACGAACTTGAATAATTAAAATAAATCTTTGCTTTCGTAAAAAAAATTTCAACTCTTTCTACACAAATGGGAAAAAATGAATTTTATTTTTAAATAATTCGTTCAGGCTCAACGACAATGAATCGATGACAAGTATTTGACAGATTAGTGATTTTGTGGTTGATATAAATAACAATATTTAATTGTAATTTTATGAAAATCAACGAATTATTTATTTCGCCTTAAGTTCAACATTTCGATCATAAATTTTTCAACGATCAACTTTATTGTGAATTCGATGATTAAATTAACAAATTTCATTCGACTTCATTTCGGTTAATAATCAATTTGAATTGAATGTCAATTTGATTTTTGTTTTTTTTTTTCGTTAGAAATGGATTTTTCGATCGATATTTGATACGTAATTTATTTGATTGATTTAATTTTCAGGAAAACCGACACCCGGTACACCTTCGAGTTTGATGGAATGCTCCGTTTGTTTCGACATTTCGCATCCCGAATGCGTCGGCGTAGATTCTCAGAGTATCGCGTCGAGCGAAGATTTGCCAAACAGTTGGGAATGTCCAGAATGTTGTGAGACTGGAAGGAATTTGGATTCCCGTTCGCGACAGGGTAAAGGTCGAGCTCGAAAAGTGTCAGTTTCGAGTGCAGCTTCGTCAGCTCCAACAACCGATTCCGAGAGGGCAACGACACCGAGTAAACGGCCGCGACCTGATCCCAATGAGGTCCGTTTAGAAACATGAATTAAAGGAAACAGAAAGGAGAGGTACGGCAATTCGGGAGGTTTGATCAATTGTCAATAAATTCATGAAACAATGGAACCAACATTGTTCTTCCAAATAAACGTCATTGACGAGTAATTCATTTTTTTTTTAAGATTTTTAATCACATTGACTATTTTATTATCATTTCTTTATTCTATCACCACTTATTCAAAAAAATGCTAAAAAAAATAAGAGAATTGGAAAAGTATTTTTTCGTTGAATTACAACGTTGGAAATTTCGATATATGGATTTTTATTTTAAGCCAGAATAATGAAAATCTTGGTTACGACGAAAACTGTAGGGTTTAAACGAATGAATTCAAACCTCCGGTCTCCCCTTTGTCGTGTTTCTACTTCCATTTCGTTCTCTTTCAATAAAATCTCATCTTTTTGTTTGATAATTGAAAAAAGTTGAAATTGCAGACATGGAACGAACGAGAACCAGCGGAAGGAGAGCACAGAACAGCATTGCGAAGCCAGTTGGCAGTACAATTGATTGGTTCAAGTAACAAAGCGTTAAAGCGACCGCACGTGGTTGTGAGACCGGCGCAGCTTCCGGTGCAGCGATCAGAGAACGCAGGTCAATCGTGGGCTCAAGAAAAAAATACGATATTGTCAATATTCAGATATTTGAATAGACAGGATTTGGCAAGATGTGCATTGGTCTGTCGTGCTTGGGCGCAATACAGTATCGAGCCAAGTTTATGGCGAAAATTGGACGTGTCTCACGTGCATTTGACAGCGTCTCATTTGACAGGAATTGCTCGACGACAGCCTGAGAGTCTTTGTCTCGATTGGTCAGACGTAACGAAACGTCAACTTGCTTGGCTCTTGGGAAGATTGACGCAGCTGCGAAGCCTCTCGTTGCAAGGCTGTGCTTGGGCCAATATTTCTGTACTCAGATCTTGCATCTGTCCGCCATTGCTCAATCTCGACTTGAGTCATGTTTCCGGTTTAAATGATTTTAGTTTAAGGGAAATGTTGAGTCCTCCCACCGACTCGCGACCTGGACTCATCGACAAAACCTCCAGGCTCAAATATCTCAAAACTCTTTCTCTTGCTGGCTGTGATGTCACTGATGTCGCTCTTCGATACATTGCTCAGCATTTACCCCACATCGAATCTTTGGACTTATCCTCGTGCGGACGACTCACCGATGCTGGTGTCGCTCAACTCACCACATCACCAGCACACGCCATCACCAATTTAATCTCTCTCAATCTCGCCAGTTGTCGTCTTCTCACTGAAACCAGCCTCGATCATCTCGCACGATGCAAAGCTCTCAAACGTCTCGATCTTCGACATACTACTCAAGTCTCTACTCAAAGTGTCATCAAATTTGCCGCACGCAGCATTCACAATCTTCACGTTACTGACGTTAAACTCGTTCAAGAAAAAAGACCCAAACACGAAGCTCGCGTCACGTGAGATCTTCGATTTTATTACATTTTTCAATAACTCTTCGTCTCTGTACCTGCTTATGGGACTTTTTTCAATTATTAACATTTTTCTGCTTTTAGTAGCCACGAAGTTCGCGTCGTAGGTATACAACGATATTTCTTGTTTTTTTTTTTTTTTATTTATTTCTTTCATTCTCATTCGTAAAGTTGTTTCATAATCCGGTTCTAGCTTCTCCTTCCATTTAAATTCACTGAATCGCGCAAACAAAATCTACATCTTTGAAAACGGAACCATATTTTTCGCTGCTTTCCAATCTTTCAAATTTCAATCATTTTGGTTTATATGTTTTCATTCTTTAAATACCATTCCATTGTTCGTTGTTGAACTTCTTTTTTTTTACTGTTTCACGATGAAAAGACTTGATTTTATTTTTTGAAAATTATGAAATGTAAGAATTTTATCGAATTTTTGTTTCATTTCACTTTCATGTAAAGTTTTATGTTGAAATTCAAACACGAGTTCAAACTGTTTATGAAGTTCTGTAATTTCCAAAAATGTAAATTTGAAAAAAAAAAATCGATTTATTATCAACGCTTTTCAATTATTTCAACTTGAAATACATCGAAATTTTTTATTGTTACTGTTTCGGGACTTTGATGAAAAAAAAAAATACTTTTTGTGCGGAATTGATTTATTTTTTGGACGAAAACAATTAAATAAATTTTTCTTTCCAGCCAAGGAACGTTCGCTCGTTTTTTTTTTAAGTTACGTTTCGCTTCGTTTTGTTCACACCGTAGTCACGACTGCGATTATATTTCTATTTTAACGATTCAACTTAGATACGCTTCGCGAACTTCGTAGCTCTGCGGACAATGTGCAAAATTGTATTAAATTACAATATTCTTTGCTTATATTTATATTGACTCGAGAGTATTATGTGGTAGAAAGTTTAGACGATTTACTGTTAAGAATCCTTTGTTTTTCCAGCTGATTATTTCATTTTGCGGAAATCGAGCGATTTAGCTAACATTTCAAATTTAAAAAGAAAATTCCGCCATGTATGAAATGCTATAAATGATAAAATCACAACGATTGAGGAATAACAAGAATTTGTTGACATATTTTATTTTCGCATCATGAAAAAAAAATTAGGTACTTTTTTGCAATACTTAAGAATTCATGTACAAAATTTTGATCTTTTTTCAGATTTTTTTTTTGAAAATTCATAAAAATCGTTCAATAATTCATCGTTTTTACTCTCTTCCTTATTAGCAGATGAAGCATCACATTCAATTAAAATTATAACTTAATCAAGGACCGGATAATTTTATAAAAACTGCGTATTGATACAAAATGAAAAAATATCATAGCAAAAGAGAAGAAAATTTTGGAAAAATTTTTGTGAGTAATTAGAATATTTGACGAATCTGGATTCCGGTTGAATAAAATCATTTTTTTTAGTTATCTCAAAACTGTTAAGTTTTAAGAACTATTGAAATTTATATAATTTTGGAAGTGGCAGAATGTTTTTTTCAAGTTTTTGATTAGTCGGAAACGAAAAATTTCAATAAAATACAAAATTTTGGCTGGAGATAAATAAGGAAGAATTCTTATGCACAGTAAAATCATTTAAATCGTGAGAAATGATCGAATTGATGTAAGAAAAAAAAACAAAAACTGCATTGCAAATGATTGAATATAAAAACGAGTAATTTTAAATCGTCTCGCTATAAACGTTCCATTAGAAGAACGTTTTGTTTTCTCAGTCCCACGTATTAATAATTCGAGTGCAACTGTGATTACGAAGAAGGATATGCTTTTTGCGAAGTAAATGTTCGAGTAATGGAAAAGGAGTGAGAAAACAGTGACAAAAAATGAATAAAATACCATAAGTATTTTAAGTTTTATTTTTTTATTCTTCTTTCATTGAATTATTGTTTTCGAGTATGTCTGTTATCATATCTTCGATACAGCGGTAATTATTCGCTTTATAAATATAGTTCTACGATATGTAATTAAATCACATGAAAACAAGAGCTATTCTTATTTGAAAATATAATTTTTAATTTCAACGACAAATATTTCATCGTTTTTCTTTAACTTTACCTCGTATTTTTAATGAATAACCTCGTATTTTAATGAAAATAATTTTATTTAATTTTGCAAAATCATTTTTATAAGCAGAATTTTTTAAATTTTCGACCACTTTTTTATTATACTATTTTATTAAACTATGGGCAACGATATAATTCTTATGGAGAACGATATAAAATTGTGCATTTCATGAAATAACAGCGAAACTTTTCTACAGATTTTTCTTCTGAGACACGGAGATATTAAGTATAAGCTCTGTGCAGCAAATATGAGAAAAGCCGTATTTCCGCAATTTCTAAATTTCATTTTTGACATTTTTCCTGAACGTTTATATGTTTATGATGTTATTTCCTAGTCTTTTTTAATTAACCGGAGAGTCAACTTTCGAACGTTTGTGCGTAGGAGAATTACTACGTTAAGTGCTTTTGAGATTTTTGACAGCTAAACTATTTTTATATTTATTGTTTTTCATGATTTTTTTTCTCATTTTTATACTGCGGGTGAATCTGCTCAGATCGTTTATTTTGTTCCATAACTTGCCTTCTAATTAATGGATTTAATAACTTTTTTCAATTTCTAACAATAATATATTTTAAATGAACAAAACAACAAGTTACTTGCCCTCTACGCTAAAAATTCAAAATTTTGGGGTATCAACCATTATTACGCAAGGAATTGAAAAACTTTTCGAAGCTTACGTTCCAAAATTTGAGTTGGCGTTGACTTTTTTTGCCCTCTCGAAGACTATAATTGTTTTGCAAATTAAAAAATGACTTCTGTCGATTCTGATATAAATTAAAAAATTCCTTAAAACTGTGAACAACTGTTTTTTAATATTTTTACCTTCATATCATTTTTGTTCGATCATTCGTTCTCTGCCAATATTATGACAGCGGATGTTCCACGTGATCATTTTGCATGCTGGACACGTTTTGTTTTCATAAAATTAATTAAAAATGGCGCTACCTGCACAGGATTTTATTGCCAACCGGAAGTGTGAAGCCTTATGTGGCCAGTGGCCCCCATGTATAACCACATACTCACCAAAGACAACAACTATATCTTCTTGGTAATCATCGTCTGTTATATATTTTTTATTATCCTGAGTGAAAAAAAAACAGAACCCTATGATATACTGATCGAATTTTGAATTAAGAAAAAAAACGATAACAAAAATCTGACGTTACGTAGAAAACCACACAACCTGCAGATTTTTTTAGTTCGATCTAAATATAGCCTAAAAAATACACTGAGTCGATTTGACCCTCCAGCGGCTGTATTTGTTGCTCATGTTCACGTTTTCCTCGGACATGTTTGATACTTATTTGGGGAAAAACAGAAGACACAACGCATTTTCTGACGTGAAGAAAGCCACGTAGACATATATATATATATATATATTTTAATGTCAAGTCTCTCGTCCGAAAAATAGAGCACAACAGAATTTATGTACCGACTAAGCCGCCGTGAGAGTGATACTGCTAATTATTTCGAGGCTAAATTTTTCCACACCGTTCGTCGTTCGAGCAGAATAAAAAAGTTTCAGCCTATTTTTGCCTTCTCTCTGCGTGGGCTCCAACTTTTTTATTTCGATATAACGAACGGTGTGGAAAAATACCACCTTCATGAACTTTGTACTTGAGGGTTTTTGGTGATCGCTGATTACGAATCTGATCTCGAAATTCGAAAATTAAAAAATAATTGTAATAATTGAAAACATATTTGCTTTTTGAGTTCTTAAAAAAAAATCCCATTCCGATATTCATAGCAGTTTGAGAATTAATTATTTTATCAACGAATATAACATCAACAATTTGGGTTTTTTAAATAAGAGTTCAAAAATGAAAACTTGTAGGAAAAAAATAGCCAATAATTTTAAGAAAAATTAGAGTTCAGGAACGATTCGGAATTTCTTGGAAAAGTTCAAATAAAAAGTTGTTAAAAAAAAACTGGGTGAGGCTTTCTCAGTGCTTACCTGCAGATCGAGAAATTTTTCGGAGGATCGATCTTTCCCTCCATATTCTCATTGAATGTAAATTTGTCAGTAGTTCATATTTTTATTCAAACTTCAATGGATCAGTGCAAAAATCGAATTTGTTTGATATTATTCGATCTTCAATAGTTTTTTTCGTGAAATTTGATTACATTGACAAAATATAAATAAAAATGGAAGAAATTAGCCATATGTCGATCATTTAATGTATATTTCATTAAAATATCGAAATTTTTATTTAAAAATGAAAATTCATGTCTTTTTTGTTGCGACCTTGAACTGTTTATTCGCCGCTGAGAAAGTAAACGAGACTGAATCTTCTCCTAATTACATATAGATCCGGTAATATTATTTTTCAAACAATAACCACCGTAGTAATCGACTATGTCGCCATGTTTGGATTTTACTCAAATATTCCATAAGATATGATAATTATTGAGAGAATACTTTCAGTATTTGAGTTCTTCCAACATCCAGTTATTCTGAGTTTATTATTGATATTAAACTTCGGAGTAGAAATGACTAGAAAGTCAGTAGAAAAAAAGACGTTAGAATGGAAAAGGAATATTGATCAGGTTCGCGTCCAAATTTTCGAGTTTATAAAACTTTATTCGCGTGTAATAACTGTGTAATGAACATGAGATTAAATTTAATTTACGAAAAACAAGATGTAAATATAATAACCCATAAAAATAATAACATGAGCATGAAGGACGTGAAAAATTGTATAAATGGTGTTTAATTTGACTCGTGCAGTGGCGCCCCCTATATAAGGACAATATGAAAACTATCAACGGTGTCGCAAAAGCCGGGAAGCGTGTACATATAAAGAAAAAACCGCGGGTTCTATTATCCCCACCATGTTCATGAAATGATCGAATGTTTCGAACGACAACGCGCTTGAGAGTCTTTGTCCTCGTTCAGTAGAATATCAAGGAGAAAAAAGTGTTCGTTGATTAGTAGAGACGTGGAGAGAAGCAATAGTAGGAGTAAAAAGCAAGAGAGGGGTTTAAGGGGTTGCCGCAAGTATTTGAAAATCAACGACGCTTTTGACATAAAGTACGCAGTAGAGTACGCAGTGCGGCAAATCATCAAAATAAACAAATAGGGGTAACGGACTTGAAAACGGTCGAGAAGAACGTGAAAGAAAAATTTGTTTGTGTCAAAATTTCATAAATAACGTTTATGAAAAGAGAAAAAGGGGGATGAAAGTGCCGCGTTGGATTTCATCGATTGTCAAACATTTGGAAGAACCTGCGCACTGGAAGTTGTAACAATATGTGAGTAGTATCTATTTATACGATTTTCACCCCATTTATATATTGGGACGCGCGCCTGAGTCTGATACGCATTACGCACAACTTGTCTATCGTAGTACAAAATCGCCGGTTGTACGAAAACTTAACCTTCAAATTTGCAGAACGCCCTAAACATTTGAACAAGTAAGCTCTCGAATAATCCGGTATATTATTGAGGTATTTATTTTAAAAAATCTTACACATTAGACTTGCGATGATGTGTCCTCGAAATAACCGAGAAATATTTAGTTACCAATTCCGAATATTTGTAAGCCACGAAACGACGATTTCTCATGCGGAGAATTTTTTATTTCTTTCCATCAAATTTCAAACTGCCATATTCGCTTTGTGTGTATGATCAAAATTTGTCGAAACTCATTCGAATGGAAGAAAATATCGAAAATATACATTCAACAATACAATTCAATCAAATTCTTTACCTTCTTTTTCTTTTTTTTTGCTGTTCTTTACTCCATCGTTTTTTAGCTCGTGTGTGATTCGTGTACTATATATATAAATATAAACGCTCATTTCTTTAACTTTATAATTCAGTGTCAGTGTATATGTGTCGGAGAATAGTTTAATCGTATTTTTCGTTGTATTTGACTATAGAAAATTGAATGTTAAAGCTCTCTAGCCAAGCTCCGCTAGGACAGAATCCAAATCTTCTTGCAGCGAAATACTTTCCTCCCTTTGCTTTACCAAATCGTCTTTCAACCGGTCTACTTGAGCTTTTAACAAATAATTGCCCTTTTTTAACGCAGCCAATCGTCCTTCGTGCTTCTTGACCGTTCCCTGCAAAAATAAATTATAATTTCGTATTAATTGAATGATGAATCAATTTCTCATTTTAATATGATTCTTAACACAAGTTTTTGTCTATTTTCTTTTTGTTATTGTTTCTTTTTATCTGTGAATCTTGCGACTGTCCGTCCCTCCCAGAGCCAGTGACCACAATTCTATTTCTTTTATCGACTTTTGATTTAACTTGTCAATTTGGATCGTGCAGATTTCATTGAAAAAGTTTGACTGTGGCAGACGAGGAACAATGTCAAAATATTGAATTTTGCATCGTTGACGCTGAACCAAGAATATTTTGGGCATTGAGATAATTTTTTTTAACTTTTTCAACCAACTCCACTTTTTAAAGTTATTTTTCACAGTTGCTTTCCGAATGGTTTTGAAGCGTATCGATGAAAAATGGATACTTTGGAGTAAACACATTTATGAGTAGAGATAAAATTGTGAAAAAAATCATTTTTGTAGGAATTCAATCGTATCTTTGAGTCCAAGAGTCTTTTTTTTCAATCAGACAAATTTTAGTGACTGTAAATTTGTTCGCAGTTGATTATGCGCAAAAAAAAAAGCCTGTTGCCATGCAGTGGTTTTTTTTACTTTACCCGGTAAAAAATTCAGATAAATAGAAAACAGTGATCGCCGGATAATTTGAAAACAAAGAGAACAAGCTGTGGTTTAGGTTCCAATTCCCATTAGAAAAGACGTCGCAGCTATTTCCATAAATTTATAAAAATTTAAAAACATCAGTTTTTTTCGATCATAATCAATTTTGATAAAATAAGTAATACACAATTGTTCTCGTTATGACAGTTGCATGACCAATGATTTTTTCCAGTGTCGAGCAAAGCCTTCGGCTTGGCTCATTATTCCTAAACTTCTTAGTTATAAGAATTTTCCAAAATTAAACTGTCGAATAAAAGTTCAAACCAAAGGCATACGCTTTTTTTTCTAAAATTCAAAAGAATTTGTAATTTGTTGTTGATCTCAAGGCCGAATTGAAGAAATAAAGATTATGAAAGGAATCAATAAATTGAAAGTTCATGAAAAATTAAAGTTGAAAAAAAAGAAGGCAATAAAGTTCCGTCAAAATAAGCCTAACAAAACAAATAAAGATTATGAAACGAATCAATAAATTGAAAGTTCATAAAAAACCAAAATAAAAAAATAAAAAGTCAATAAAATTTCATCAAAAATTTGAAGTAAAACAAAAATCTATGATGCATCATTTGTGATGGGCGTTTGTCGTCTTCTCGATTTAACATTTGACTGATGTGACAGTTATCGCGATAGAAAAATTCCAAAATTTTGGGTTCAATATGATCGAGAAAATTGAACGTTTTAAAAATATCTCAAGTTAATAGAAATTCGATATTTCTTTGAATGAATAGAATTGAGCTTCAATTAAAAAACGAATAGAATGTGCAAGAGAACGTTAAGGTTAGTGATTTAAAAATATTTTCAAAAAACCCTCAATTGCGTCAGCGGAATTTCATTAATTCTAACAATTTTGACAAAATTGTTTATTTTAAGTATCAATCGATCGAAAATACAAAAACATTGATGTGCTCAACCTCGAAAAGGTCGTCAAACCTGTGCATAGGGTTTACGCGAAAATCAATTTTTCATGTACGTAAGACATCCGCACACTCGCGCATGTACGCTCGAATACACGAGCGTGTTGCTAGGGTCACTACCTCCTCGGCCGAGTAACACTAAAGGGCGTGACGTTGGATAATGAATTTTTCATTTTTTTACTGTTTCTACTAGACTAACGCTGCTTAAGAAATATTTCTTTGTACATTTGGCTTCGTCGTCATATAACGCGATTCCGAAAACCAAAAAAATGAAAAAAAAAACAACTGATTTGTGAGAGTGAGTGCGAGAGACAAAGTTAAAAAACAGATTTTCATGTTTTGTTCGAGATTTTTCATATTTTGAGAAAAAGAAAAGTTACTGCTCGTTCTCTGTGGAAAGGAACGAAACGTGTGACGTTTATTTTTTTCGAAAACTCAACTTTGAAAAAAAGCGCAATAGAATTTTTACCGACTGAACTACTGATAGATCGCGATTCTCTGGTACTTTTCCACTGCCGTTCCGACTCGGAGAGCCGAAACGTAGGCGCGGATGCAGTACGGATATTTTGTGAGTGATTCATACCACACACGACTTTGGAAAGTTTTATTTTCTGTCACCTGGACCTTTGAAGCTTACGATCAAATAAATCCTTTGCAGTAGTTGAACAAGTGTTAAATTTTCACAATAGTTGTATGCAAAGTTAAATTTATTAAAAATGTATAAATAAAATTGAAACTTTTTAATTAAATTACGAAAAAAATTGAATTCGATTAAATTCAATGAAATTAATTAATTAATATATAAATCAATGATGGATTTGTATTACAGAACTTCTTATTAACCCAAAAAAATATTAATGACGATAGTTTTATGGAATATTTTTTTTTATGGATTTATTTTAAATCCGCAATTTTTAAGCGATTTTGATCTACGACCGTTTAATTTGTTCTTTGGAAGTTCCTTAATAAATTTACTCCATCGATTCTTTTCTTTATTTGTTCATTTTAAAATAATAGTAAACGGTTAATAACATTTTTTGACACTCATTTGACTAGTGTCGAGCGTTACGTTAATAAAACGTTAAAAAAACCTGATTTATTAATTGTTCAAAATTCTCATTACAATGACTTCCCAATAAATATTTAATAAGTTTCATTTTTTTATTTTCATTTTAAATATTTGTCTCGTATTCGGTAAAATTGCTTCTAAAAAATGATAGAGATATTTGAAAAACGTGGACTATTAACAACGCAGAATATAAAATATTTTAATAAATATAAATCAATAATTATTGATTATTCGTTATTGAAAGTATTTCTGCGAAATTAATTGAAATTATTCAATTTATTTGCAAAACTTATTGTAACGTACGAACCTGTAATTTGACACGACGTTTTTCTGGTGGATCGTCCTCATCGTCCGAATCCCAGACATCGTCGAGTTCGGAATCGTCAGTTTCGGACTCTTCCTCAGATTCCGTTTCTTCGTCGTCATCTTCCTCTTCCTGTTCGTTTTCTTCGTGTTCTTCATCCTCGTCGTCGTCAGTGTCTCCCATTAATTTAGCCATTTTATCGACTTCTTTTTGCAAATGTTTGAATTTCTTTTTCTCCTCCTTAAGCAATTTATTTTGTTGTTTTATTTGCTCCCTCAATGCGTGCCTCTCCTTCTTTGCATTGATAGCTTTGTCCCTGCACATTGATCATAAAAGAGAAAATACTAACAGACTTCAATTTTTGACAATTATATTAAAATTTTTGAATTCGCAAATTATATCATTTTTCACACATAAATTAATGAGTAAAAAAAAAATTAATTGCATGCTAAGTTAATTGCAATCGTCAGGAAGAACGGAAATGATTTTCCAACAATTCTGAGACTTCATTTCCGAAACATTTAGTACTAAAAAAAAATATCTATCAAAAGTTAAAAAAAAAAACTGTTTTTGAGCATATTTTTGAAAATATGCCCGTAAGAAAAATTTTGCCATTTTCTTGATTTAAACCAAAAAGTAATGAAAAAACTCCACGTTGAAAAAATGATGACGAAAAAGTGGAAATATTTGGGTATTTTGAAACGATGTAAAAAAAAGAGGAAATTTTATTAAAGATTGAGTTTGAATAAAATTTTTATAGTCAAAGACGTACTTGAAGTTTCTAATTTTAGTTTTGAGCAATTTGAATTCCCGAACGAGACGTTTTTCAGCAGCAGCTTCAGAATCTTCCTCTTCGTCTTCATCCTCCGAGCTTTCCTCTTCTTCCTCCTCTTCCTCTTCATCCTGAGCCTGTGGGCCAGTCTGACTTTTGTCAGCTTTGTCCAAACTCTTTTGTGATGCGATTCTCGCGACGTCCTTTGCACTTGGACAGCCAGCAAGCGCCATTCCTGAAACATCGTACCACGATGCGTCGACGTTCTCATCCGGAAACAGTATTATCGGGTCTCCGACCTCAATGCTTTCCCAATATTCTGCAAGCGGGCGTTAATCGAGAACGAAAGAAAGCGAAGCGTTAGTCGAAGCAAAATTGATTATTATCGAAGCTAAAATTACGTGTTTATTGTTTATTTCGTTATTAATCTGTCGACTGTAAACTGGTGCAAATCTGTTCCTTGAACTCTGGATTTTTCTCTAATTTCGGGTAAAATATATTTTAAGGAGGTTCACGCGTTAGCCATGCGTTAGACGAATTCCAAGTTTAATTGTTTAAAATTCGTGTGAAGCTTCTTAACAATAATACTCGATTGTGGATAAAATGCAGAAAGTTTTACCTTCTAGAAATTGAGTTATTTGTTGTCAAAAATCATCTTTTTTCGTAACTTCCCACAAGACCTCATGTTAAAGTTGCGATTTTGAACACTGATCATCTCGATTACTAGACTGTGAAACCTTCTCAAATTTTTAACACCTTATAATACGATGCTCAAGAAGATTCACGCAAAATTTCAAAAAATTATCGTGAAAAAAATTGCATCTGATGATTTTTCCGTTACCTTGTATATTCGATTATAATTATGGCGCGTGAACCTCGTCATGGTTAGAAAATCACTGGTGTCAAATTATAATTGGACGGTTAAACCCTTCAGCGTTCGCGCTATCAGACTTTTTCACGCTTCCATGAAAACGATGATTACTCGAAAATTTTTAATGGAATGAGTAGTTGAAATTTTTTGCATGTACAGTAAATACACTTTTCAGTATGACAGACATGTTACAATTTTTTTTTCCGTAGTGCGTATTAATGAAAAAATAATTTTTGAGAGCTCGCGGAACCTCAAATGAACTCAAAATCAAGCTCAAGCAGAGCTCCAGATAAATAAAAAGAGAGAGAGAGAGATTTGAACTCGAATCAGAGCTCAAAATCAAGAGAAAATAAAGCACTCGAAAATAGATGTAAGAAAATCTGTCATCGCGCGACCAACGTTTAACCGATAGGAACACGATCGCTGATGATTTAAGGTAGTGGTCTTGATATTTGATACTTTATATTTTGTTTAGTTTATTAGCACTTGTGTAGTAAATTGCCGTACTCGCGAATTATTGCAAACACAATTAAAGAGTAAGGAGGAATAATTGCATTTGAGGCAAAAAAGGGAAATAAAAACACATCCAACTCTAGGGTTAAATATGATATTGAAGTTTGTATCGTTGGAACGCAACGAAATCTTGTGAATTTAGTTTTCAGCTCGCGATAAATTATCGTTTAATTATCGTAGCCGAAGATTGCATATAAATTTTTCATTTTCCTGAAGGAATGAAAGAATTTCCATGCATTTCAACGATGCAAACTTCAAAATCATAGTTTGATTGAAATCACCATAAATAGTGATCAAATGTTACGAAGTTGTAACAGCAAACATAAAATAATTAGTGCGTTTTAAAACAGTTAGAATGACGTAATATTTTATTATAAAAATGTTAGTAGGTTTGCCCTCCATGAATAATAAAAATAGTGGAATAAAAAAGGTTTGCATCGTGGGAAGACTGACCGGCCTTCATGCGTCTTTCGAGAGCTGCGTACATCCTCTTCAATTCCTCGAGCTCATTTTTCGCCTCGTCCCTCTCGTCAGCAACACGTGCAAAATCTTTTTCCAATCGCTCGGCGTCTTTTCTTGCTTCTTCGGCCTCTCTTTTTAACGATTCGGCCAATTTTTCGTCATGTTGTTTATGTTCCTGAACGTTCATCTGTGACTTTGTCCTTTCAGTCTCGACCTCAAGATTAAGAATCCTTGCCTGGTGGGAAAAAATAACAAATATTTATAATCAAGTAAGAAAATTGTTTTGGGCTTTTGAAAAATTATTTTTTTTAACAATTAGAACAAAATTAAAGTTAAAAATTCATTTAAAATTTTGATTTCCATCGTTTTTGAAATATTTTATCTTCAATATTTACAAAAATTTATCATTTCAATGACAATTAAAATGAGGGATAAAGGAAATTTGAATGCATTCTTAATTATGGGAACTTTTTGATAAATAAATAGATTCTGACCTGTAATCTCTTGTTCTCTCTTTCAAGTGCTTCTTTGTTCCTTAATTCGAGTGCGAGCATTTGTTTGGTACTTTGAAGATCATCGCGTACCGCGTCAATGTCATCCAATTCGTCCTGAACAACTTCATCGACCGAAGCCTTTTCCGCTTTCTGCATTTGTTCCTCAATCGTCAATTGTCGTCTGAATTTTCTCAAACCCTCAAGCACCGGCCTTGAACGATCGTTAGTTTTTACCGCCTTCAACTTCACACCCGACTGAATTTGTTTCAGCAGCTGATTGTGCATATTCGACTTTTCCGACTCGAAGACAAAGTGGGCCTTGCCTGGGTGACGAAATATAATACGATCAGGAGTACGATATACAACTAGAACGTCAACGAGAACAACCTCTTTTTCGTCACTGACATCGCGATCCCCGTCGATCGGTAAGCGCAAAAAAAAAAACAAAAAAAATTTAACAGATTTTCTGGACTATTTCGTAATCCTTTGACGAACATTTTCAAAAGCCTATCCAAAAGGGAGAAAAACTTGACGTGTAATTTCAAATAGAAACTTTCTGAACTAATTAAACAAAACAAAAAAACAAAAATCTCGAAAATATCGAAATTTTTAAGACTTAGGTAAATTCTCGTCCCCGGAGTGATTTCACATTTTTTTTAGAAATTCAAGGTTTTAAGGAAAAACACGACGTGTTTTATTAATATAAAAAAATATTAAAAACGATAAATTCGCAGAACTATTCGCTCGACTGAGGAAAAGTAAATGTCGTTCTAGTTCAACATTCTAAACTTCGTCGTCGTGAAACACTCTGAGGTTTTCACAAAAACAGGAACAGGAACATCAAAGTGAATTAGGAAGAGAAGTTTAAGTGCTAAGATTGAAACAAAAACAATAAATAAAAAAATTAAAATTAGAAATGTAAATACAAAATTGAATAACGCGGGCACAATATTGTTGAGGTTTGTTTCAATTCAGAATTCAAGCAGGAACAATAAGTAAATAAATAGTTAAAAATAGAAATAGAAAATTGAGGAATGAAAGAACAAAATTGTTTAAGTTTGTTTGACTTTAAAATTTAGGCAGGAACAATAACTGTATAAATAAGTAAAAATGAAACTAGAAAATTAAGGAATGTGGCCACAAAATTTTTTAGGTTCGTTCAGATTTAGTATTTAGGCAGAAACAATAAATCAATAAATAAATGAAAATAGGAAATTGAAGAATCCAAGACCAAAATTGTTTAGGCTTTATCAATTTAAAATTTAGGCAGGAACAATAAATGAATAAATAAATGAAAATACGAAATTGAAGAATGCAAGGACAAAATTGTTCAGGTTTGTTTCAATTAAGAGTTAAGACAGAAAAAATAAATGAATAAAAATGAAAATGGGAAATAAAGGAATGTAGACACAAAATATTTCAGGTTCGTTTTATAGATTTTGTTAGTTGTATTTATTTACCTGCCGAATCAGCTGTGACTTTGTTGACTCTTTCGATGAGTGGGGCACTTCTGTCGTTACACTGTACATGTTTGAGTCTCCTTCCACTTTCGACTTCCTTCATCATGCAGGCCCAATCAGGACGTTTCCTTGGTCTTGATTTAAGCATCTCGAGTGTTTTTTGTTGTGTTTCGGTAAGTTGCGGTAGATCCTTGAGGATAGTTCTACCAGGTGGTGGTGGAGGTGGTCTCGGCGGTGGCGGAGGCGGTATTGCAGCCCTCGAGGAGCTCTTTGAGAGCGTTGGTGCACCTGCGCGTAGTGTTTTGTAGAATACGGAAGGGGAAGTCGACCGATTCTCTTTTACGTTTTATACGATTGCAATGGGGTCGGTGTTCGAGCGTCTCGATCATCGATCATCGATCGTCGATTGAGTCACGTCGTTTAACACTAACACCAACTTGCTTTCAACAACGAGGACACGACACGAAGATTAAAATAAACTTTTGTCGCTCCCCTTTCTCCACGCGGTATTAACCCTTCGCAGTCCATGTTTTTTTTTTTTTTTTTTTTACATGTTCAGATAGTTCGATCCAATTCGATCTTTCGTGGTCACATGTTTGTTGAATGTCACGGTGCTCACGCTTGGCTCGAAATGAACAGAACAATTTTCGTTCGGTTCCCTCTATGCTCAGCATCCGTTCAATTTATTTGAAAATATTTCTAAAATATCGTTTTAATTTTTGAGGGCAAACAACTTATTTTGTGTCAAATTGAATGGAATAATTAGGCGGTGAAATTAATTTGAATCGAAGTGCGAGAAAAAATACTGAATTTTTTATGCATCTTTTGACTCGTCATACGTTTTGTTTTATCAAAATTTACAGTTGGCATATTTCGTGTTTTGAGGAAAAAACATCGAGTCTTTCAGTGCGCGTTGGAAGTCGTTTCGTTGTTATCGCGAAAAGTTGATTTTTGAACAAGAAAAAATCATGTTTTCTCAGTGCATTAATTTTTTATCGTTAAATACAACGGAGCTTACGATAATGCAGAATAAATGAAAATTTTCAATCCAGTGGTCCCACCTCGTCGCACAACGTGCAGTAGATCGAAATGAGCGTTTCAATGAGACTCGATCAATGACTGCGAAGGGTTTTGTTAACTTAATATTTCTTAACTAAAAGTTCGTCAAACGCATATTTCGAATTTATGCTAAAAATTGTTCGATTTATGTGACTGGAGAGTCTAATAAAATATTGTTTCGAAATTATGACATGAAAGCATTAGAAAGCATTTTTTTATCAACTGCGAAGTTGCGGATTTTTTTAAATCAAATAGCAATGCATTAATCATTTCTTTTCCAATTCATACAGGAAATAATTTCCATGAAATCACTAAATTTCATTCAATTCATTAATTATCGTGTTTTAAAATAATATTTCCTTATTTTAATGAATTTTATAAATGATTCATTGCTTCGTGCAATTTTTAACAAAAATTTCAACAATCCACGTTTGCATTACGTGAATCATGAATCTTAATAAAATAATTAAAATTATTTAGAGAATTCTATTTTAAGAATTTACACAGATGAGTGGAAAATATTATAGCATCAAAAAAAAAATGAAGAATTATGTTTGCGTGCGATCTCGTCGTATACATTATGAGATTAAAAAATCATTGCATGACTTACATATATTTTCAAGCAATTATGAAATATATGCACGCGTGTTGGAACGTTCATCCTCTGACTGTGAGTTATTTTTTAATCAATTCTTATATATAAGTCACCGGAAAGTTCCGATCTGGTTTTTGTTTTTTTTTTTAAATATAAAACAAAAGTCAAAAATAAATTTTCGAATTAGAATTGGTTTCTGACTTTCCATCTCGATGAAAAACTATCGATTTTAATGAAACTTCAAACATTATTGAAATTTAAAAAAAATTGAATTCTTTATTCAGTTTCTTTTTTTTTTTTCATTTATTCCATTATTTTTGAAATAATAGTCTCGCCAAAGCTTTTTTTTTCAGAATTTCTGAAAATTTAAAGTATTCATGCGTGACACTTTTACGTGACAGATTTGAATTTTTTTTTTCCCCAATTACAGAGAAACATTTTGCGAAATTAGTCTTAAAAAATCAAGAATTCTGACCATTTAGTTTCGGAGATACAGTGATAAAAAGCTAGTATTTAATAACGAAAAAGTCATTATTTCTAAACTTTGAACTTTAATTGAAACATTATTTCCAAAATTTTCTAGTTTTTTACACTCCCATGGAATCAAAAAATAAAATTGGTAGATTACACCGCAAGTTATATCGAAGTTTTGAAAAATTCATCGAACAATTTACTTTCGAACGTGGCTGTGGCGAGCCTAAAATCTTAAAATTAATCGTCCATGAGATTTTTTTCCACCCATCAGACACTTTTTGAATATTTTCCGGTATTTTTTTGGTTTCAAGTCTTTTTTGTTTTGTTTAAAAAAAAAATACTCAGTTGTTGACCTGCTTCAGCGGAAATAGTGAGAAAAAAAAACTTTCGCACTGTTTCCACAAATACAAAGTATGAAAAAAGTTCGGCTTCTGGGCCAGAACTGACGACTGCAAGTATTTCTCGTCCCTTACCTGTCGTACTCTCGCTCTTTGAGAGCGGTGTGTTGTCACTCCGTGACCGTGACCTTTCAACTCGCATTTGACGCTCGAGTTGTTGAGGTCTTTGAGAGGTCGACACGGTCCGTCCATTTTCTCCGGTTTTTCCTGGCGCAGAAGCTCCCGATTTCCCACTTTTTTCTACTTTCACACTTTTTTCCGCCTTTTCCGTCTTTTCGCTCTTTGGCTGCGACGGAATTATCGTTATTTTACTCTGTTTTCTTGTCGGAGGTGGCGACGCCGCGGTCGGCTGTGGGGCCATCGCTTCCACCGGTTTTGGAACACTCTGTATAATTTTTTCAATTTTTTTAACACTTTATTTCATTTCGTTATCCATGTTATCGGAAATTGAAAAATTTTCATTCTCGTAGGAAAAAAAACTGGAGAATCGACTGAATCGAGTCATGAATTGAATAAAAATATTTCCATTTTGATAAAAGATGCTTTTTCCATGTATTGGAAGATGTGAAGACTGTTTTGGAAAAAAAAAATTCAAATTTCATTAAAAAATTTGAATATAAATACAATTGTTCATTAAAATTCAAATTGAATTTCAATTGATTTGATTTATTTCGACGTAAAATATTTTTAAATACTTTACCAAGCTATCGGATTCAAAATTTTCAAAAAACGAACGTTATTGCATTTTGCCTGTACATTTATAATTGTGGATTTTTTTTTGCAATGTTTAGACTTTTCACAAACAGAAAAACTGTTGAAACTTAAAAAAAAAAAAAAACTTGGAATTTGACTCTTCAGACAATTGCAATAAAACTAGAAAAATAAATTCATAATTTACGATGAAATATGTTTCGAAAAATTGTCATATTCCACACCAGATAATAATTTCATCGACGATAAAAATAAAAGAAAATTTTAACATTTAAAAATTGCTTCAAAACTCGATAAAAAACCAAAAAATTCATTCCATCACCAAAAATTGTTGATTTAGTCGATTCCGGATTGTTTTTCTCTCTATTCTAATATAAAAAAAACTTGTCATTGTCGTGAAAAAAAAACAATTATAAACATATTAAATAGGAAGTCGACACTGTTGCCCTGAAATTGGGCACAACGAAGATTGGATAATACTTTAAAGCTTTAGAGACGAATGAAAAATCGTGAATAATAGAAAATAAATCACGAAGTTAATAGTATGCCTCTTTGAGCGAATGGACAAATATTTATTTGTCACAGTCTCGTGTAGCTCGCACTGTTTAATCGAACGATGAACGAGAGATCAAAAGAATAACGAGATCTACGAGGCTGATTCGTTTGGCTCGATGCAACGACTAATTAAAAAAGAAAACCGAATCGAAAAGTCAAAGTTTCTTTTGCCACCGCGACGAGTGACATCGAATCGACAGAAGAATATAGTGACGAGTTTTGGCTCTCGTCGTTCATTCTCGAATCCTCTTTAAGGAGGTTCATGCGTTAGGCATGCGTTAGACGAATTCCAAGTTTAATTGTTTAAAATTCGTATGAACCTTCTTAACAATAATACTCAACTGTGGGTAAAATTTGACAAAGTTTTACCGTCTACAAATCTAGTTATTTGTTGTGAAAAATCGTTTTTTTCGTAACTTCCCACCAGACCTCGTGTTAAAGTTGCGATTTTAAACACTGAATATCTCGATTAATAGACTGTGAAACCTTCTCAAATTTTTTACCCATTATAATACGATGCTGAAGAAGATTCACGCAAAATTTCAAAAAATTATCGTGGAAAAAATGACATCTGATTTTGCCGTTACTTTGTATATATTCTTATAATTATGCCGAGTGAACCTCGTTAAATAATCGCCAACAAAGAAATCAATGAACAATTTTACAATCGCCAATTTTTATTTATTTCTAACAACCCTCATTCGTTATTATTATTCGTTTCTCTCATTTGAGACAAAATCGAAAAAATCGTAATCGTATCAGTCATTTCAATGTTTAAAACTTCACATTGCGCGCTAGCGCAGTCTTACGTTCTTGTTTGCATTTTGGTACAGTCTATTCCTGGCCCCGAGGATACGTTGACCGTCGTGCGCTGACGTACGACGTTCGACTCGTTAAAAATGCATAAACGCGTTACCATCTCGTAAACGAATATTTTTATTTAACTTCGTGTTTTATGAATTTAGACTCGACGTTGGTACGAGAATTACAATAGAAAAATTGCCTGATTTGACAGACGAAATACGATATTTTTTAATTGAATTTATTGGTCGAAATTTCATTATTACAATCGTCCAGTTATTGTGATGCCTAATTGACCGGAAATGCTCGAAACATATCGATTTTTTTTATGATACAGTTTGCCAATCAATCCTCGTCAACAAATGTTTAAAAAACTTAATTAATGATTGAAAGAAATGGGCGTAAAATCGATTTGCGTGATTATTACTAATTGATGATTTTTATGGAAAATTTTATATTTAGAAAATCAAATAAGTTAATCATTTAATCGAGAAGTGAAATTAAAAATTGCGACTTTCGATTAATGTATTCTCCATTGATTCGAGTTCATAGAAAAAAAAAAACTTTTTGGAAAATGTGTGTAAACCAAATAAAAAATATTCCGTCACACCGATCTCGATTTTAGAAATTTTCATCGTCTGAGAATCTAAAAACAGGTGTATTTTCGGCTTTATAAAACAAATGATAATTTATTGCTTTTTGATGCTTTCGTTGGTAGGCGAAAGTTTGAAAAAATGAGAAAAATCGTATTGGTAGATTGAAAAATGTGTTTCGAGATCGAGTAACTTTGAGCTGTATAGCTGAGAGCAAGTTTACAAACTTCGCGGACAATATTTTTGTCGCAATGATTATTGATACGCATTTTTTTGACAACATGAATTATTCAACGCAGTTTTCGTCAGAGTAAAAAGAAAGAGAGAGAGAGAGAGAAGGCGAGAGAAAGAGAGAGAGAGAGAGAGAGAGAGAGAGAAGGTGAGAGAGAGAAAAGAGACGAAAGGCGCAGCTGCCTACACGGGACACATTCGAAATAGACGAGTGTCTTGAAATAATCGTGACCCAAAGGCGAGTTATATGCGAGCCACTTTTCCGACGCGTATATTCTCTGCAGCTAACCGGCCTCCCCGCTTCCGTAATCTTCCGTAATTCCAGTCACGAGCTTGTATTAGAAAAATTTAATTCTTCAATGAAAAAATATAACCCTAAAGATTTATGTCATTTTTTTCTCACTTGATCTCCGATTTCTGCGTCCAAAACTCTTCGTAAGTCATTATTGACGTTTAGTTTTTCCCTCAATTATCTACAGAACGATTAAACATCGAACGAAATTTATTTATTGCAAAAAACGATTGAGTTTAATCATGAAAAATACTATGAAATTCGAATTAATCGATTTTCATTCGTAAACAAATCGATAAATAAAAAATTACGTAAATAATTTTTCGATATAAATGAATTTGAAAAAAAAAAATCAATAAAAACATAACGTCACGTCATATTTTCCATCGATGTGATTCATTTATTAAAATAATGTGTAGCCAATGAAATCGTTATGAATACGTAACCTCAAAGGAAAAAAAAAACAATGCAAGACGAAAAAAGATTTTAAAAAATTTCATGGAAAAATAGCAAAAAGTCCAAAATGAGATTGAGATAGGAACGATAAAATAAAACAATAAAGTAGATCTATTATTAATACGTGGCATTTTGCCATTCGCGCTGTTGGTCTGTTTTGCCCGTGGCAACGAGTGCCACTGTTACCCTTTTTTTTGTCTCTGTCATCGTTCAAACGTACACGCCAAAACACACGCCCATCGAGTCCTGCGTGTTTAATTGTAAACAACGTGCGAGCCGATTTAAAGAAACTTGAACGAGTCTCTCTTGATCTTGAAACGAAAAAATCTACGAGTCATCGACGTCGTGAACAATTTCCAAGTTCAGGAAGTGCAGAGAAGATCGAACATTTCTCAGATTCGAGGCGAGCTTTTGTCATTTCTTGGTAACGTTCAAAATTACTTGGAATCGAGGTTAGTTCCTCGGAAAAATGACAAAATCGACTCCAGGAAATCGGGACGAACGGATTTCGCTTGTTTCTTGGAAATATTCGCAATTCTTCGGAGTCGAAGACACGAATTATCGGAAAAAGAAACGTTACTAACCTTTAGCGTGACCTTCGTAAAAGCTGGTGGTTCTTCCGTCGTTGTTTTGGATTCTCGTCTGGAATTAAGGGTCCAGGGTGCAGCTGGCATGGGTATCGGTTTCGGACCATCCTTGACCCACGGTGGTCGGAAAGTCGTCCTCTGAGGTTGTTGACCTCCGGCGCCCGGCATGTTTTGACGATTCGTCGTGTTTTCTTATTTTCTACTCTTACTGACAATCTTTAATCTATTTTCGTTAATTTTTTTGTATTTTTCGTGACTGAGAAAACCTTCCGATAATTCTTCTTCCCACTTCCTTTCGGTCTCAAAATTTTTGACCTTAAACCACAAGATTTTTCAGCTCGAATAAAAATTCGAAAATACCAGGGATTTTGGCTAAACACTATCGATTTTTTTTCTCTTCTTTTCAATAACCAACCAATCACCGATTTCGTCGTTTTTTCCTGCTGGATCGAACGGCAGCCGTCTCTCAACTGGCTGACGTTCGGGATTTTCTCGGTCTTTCCGGAAATCGTCGCGTTTTCCCCTCCCGAGTATTCGAGAAAAGATTAAGATTCAGAGAGATGCGAGTGCTCTCTTTTTCTCCCTCTCTTCGTTTCGTGTACATTATGTATTTTCTTCTCTTCCCCTCTCTCTCTCTCTCTCTCTCTCTCTCACACTCTTACTTACTACCTAAAAACTTGATATTTTTGGCCAACGACGTCAAGAGTACCGCGATCACGAGAGGATGAAAATAGAAGTCGAACGTCTTCCTCTAGGACACCCAACGCCACGGTGACTGCCTAACGAAACTTCAACCATAATCTAACAACGAATTCCTCTCTTCCATTGCCCTTTTTTCTTCTCCTCCATTTTCCCATATTCCTCTTCCATTTTTTTTCCTTTTCTGGCATCCATCCTGTCAGACATTTTCCAAACCTTCGCTCGTTCTCTTCACTACGCGTCTGTCGTTCTCGACCCTGAAACGTCTTAAAATTTTTCTACGTCATCGTAAGTCGATGAATCTGTGCAAATTCCCAGCATTATTTTCATTTCGGAATATTTTTGCCAAGACTTTTAGATTTACCACCGGTTGATAAATCAATCCTCCATTTTTCTCAATTTTCGAACATTCAATATCACTTTTTTCAATCGCATTAATTCATTCGCATTGTCCAATTTTCTATTTCTAAATATATCAGTGTCCATAAAATGGTTGCCCGGAGCTGGAGCATTTGGAAATATTCATTGAACGTGGCTGTCAAAACACTAAAGCCATTGAAAATCATGAATTGTTGAATGATTTAATTTGCCAAATTTCAACGTGTGTTAAGATCTACGTAAATAAAAAATTAATAAGAAAAATTGTTACCATAAAAGCAACCACAAGTTTTAAAAACTCGAACGAAAAAATGAAATAAAAAATTCTGACAGTTGACTTGAAAAGAACCAATTTTTGAAGTAAAAAAATATTTTTAAAAGAATAAAGTTTGTTTTTGCAAGCACACGATTCGCTCATAATGTACGTGACACAATAACAAAATTACGCGTCACATTATTGAAAAAAATGATATTTTATGAATAAGAAGAAATTCAACAAATTGTTAATGTTTGATTTGCTGTGACAACCGAACGATTAATTACATTTTAAACGAAATGTTTCAGGATAGGAAGATTTCGTGAAAGACGTTACCAACTGACAGCAGCAAGACGTAACGAAGCAACACTAAAATTCGACAACAATTTGGAAACAGCAAAATACTTTGAGCGTGAGTGCAGCAAAGCGAAGCAATTTAACGTTTGGAGTACGAGTAACGAGTCAAAGCATTTGGCAAAATCGAAAAAAGCCGAATCTCTAAATACTCGTCGAAGTAGATTGAAGGATCTTCTGGAAAAGGAGGAAAAATCTTACGCACGGGAGTGTGAAAGTTTGAGAGTAAATAAAAAAATCGAAAAGGAAGAGAATTTTGATCCGTCATTGAGATTAGAAAAGCGAGCAGAAGAGAGATTGTACAGACCGTTGAATTGTCGACGAATACAGTCGTATTTTTGTGGACCGTATTCGACGAGTCAGGACTACGTGCGTCCGATATTAAAAGATTTAAACGAACGTAAAGTCGATCGAAAAGCAACAAAACTGAGTATGGATCGAACAAATCTTCGTCCCGAAGCTCACGAGTCATTAGAACACTCTGGAAAACACGAAAAAATGTTTGGCCACGACAATCCAGGTTGGGATCAAAAACATTACAACGAGAGAATGGACGTATACAAAGAAAATTCAAGAAGTGCAAAAGCTTCGAGTATTTATGGTGGCGAAGCAGATGATTCAGCGGAACAAAAATGGAATTCACATTCGACGAAATACACCGGTTCGTGCGATATTGAAGGATCCGATCATCGTCCACGTTCAAGAAGGCTCCATGACTCTCATTTTCATCTTGGCGACGATGAAGATTCTCCATCGCGGGATGCGGAGCATGAAGCAGCGAATGAAAAATATCGTGATCGTTATGCGAACAGAAGTCTCGAGGATGCGAACGTTCGTCCGGAGGAAAAGGAAGCTGCGGAAAATGCTGCTGATGGAGAAAACGAAGAAAATGGAGAGCACGAGGAAGATAAAGAACAGGATGAAACTGATCGAGCTCGCGAAGAGGAACAGGAAGTCATTGAAGAACGTGAACAAGAAGAAAAACAACATCAAGTCTCGTTGAATTCTTCTTCCGTCGAAATAAGTGAAGAACAACAAATTCAAAACAATATTCAAGAGAAAAAAGATCAACGCGATATTGACAGAGAAGTTGATGCTAAAGCTGACGCTGGAAAAAGGGATCATCGTCATTTTGAATCCGAAAAAAGTATGCCGTGGTTGAGAATGATTCCTGGGGATAAAAATCTCTCGGAACAAATGTTTCTCTATCTCACTCACAACGAGCTCAAAGAACGCATTCAAAATCTTGAGAATCGCGAAAATCAAGCTTGCTCGAAACATCAGTGGGACGAAGCTCTTCGTCTCAGGGACATGAAAAATCGTCTTGATCTCGCTCGTGAAAAAAATCTCTACCGACGAGAAGATCTTCAACTTGATCCTGAAGTCAAAAGACTTGGAATGGCTAGCATCGAAGCTCGACAACGTTTACTCAAGGCTCGGGAAAATATTTGCACTAATTCGTCCATGTACAGGTTAGAATTTTAGTTTTATTTATCTATTTATTTATTTTAGGTTACAATAAATATACAATTTTGCAAACTAACTCCTTCTGGCTGAAGATTTTTCATAAAATCCGAGTTTACGTTTTCATATTCACGTAATGGATTTATTCATATTCAAATTTTTTCAAACCCAAAAACTGTCACATTTTTAATTTAATTGACAGTTTATTATTTATTTTCATTATTTGTTGCATTATCAAGAATAAAAACAAACGTATAAACAGATCGATTTATAAAAAATTAATTATCGTGAAAATGACGAGAAAAAATTTGATCGTTACGGAGGGCAATGCCAAGGATCGGTCGTGTCAGTTTCGTAACATTGTTATTCGGATGATTCACGGGCAAGATTCACTCAGAGTCGAGGTTAATGCGTTGAACGAATAAATTCGTAGGCGAGGCGAAAAGGCTGTGCCAAAAAAATAAAATCCATGGCCCCAGAAGTGATTCGTCTCGCGAATTAGTTCGTTAATTTATCGAGAGTTGTTGTCGAGACAAAGTTAAATTTTGCATAATTCGAACGAATTTTTTATTTACCAGGAATGTTTCAACAAATGACGAAACAGTATTGAAAAAATGATTTTTCGTTGCTTTTCAACGATTCCTCGTTCTATACCGTATTTATATTCAATATTAAGCATTTGGATTATTATTTTTCAGCGAGGAAGCCAAAGAAATATGGGACAAATGGGTGGTCGAGGATAAGGGATCAATTTTGGTGGATGCATGTTCACAGCGAGAAATATTGATGAAGGAACTTGAAGAAAATTGGCGTTCCCTTGCGGTAGACGATAAGCAAAGGATCACGGACTCGTTCAAGGACAAAAATCCCGTAAACGCGGTACTCCAAAAGTGCCAACATGATAACACGGCTACGTTTACTCCAAACAAGCGATAAATTATTACTTTTCCTTCGACTAAAATTCCCAATTTGCATTTATCGCTAATGTAAGTCCTCGGTGAATTTTTTCAGGGTGGAAATACACGCTTAATAATATGACAGACTGAGCTAAGGATTATAACAAACTGCTTTTTGTAACGTAACCCTCCTTCATGTTCGATTTACGACGAAGAGGAAAGAAAAATCAAAAAAATGAAGATTCTGGGTGCAAGTATTTGGATGTGAAAGTATGGCGTTAAAAAAAACGCCTACATATAGTACGTAAGCTTCGCTAATTTGACGTTTTTTTAAATATTTTCTTATACCATCCGTCGACTCGCATTTTTTACTAAATGAAGGAGTGAACGACGAAGTGAAATTGCGAGAGTGATTGATGACGAACAATTCTGTATGATTTTTCAAAGTCAAAAAAGAAAGTGGAGCTTTACAATTTTCAAATTTTTTACATTTTTCAGTCATCAATATTTATCATATCGCCATTATTTTCTCATTGTTATTGTCCTACTTGTCAACGAGCCTCATTATAACTGCCAACTCCTGATCGTTTGAAAGTTAGATCTTAGATGCCTTGCCAAAATTTGCACAATTCATGACTCGCATCCATTTAGCAAAGGCTCGATCTTAATCACGCTTATCATTCAAAAATATTGTTAGATCACATATTATTGGAATGTATATTTATATCCGTTTCATTTGCACATAAAGCTGTTGAAAAATATGTATTGACGATTTATAAGCATTGTCAAGTCCACAGCGAGTAATGATTTAATAAAATTATGTAGAAAACAAGTTTTCGGTGTATTTTTTTTTGAATTTTTACCACTAAATATTGATTATTATGTGTCAAACAATTTTCGTCATTATTTAATTAGCTGTAGATTTCAAGGATTTTTCCTTTTCCTGTCTTTAAACTGGATTACGAACTGTCAAGAAACAAATCAACTGAAATTCATTAATTTCAATTAATTAATTAATTAATTAACATGACAAGGTGAACAATGATAGGTGGATTTTTTATGGTCCAGTGACTGCAATTCTGAATTCTTCAATATTAACAGTCTCAAGTTTTTGAACTGACAAAATGTTTTTTTTTTTTCGAATTAACATTTTCTCGATGCCCCTATAGACAGTAAAACAGGAAAACCTAAGGATCCGACCGTCTGAGTGAAAATTTGCTACAAAAATTCCTCGTTTTTTAAATGCATCCAACCGTGCGAATTTTATCGACTTTTTCTAGACGAAAATTGATAAAAAATTTCGATATAGATTTTTATGTCCTCGCGATTTTGTTATTATAAAAACTTTCTCAAATCCCGTATTCAATTTCAAATTTCAATTTTTTTTGGGTTTTTTTCATTTCGAATTTCATGTAGAACCCATTTCCTGACAAACGGGTGGCTGCGTTTTTTTTTTTAACTCTGTTTTGACATCGTTTATTCTATCCTTGTGTAGTACCACCAGAGCGACGGAAATTTTTCTATTTTAACGTTTAACCCGTTTTACGCTGGATTTTCTTTATCGATTGAGTTGACATGTTACTCAGTTTGTACCATCAGTCGATAAATTGAATTGTAGTTAGAGAAAAAGACGCTAGATGGCGTCACGACCTGATTGAACGCGCGCCAAATTGTTTTCAATGTTTACGACATTATCCGCTTGTTTAGATGACAAAGTTCAGGAATTGTTTATTCACTTCGATTTTGTTTTAAAACAGTAAGATTTCATCATCGATACTTGCAAATAAAACCAACGTTTACCGACAAAGTGCGAAGCAATAGGATACCTAGCGCTTCTCGTAAAAGTTACATTGTTGAAAGGAAATTCAAGGTCATGGAAAGACAATGGCGTGCTTTTGTTTTTAACCTCAATCATAAGATTGAGTACTGAATTTTTTACATTTTCTGCTTGACGTTATTACGCAATTCTTGTTTATTGCGAAAAGTTAGATTAAACAAAGGAAAACAGTGAGTAAAAATGTTGTTATGATGTTCGTGAGTGTTTGGTTAGTTTCGTAAATAAAAATAGTGGACGAGTGCTAAATTCGGAAGTGATTTCGGTCAAATTGGATATTCGTCCTTTTGGACAAGAACAGCCGAAATGGGTGGTCGGCAAGCAGAGTATAGAGTAAGTACGAAAATGACATTATGACGTAAATCGAAACAGTACGTTTTGTAAATATTAGACATGTCAAAATATTTTTCGTGCACAATCAGAGTATTCAGTGGGTTTTCATTATTTCCACTGTTTCTAAGTGTGAAAAGAAAAGTTATTTTTTAAGCTGTCGTAATCTAAGTCACGACGTGCCAACGTTTTCAAATTTTTATGCCAGAAAACTGATGGATTTCATCAAAGAAATTATATTTATTACAATAAATTTAATCAAATGGCACGAATTTAGGGAACATTCATTTCCGATAAACACTCTTAAGACAACTCATAAAAATGTTCTGATTCTATTGCAACAGTTGTGAAAAAAAAGTTTGAAAAATGATTCAAGTTTCGATATTTCCATATATTTTGTGTATTAGACGCCTTGGAATAGAAAATTTATGAAAAATCGGGCATTAGCGGAGGCGAGCATTCATAGTTTACATGTACATAACCAACAATAACAAATTCCTAGACTCAAGCGGCGTTCGGAGAGTCGCCATCTGCACTACAAACGCAAAAGTTACCATTAAATAGTATTACTATAGTTTGCATGTTTAGCACAAATAGCGGTTCACAAAATAGCGAAAAGTATCTCAACTCAGATAATTGGTTTGTTACGAACCTGCGTGAAAAATGTAAAATAAGGAAAAAAACGACAAAATAAGAAATCATAATTCGTCGTTAACGAGTGTGACTAAATTCGACAAAAATGTTGAGCAGCATTTTTACGAGATTAGCAGTGATTTGTCTCGGACGAATTGCAGTGGCAATCTGAAAGGTTGAGTCTCTCGACAGGGCGTTTTGTAGTAGCAATTCGTTTGAAACGCCCTTTCGGTGTCCAAATGTGTATTTATTTTTTTCGTCTGAGCGTGTGATGATGCGAGGCCTCGAAACACGCGTTTAATTAACATAGCTGGCGCGATGGCAGTGCATCCCTCATCTACTCACGGGTGGGAGAGTCGGACCACAGCATCTCCGCGTGCAGTCAAGTTTCATGGGTCATTGCGCACCCAACCATGCCATACTACATATGTGGATATTCTACTGCATGTAACGTACTCTGCCTGCGAAGGGGAGACATGTCGCGCATATGTTGACACGTACCATGTACCCACATACATACTATTATTTTATTATCGATATATATATGTTTTTACGTACATATATGAGCATATATACGGGTATATAAATATATAGGTATACAAAATGTTTGTTGCCGAGCTTTCTCCCTCTAAAAACTCATTTCTTCGTATCTTTCGTCCAATATTCGCTTCCACTATTTCCATTAACCAACGTCCGGTCTGTGCATATCCCAGAAATGGGTGTATTAAATTGTTTTCATATAAATATTTTTTTTTTTCTCAATAATTTCTCTAGTGTCTGAATATTTATCTAAATGTTTTGTTTTTTTTTTTTTTTAAGACTTCTTTATCGCCGAAATATTTCGTTTGGTATTTATATATTCTATCGGTTACTCCATTACGGTTGGAATATTTTTCGCACTATTGTCGATTTTTTTTCACTTTGTTATCTTCGCAATTTGTTTTTGGAGTTTTTTTTTCTCATTATTGAGCTGAACTTTTGTAATTTGCAATTTTTTTTTGCTATATTTTCGAACGCAATGGAATTTCTTATTCGTTTTCTTTACAACTGAAGTCTGAGACAGCTGACAAGCAAATTTTTCGTGACGACGCTTGATATTTCGAGGAAAATTAAAGTTACATCTCGTGCAACTGTCAGATGGAACGAAAAAACGTGGAACTTTGATTTTTCTCGAAAATTCAACCTCGACGGAGAAATATTCGTTGGCGGGTTTTTTACTGACAGATCGCTTTGAATGCATTTTTTAACACGAGAATGCGACCATCTTTTTTTTCGCCTCTCGAAACTAAAAATGTCAAAAAATTGAAACAATTTCAAAAATTAATAAAACAGTGAATGACAAAACAATATTTTTCGATGGTTTTCGACGGTACAAACTTTAATACCATTGACACCAGTGACGTTTTACGAGAGCGAATATTTTTTTGGATATTGGAAATTACGTGAAATGTCAAATTTCACGATGTCTAATTTAAATCGACATTTTTATCAAAACAATTCGTATTTTTTTCGAGCGATTTCAATGCACCACCGGTCATTTTGTTCCTCGAATGATTCTCAACGAATTCATCACATCGTCTTTTTTCTGAGCTCGTCTATTTTGGAATAACAGGAATTTATTTGTAATTTTTTTTTTCCACTAAACCAAACGCCTGCAACATGGAAATGATGGAGCTCAGAAAAAAATTGATCTGGTGAATTTGTTGAGAATTTCTGAAGGAATAAAATGAGCGGTCCTACATCAAAATCGCTAGAAAACCACGGACTGGACTTCAAAAATTGTCGACGAAAATACGACATTGTGAAATTTTGCATTTTTCGGATTGTGGTTCTACAAATCTATCGTTATTAATATTTTTGTGAGTTAATAGAACATACCGTAATACGAATCCATCGTAAATTAATTTAATTATTGTATTAAACTTTGCAAACAGCTATTGTGAAGATTTAATACTCATTTGACTGGTAAAAAGTGGGGATTTTGCCTTGAAGAAATGTGGTCGAAATTAATATTAAGAATAAGAATAAATATCCGCAAATGTAGAATTTAAAAAAGAAAAATAATAATCTAACAGTCAATCGGGTCGAAAAACCAAGAAAAAGACAAAAATAATTGATGAAAAATAAGCCAATAAAAAAAAACTCATTGAAAACTGTCGTCATGAGAAAATTGGTATTTTTCGTTTGTCAAATGTCAAGATTTCGTTGAGTATAGAGTCGGAAGGAGAGAGGGATGAGGGTGTTCACGCATCTGTCAAGGCGAGGAAGTTCACAGAAATGCCAAGTGATGCGACGCGAACTCGACGAAAGAACTAATTAACGGCCGCACATCGTGCACATGGTGAAGCAACGTTTCGCCCATTCTTCATCGAATTCTTAGGGCGAAGGGAGCAAAAAAAAATAGGAAGAAGAAAAAATCAATCTTTTTTTTTTCTTGTCGCCAAGTTGTTCGATTTCTCGCGTCATCCGTTCTTCCTGCTAATTAGCCATTTCACTCGCTTAAACTCACGTGTCTCGAACGTTTTCCTTGTTCTTCTTTCGACGTTTTAATTGAAAACTGTCAACGACGCTGTTACTCTATTTTAATTTTCAATTTTTCGAAGAGATTATTATTTCCATATCGAATTTCGTGTGATTTTCAAATTCACAAAATATCGATGAACGATTTTTTTAATTTCATCTTCATCGGTCTGATTAATTTTTACAAAATTTTTATGCAGTTCAAAATTTAATGAAACAAATACAATTCATAATTGTGACGAGCAATTAGCAATTTTATTTTTCGAAGAAATTTAACTTGAAATTTTGAGAAAAAAAAATCAACACTGCTCTGAAAATTTAATTCATGGCTAAAAATGGTCAAAAAAGGGTTCGATACTGTTCGATATTCAGAAACGTAAATATTCGTTACTTCAAATGTACAGTTTGTCGATAATTATCTGTTTTGTTATTCGAAGTTTGTTTGCTTGAAATTTTTTAAATGAAATTTCAAAAGTCCTTGTCCTTCGGGCTGTTTTATTATCGTTTTAATTATTGACTGTTTTTTTGTTTGTTTGAAAAATCGATGATTTCGACGTAAGATTTATTTCGAAACATAGAGTGTTGAAAAAATAATAAAATATCCGGAAACATTGTCGACGCAGTGTTCAATGAAAAATGAGAAAATGGCGCATCCCGTGGATCGATGCTGAGATGGGGTGCGAAGAAAAACTTTTCGCGAGGGTTGCAACGATAACGGAACAAATAAATTATTGAACGCGCCAACTACGAAAAGAGCTGAGAAAGTTTCTCGTGCCAAATGTATATGTGAAGAAATTTTAACCCTAAATTGTATTATCTCTGCACTGGATTACTGTGCTTTACGATCCTGATCATTTTTTCGTCAATTTTTATAACCAAATAACAAATATTAATAAAAAAATTATCAAATAAAAGTAATTCTTCTGAATTATGGCACAAAAATGTTATCAATCAAAGTAAAAATTTAATCAATTAAGAGAACGAACAATTACTAAATTACTCCCCAACCAAACGTTTTAAAAGTCGACGCCAGCCAGAAGGATAAAAACTAAAATAGTAGTAAAAAGTTTTTTTGTTATCGACGAAACATTTTGCTAGAAGAGTTGGTTATAATTAGTAAATGAAATGACGACCTCCTTCGATAATTGACCTAATTATTTGTTCACTAAGAAACTCAAACATTTTGTGCCATTTCAATGATATTCAGTTTACTGTATGTAACAAAAAAATTCGACGATGAGTTTCAAATTTGAACCTTTGACAACAACCTCGTAGATTCCCTGTGTATTTCACTCCGTTTTATTTAATTCGCCATTTTCTTCGACATCAAAACCATTTGTTCGTTGTAAACCGATAAAAACGAAACAAAAAGTTAAATTATGCCATGGGAAAAGGGAAAAATGTAGTTTCCTTCACCGAATGCTATTCGAATAATCAAGAATCTTTTTCTAAGTGAAAAATTCATCGAAATCCAGATATTTCGAAAAAAAAAATCAAAAATCAAAAATGTCGTGTTAAACATCGATAATGAGTGAATCCACCCCTAACGGAAAGCTCCGGCGATGGTCAAGCAACGAGGTACGAATGATCATGACATTTTCGAAGTATTGCAAACGTCAACGCAAACGAAACGTTCCATCAAAGAAACAGAAAAAAAAATAAGTAAAAATGAATAAATAACCGATTTCTTGATAAATAAATAAACAAATATATAACCAAAAGAGTAACTTAAAAAAAAAATCCGTAAATATATAAACAAAAGAAGGGAAAAAAGCATGAATGTTTATGAAAAAAAAAAACGGAATAATATCATAAAAATGTCACATGTACGTGATGGACGTATAATCCATCTTAATAATACAGTATGCGGCTGAGGATGGTGGTTGCCGCCGCAATGGCTACCATATTCGTTGGAAATATGACTGAAGGTAGGAAGAAGGTTGGTAGATATAGATATACATAAATAAAAATCAGTTATATATACAACCCACAGCCGTACATAAAACTCATCGAGAGGACTTTTTCTCAGGTAGATTTTTCGCGTATATAGCGTGCATGAGAGAGAGAGTCCATGCCGCGTTGAGAGTGGTGATTCGCGAGAGAATATGAAAATGCGATTGGCAAAAGAGAGAAAGAGCGAAATAAAGAACAAGAAGAAGAAGAAGAAAAAAGAAACAAGAGAGAAAAAAGAAGTATGGCAAAAATAATACAAGTAGCACGAGTTCATACAACACGATGCAATGGTTTATGCACCGCGAGGCGTGCTCGAGGCTTGATGCGCACCTTTTTCTCCTCCTCCTCCTCCCCCTCCCCCTCACCCTTATCGCCACCCTCTCTCCCTCTCTCTCGCTCTTCTCGTTCTTCATCTACGGTAGATAAGTACGCACGTGTGTGCAAGTTCGTGTATTTCTGCGATGAAAAAATTCACGTATATATACAGCCACAGGTACCTATATTTTTCTTATACATTTTATAAATTGAAAAAAAAAAATTTGTCGAAAATGACGATTACCTATTTAGTTGAATACGTCTAACTAAATATTTAGGAATAATTACAAAAATGTTGTCAGTTTAACAACATGTTTGGCTGATAGTCGATGAATATGCCAAATAAACTGTTGAAATGACAATTTTTTTGTTATTATTGCTAAACACTTAGTTGGACGCATTCAACTAAATAATCTTCCTTTTCAACAATTTTTTTTCTCATACATATATTTATGTATAAATGGAAAGAATGATTTGCTCACGATCGCACCAGACTTACAATTCGTCAAAAAAATGACTACCATTCATGAAAAACATTTGGAGAAAAATCGAAGGAGACAATCACTATAGAGAAAAAAATTTTATGCTTAAAACCGAAACAAAACAGGTAGGATAATTCATTCCATGATTTTCAAAATACTTTCAAATGAAAGGCTACAAAATCCAAACCCCTGACCCATTCGATTGGGTCCATTTTCCAAGGAGATATCAATGAATGGAAAACTGGGTAAATTTGTTGAAATAAAAATTTGAAAAAAATTACTTAAGTTCCTTTCGATGAGTTTTAAAGAGGAAAAAAAATCAGCATAAAAAAAAAATGCAAAAGTCCAGCATTGACAATCAATATAGAAAAAAAGGATTTTATATTTAATTTATAGAAAAAAACGGGCCGATTATTTTATTCCATGATTTTCTAAAGATTTACAAATGAAAGGCTACTCTAAAACGAAAATTTAAATATATTTGAATTTCAAGGAGATATCAATGAATGGAAGAAAAAAAATGGTATATTTTTCACAAATTTCTTTTGAGTAAATTCATTGAGATAAAAATTTTGAAACAAATTGGGTAAGTTCTTTTCGACGAGCTTTGAAGAGGAAAAAAAAATCAGCAATATAAAAAATGCCAAAGTCAAGCAGTCGCCGATTTAGCGTCGAATGCCCCATATATATAAATAAATGTGTTTGGAGCACTATAGCTATGTACTTGACGTACCTGTAGCCATATATATATATATATATACATTTATAGGAAAAATTCATCTGTATCTGTATTTATAGATATATATGTACAAACACATATTTATATATATAGAATAAAATAGAGATAGTGTGTAGAGCATAGAGGCGGCACGCGGAATCGCGAGGTTAGCGTTGCCGGTCTCTGGGAGCGCGTATATCGGGCGCTCGGGGGTCTGTACGTGTTCGCGCGTACATTTATATAGGTATATAGCCCTGTCTATAGGTACCAAATGGTAAATGAGAGGGTAGACGTCAGGTCCGGACGTCTGAAGCTAGCGGCGACCCAAAGCTCCGCGCGTCTACCGCGGGCTGTATATATACAAGGTGTCCCGAAATAATAACACGCAACCCATATCTCCTCTTTTCTTTCTGACGTTTTTTTTCTCTCTCTCTCTCTCTCGTTTCGATTTTTCTTTTTTTTTGTTGTTGTTGTAATTCTGTCTTTTTCTCTAGTCGCGTCTTGCTCCTTCATTTATTTATTTCTTCTTTCTTCTGCATGCGTTTTACTCCCCATCAAAAACACCTCGATCTCTAACTATATATAATAATAGTCTTTTGTGTATTATTTTACCGGTCGTTATATATATTTGAAGAATACACGTGTCCTACCGACAAATATAAGGTAGCAACACTGCCATAAACGCCCGCGCGAGAGGGGCTTCCTTTTCTCGTTTTTCCAATAGGACTCATTCATCCTTATTGCATTATCGAGATTCGACGTAGGCGAAACTTATCCTCTTCTATTCTCTTTTATCTTTTTCTTCCTTCTTTCTCTTTTATTGTCTCTGGCTTCCTCTCTTTCTCTCTTTCTCTCTCTTTCTCGCTCTCTCTGTCGTCCTCTCTCGCGAGCCAGAGAGATAATCCGATCTATGAATATATCACCTTAGCCTGTGATGAACGCAGTGACGATCGTTACCGTAGATTTTTCCCGGGGTTTATACTCTAGATTCGATTTTTTTTTCTTTTAAGAGGATAGGGTCACTATTTGGGGATAGAAATTTTCAAAATTTTGCATTCATTTTTTCATTGGAATTTTTTAGAATCGAGTTTTTTGAGCATTCACAGCTGAACGTGGAAGGGAATTGATTAAATGGTTTTTTTTTTTAGTGAGTTCTGTAAATTCGTGGAAAATGTGCGGTTGCAATTCGCAGATTCAACTTTGGGATTGAATATTTTTTAATTCGTTCAGATTTAGCACCATTTTCGTTGCTATTTTAGTCGCACTCGACATTGTCAATGAATTTAATGGATTAAAGTACTATTGTCGTTAATTAGTTTGTAATTAATGAAAATTTGAGTTATTCACGAACACTGTGCGGGGCAAATATTTAACGGAATTCAATTTTACTCTTATTTTCCAGCGATTTATCAAACCTTATTATTCTCGCTCTGGGTTTTGTTCAAATGGAACCTTCAGTTTTTTTTCTTTCACCAAATAACATCGGTTAAAATATTCGATTATGTAGTTTAATTGTTAATTTACTTTTTACAGGGCGTACAAAATGAATTGACGAAAAAGCACATTTTGTCAATCAAAAAAAGTATCAAAATTGAAGGTAAAAAAAACGTTTTTTTTTTTTCGATCTTTAAACAAGTCAAACAGTCTGATGCGTTTTTTTTTAAAGAAAACATGCAGAAAAAATGACTAAAAAAATCGTTGCCAATTTGCACGAAACCCAAACCGAAGAAACAATGGAATACATTTCTGTTTATTCTCTTGGAAAACTTTTTCAATGCGGAATTGGAGAAAAACTACGAAAAATCTTTCCATGCTCCATGTCAGAAAATCTTGTTAAAAAAAAAGTCAATGATTTCAAAAAAGAAATGAGAAAATTTCGTTACTATTTTACCCACGAATTTTCGCATCACAGACAAATGTCCGATGAAAGAACCCTTTGAAGATTAAAAAAAAAAAAAAAAACTCCTAAACAAAACCTCCAAGGAACTGTCATCGATTTCCAACAAATGAAGTTAAAAAGCCAAAACTAAAAAAAAAACATTTCATTCATTCATCTCCTCAATCAATTTCTTTACCCAACAAGAACACCATAAACCGACCGTCTCTTCAGTTTCTTAAAAAAAACCATGTGTCCAAAAACAAGACTTTCGAAACCCCATAGAAAATTCATCACAAAAAAAGTCTCCAAAAGCTCAAACAGAAAAGGAAAAAAGTACAGATTTCCAAATACTCCAGAGCCTCTCCCTTAGCCCAAAAAAAAGAATCAAAAACACCCCTGCAAAGGAGCTGAAAAACCGAATCAGCAAAACTCGTCAAAGAACCCATAAAAAATTATTTAAAAAAGTCGCAGCCCTTGGAAATTTTCTCCAAACCATATTTTTCAAACGTTTTCTCTGTACCGCAGATCCAAAAATAAAAAAAAACGTCATAATAAAATGGAGCTGCAAACATTTAAGGTTCATATCTCGATAAGAAAGTATCTGTATTTTGGGAGGACTAAAAAGAGGTGGTAGAGGATTGGGTGGTAGGGTGGAGGGTTGGTGGGATGATTTGAATGAGAAAGTATTAGATGAGTGAATGGGGTACACCCGTTGTATGGAGAGTGTGTATTGCGGCCACACGAGTACAGGCGCTATCGGGATGATGGTGTACACGGCAGGGTATCGGTGTATAAGAACGGTGTGGGTCGATGGGATGAGAGAATCGGTGTCGTCCGGATCTGGCGTCTACCCACCGAGTTGATAGGTTGTTCGAGGGAGAGAGAAACGGGAGACCGCGAGATAGAATTAGAGGAAGAGGCAGAATCGGCTGGCGTTATACACACGAGTTAAGTCTCAATGTATATATATATAAAT